>CM056994.1:125257992-125567992 GCA_029891345.1 Dryococelus australis | reverse complement strand
CCTAACACCAACCTTAGAATGCATGCCATCTACAGTCAACTCACCTGAACTGCAGCATCAAACCCACACATTTGAGTATTTTTGGAATCACTGATAATGCACAAAAGTGACATGCACCAACTGCAAAAGGCATATTTGATTCTGGGCACACAAATCTGTCTGATATTCAAAATCACGTCAATTCGACATCCAAACCATTGTAATTTGACACTGAAAATCTGCTTGTTTGCTTCAATACTTTTGCCAGAATTTGTAATGGTGCACATGTAAACAGTGTATTCATTCGTCATATTCATGTACCATATGATAGAGGAAAGAACTGAGTACAGAAGCACTCAGAACCTCTTACCATCCCTCTACCACAGTTCCAAAGGATCACCAACAAACCATGAAGACCAAGAAACCATCCAAACTTAAATGAACAAATTGATAAAGGTAAGATTATTTATAGCACCAGAGTCCTGCAAGAAATTTCAAAAGGTGTCAAAATAAATTTCAGGTTGGTGACCTTGTTTTAAAAAGAGCACATAATGTTAGTTCATTCAGGGACAGACTAACTAACAAGTTCTTCTTGATCTTTTAAGGTCTCTACAAAGTTGCTGCAGTAATCAATGAGAACTGCTATGCTTCAGTAGATGTACATGAAGAATCTATACAGAGATACAACTGACCCAATTGCAGGCATATAACAAACCAGAAGTTTAGTTGTATTGTACTACTACTACTACAAAGCATTAATATTTTACTTGGAGAACTTAAATTTTTAATCAATCTAATTATTGACTACAGTGAAGAGGAATAGTATGCCTGTACATGTCTAGAAGCCAGTAATACTGATGAGTATACAAGTGATGAACTGTGATTGAGCCAATTATAAAGAGTATACGGTTTGAAGTATATTACGGTTAATTAATTTTATTATATTTTGTTGTGTGTTTTTGCAATGGGTCTTATGTTTGCTTCAAGCTTATCATGTTGTATATTATAAATTACGTGAGTGTCTATATCTAATATGTTGTCATGCTTACCATATTGATTTATCCACCGTGCTCTCGCCTGATATATGTATCATTGTACACAAGGCTAGACAAACATGACTTCACTGAAGAGAGAACCAATTTTTGTTTGGCAATTATTTTTTTGAATGCCTACCAAGATATTAAGACTGAGGGATTATTGCTTTCGAGACAAGCTTCGAATATGTACAATTTTGTAAGTTGTCTTGTAATCAAATTATCTCTTAAGCAGCATTTTAGAGGCTATTTCTTCGAGGAAGAAGGAAGTGATAAGGAGGAAGTTAAAAGGAAATTCCCAAAAATGCTAGAATTCTCTCACTGTCTCAAAATTAGTTTTTTTCTGCTGTGTATCATTCCAGTGTTCTTGCTATGATACTTATGTTTACCTGCTTATATAATTATTTTGTTGATAGGGTGATGTGCTCCAGGCTCTGACGATGATGTGTTCGCCCATCTGAATTCTCAGACAGGCAAAGTGCTTAGCATGCCGGCGCCAGCCCTTTTTGGAGAGTGTTGAGTAGAGGTCGTCGGCTGACAGCCTTTAGGGATCCCTGGTGTCTGCGTCATTGCTGGTGCTGTTGCAGTTTACCATGTGCGCTTACATACACTGAATTTAAGGTGTAGTTTCTACTACCACAAATGTGTAGGATATAGGCCGCATATGTATCTTTGAACAACCAAAAGAACGCTTGGTTGTTCAAAAATACATATGTAGGGGATGTCACCACACTTGCATAATAAATAATAATCTCTAAGGCTGTGCTGTACATTCCTTTGTACTACAGTTGCTTTTCCAATTAATTTACAACTTAAATTGTGTGCAGGTACTTTGCTGCTATTCTTAAGCCACTTTAAAAATGCATTGCATCTGCCGCCATGGTGCTAGAGAACATCACTTCAGCCTCGCTCACGCCATGCTGGATGATGTCACCACATGAGGTTTGTTGTACTTGTGAAATGGGACTATATGCAACTTCATTTTGCTTTGACTACAAAAGAAACTTCTGAACACTCCATTTTCGCATGGACGAAACTTGAGGATAGGCAGGGCAATGCTATTCCCTGCCTATTGGGGTTACATAAGGGCCACGGAGCACTTCACGTAAGCCAATAGGCCCGCCTGCATAGTATGCATGGTAAGAACTCATAACACTACTGCACGGGCAGCTCACTCATTCCTACCAATGCATGTTGTACCTGGCGGTCATGGTTTCGCGGGGACTCCGTGCCAGATTGTTAATTAATTTACCCCAGGAGTTACTTCTTGACGAAAATGATTAAATCGACCTTTGTGAGATATGCCATATAGGTCCCTGGGAAAAGTGACTTGCTTGTTCTCTGCGACCTACACCAATGTACTCTCGGCTGTTCTTGTCTACCCTTGGCATGCTCTAACTGCGATTGATGATTGTGTGGTGCAAATTATTGGGGAGATGCTAGTAAACCCTGCATTCACGTCAAACACCCCCCTCTTCGGCGACCATTTGACAACGCAGTTTCCCATATGTTCCATCATGCTGTAAGGTACAACATTTCGTCGGTCCCTTCAGCAGGTGGCGAGGTCATAGCTGATCAGACCCACGCCACTGCTCGTCATTCTATTCTTCACCTGTCACGTGTAGTCATAGGCGATAAGGCCCACGCCGCTGCTCATCGTTCTGTTCTTAACCAGTCATGTGTGGTGATAGGCGATAAGACCCATGCCACTGCATGTTGACTTGTCGTCTCGCTGCACCCTCCTCCTGAATCTCTGGTGCCAGATGAGTTATGGGATGCATGTGCAGGCGGTGGTTGTGCCCACCACAGCCAATGCATGCCGTGCCGGCCAGATGGTGCATCCGTTTCGACCTCCGTGGAGGGTTGAGTCTCTCCCTGCTGAGGACTCATCCCCACTGTTGCTGTTGCTTCTGCTGCTCCATCGGCTGTTGCTGCTGATACTGTGTCCAGTGCTGCTCGTGCTGCTGCTTCTTGCATCCTCCAGTACTTTTCCGATGCTTCTGCAATTGCTCCCATTGCTGTGGTTACTGCAACCTCTCCACTCTATGTTGCTGTTGATGCTGCTATTGCTGCTAATTCTGCTGCTGTAACCACTCCTTCCAATGTTGTTGCAATTGCTCCTGATGCCGTGGCTACTGCAGCCTCTCCACTCTATACTGCTGCAATATATCTCCTCGTGCTGTTGCAATTACTTCTAATGCTGCTGCAATTGCATCTCCCCGTGCTGCTGCTAATGCTGCTGCTGCTGTAGCCACTCCTCCCCCATGCTGCTTCTTCTACTCCCGAAGATGTTGCGACATAGCCAACCTCTGAGCTTCCCAATAGAGTGGCCATTCGCACTGGTGTCCCAGCTGACTTGCCTTTGGCAACCATTCCAGTGCCTGGCATTACGACAGGTGTTCCTGTAATGCTGCAGTCTGTGGTTGCTTCCTTCCTGCTTTCTCTTGCATCATCGTACTCTCTTGATGGCTCGGGTACCCCTCCGGATGGCAATCCTCCTCCCACATCTCTGACGGGCTTTTGATGGCCAGGTATCGTGGACGGAAATAACTGCTGGAGTGTGCCTCCATCTCGTTCTGTGTCATGCATGCTTTTAGTTACTTGCGGTGGTGCTGTTCGTGTCTCTTCCGGTGTTGCATATCTTATGCCAACCACTGTAGGTTTGTGCTCTTTCGTTTCCAGTTAGGGCTCGTCAAGGTGTAGGATGGCCCTATTCCCACGACTCATTCATTCCTGCCACCTGACTGCCTTCCATGTGGGAGTGCCCCATTCCCTCATCAACTGTTGCATGCTGTGTGGTTGCCTTTTCGTGCTGCAAACACCTGGTTGTGTCTGTTCCCTATTTCTGTTTTCCCTTCTGTGGTTGGGAATGCTGTTGAGTTTTGGAATTTTAATGTTGCTGCATTTTCCTCCTGTGCTCCTTCTACAACACTATATCATCCGACTCTATGCAGTCATAATGAAATGTGCACGAACATTGATGTTATCTATTTTGATATGCAAAGCCATTTTGTAATGAATTATGCCTTATGCTGATATAGAAGGAAGGGCAAGTGTTACAATTTGATACATAGCAATAGAGTATTATTGTGGATAAATTACATGCTTGAAGATAAGATAGATCCTTTGTACATTGATTATCTTATGGACAGAAAATTTGTAGTGAAGATAGATAATTCTCTATCATCTTCTTTTCATGTGTCTTCAGGAGCCTGTTACTCTAGTGCTTTGCTATTTGCTGATAACTTGAAAATTTATAAAATATCTCAGGACTGTGACCACCTACAAAATGACATTAAGTAACTGTGATTTCGAACTGGTGCAATGTAAATACTATGTCTTTGAACTTAAAAAAGATAGTTCTTTCACTAGGAAAACTAAACCTATTAACTATAAATATAATGTAAATTGCTTAGTGATTGAAAATGTTGATTATGTTTGTGATCTTGGTGTTATAATAGAATCCAGACTCTATTTAAATCATCATGTTGAACATATCATTATTTCAATTAGTAGGACACTAGGTTTAATTAAATTTATAACATATTCTGCTTCTTTTCTGACTCTCTATTGTGTTTGTACTATTCATTAGTTAGTTAGATCAAAACTTGAATATTGCTCTGTAATTTGGAATTTTATAACAGCCACTGACTCAAAAAGTATAGAATATGTTCAAAAGAAATTGTTCAAACTCGTGTTTAAGTTACTAGATTTTCAACAAATCAAAATTTTAATTATGATATGGAATTATCAATATTATAACACTCAACCCTTAAAGTTTAGGAGAGAAATTACTCATGCTTTATTTTTAGTTAATGTTTTCCTTTGTTTTATTATTTGTTCAGCTATTACAAATTATGTAGGACTAAAGATGCTGTCGCCGTCAGGTGAGACACACAGACAATTACGATACACCTTTTACCTGTGGTTGATGGGCGACAGCGGTGGTTCCTACACACCGCACTTTGAGACTCAGGGATCTTAGGGATGCTATGGGCTCTATGTGTTCGTCTCACCTGTGCGTACTTACAAAACAACTTTTATACATAACACTGCCAAAATCACACGCTTTGGCTGGGCTGGGGTACTGATGCTAAAGAAACATTCAAATTTTACACTGAGAGGTATGTTTATTCTGATCAGATTACAATGTGCCAAAAAGTGAATTACGAAGTTACTCCTTGGATGTGACTAGCCAGTTGCGGTGGGTGATTCCCCAAGCATTGTTACTTAACTTGCACACTCTGACTGGATGATTCTCAATGGTGTTTGAGAACGCAGCCTCCATAAGGCAAGGGGCCTACAGCCGCTAGGATGGACTGCAGGTTCGCCCAGAGACAGGACACAGAATAAGAAATGAACAAGCGTGGACATTTATGCAACTAGCGCCTACTCGTCGTGACTCGTCCCCGAATCACATGGTATGTGGTGACGGTCATACACACAGAGAGATACTGCAAAAATAGTCTTGCAGTACAAAATTACACAAAACAACACTGGTTAAACATGGGACATGTTATGAGCAGGCAAAATAAACACACAGATGTGAGAAATTATCTTTAGGTGGTGCGGATGCTGCTGGATGAAGTTTGTAGCGTACCACGTGGGCAGGCATGAAAATGCAGTATTTCATGATAAATTCGTTCAAGGATCATCTGCCACAAATGATGCGGGCATTAGCAAAATATTCCCGTCAATAAACAAGCATACAAAAGCTCTCAAGGTGCCAGATTGCGGAAAACACTACACAAATTGACCACATGGTCATGAACAAAATGCATCATACATGAAAATTACAAGAACCCTTATTGAAAATATTACATAAACACTGAGATAAAATTAAGGCACACACGATGGAATAAGAATTAGTCCTCATAACGCGGTGATGGTGGTAGCTAACCATGTGACCATGGGTGATGTGGCAGCAAAACAATTTAACATGACAAAACTCTCAAATAACTATACAAATACATTACCCTTAACACTGCTTGGTGCAATTAAGCAGAAAGTACAATGAACAGCCCTAATCGTTGGTGGATGGTGCCAGATACACAAGTTGCGCGAGCCACATGGCCTCTCCAACATCTACTCCTCTCATCTCGTTTAAATTCCAAAGAGAATGAAAGACTGCAAATAATTAAGTTAAGCATATAGCATTATGCTGGGGATGTCTTGCTAAACATATGCAAGGCAAACTAAAAGTGCTATTGAAACCTACATGAGTGCAAAAGTATGAAGTGCGTATGTGACAGTATCTTATCTCGCCAGCTCTCCTAGGATGACTGCCCAGAGGCAGGGGTTGCGCGGACCTACCATGGCTACCTACAGTGTTCACACAAGCGGAAGTGCTATACACGTAGAGTAAAAATGTTGTATTGCAAAGTGAACTGGCGCCAATAGAATTATCAAACAATTTTACAGACAGAATTCAAAGTTATATTTTCTGGTATTTATTAAATTATCTTTTGAAGGCGTCTTTGCCTGAATATCAATATCTTTGTCTTCGGAGCAGAGTGCACTTTGAATTTCAAATATCAACATTACACAATACTCTGAAATAAGACACTTTACCCTTTACAAACATTTTAACCCTGAAAAAAAAAACATAACACACTGAAATCATTATCCTGTGTTTACCACCACGTGTTAGGTTAGCGGTGAGTATCGTCATGGGCCGACTGTGGTTGGCTCTTAGCCGGTGTCAATACCTAGTCATAGAATTATGAATACTTTTAAATCTACATCATCCAAAAAAGATACGGTTAATAGGTGAGTGTCAAATTACAATAAATCTTTATATATAAAATCCATTTTGCATGACTAAACCGCATCATCACTGACAAACCGCTGGACCAATTGAGACCATATTCACACCATATGTTATTGAGGTGGCGAGTAAGGTTTTTAGTTTAGTTATATTTCATTCTGATAGATGGCGCTGCAGTCTAACTTTTATATTTATGGGCCGATTTCGCTCATAATTGCAGGAAATGTTTGTTGATGTGAAAGAATTAATTTTATTGTGCTTTGCATTCGGTAGGGTAAGTTCCGATATGTGGCACTGGAGTCTAACTTTTATATTTATGGGCCAATTTTACTCATACTTGCAAGAAATGTTTGTTGATATAAAAGAATTTGTTTTATTATGCTTTGTATTCAGTAGGTTAGGTTCTGATTGGTGGCGCTGGAGTCCAACTTCTATGTTTATGGGCCGATTTCGCTCATACTTGAAGGAAATGTTCATTGATCTATTGAGACCATATTCACACAGGATATTATTGAGATAGCAAGTAAGGTTTTGATGCCGGCTAACAGCCAGCGGCGCTAGAGCCATTGACGGCGCTCACGTGTCACGTGTACCGCACGTGCGCAAAGAGGCCGAAAATTTTGAATGTTCCTATAAATGTTAATTTCAGGGTAAAATGTGTCATATAGTCTTTAAAGTGTTTAATATGTCTTAAAAGGTTTTAAAGTGCTTGTACTAATTTTAATTGTTTGGTTATGAATATTCAAAGTGCCTGTGGCGCCGAGATTAAAAACATTTATTATTCTGGCATGAACGCCATCACAAAGAGACATTAAAATAATATTGAAATTCGTAACATAATTATAGAAATGTAAAAGAATGTCTAATTTAATTTGTGCCATTTTATTTTCACTATAAATATATTTCACTTGGGGAGCACAGCACTTCCACTTATGTGAACCTCGTAGGCGGCCATGATAGGTCCGTGCGACGCTTGTATCTGGACAGTCTGACGAGGAGAGCTGGTGAGGTAAGACACTGTCACGTGTGCACTATAACATTTGTTCACTGATGTAGGTTTCCATAGTCCATGTAGTTTACTGGTTAATCTTTGCTTGCGTACGTTTTTGCCAGACATTTTCCCCAACATTATGCTCCCGCTTTACTAATTTCTTACACCCTTGTGGCATTTTTAACTTAATCGAGAAGGAGGAGAGATGTCGGAGAGGCCACGTGACCCGTGCATTTTGAATCAGACGCCATCTGCCTATGTTTATGGCATTTCATTGTAACTTCTGCATAATTGCAACACACAATTTTAAGAGCTTTATTTTTTTGTATGTATTTAAGGGTAATTTTCGTGTTTGAATATTTTACGGTAACATCACATATAACCACATGGCCGACTGAAGCCAAGTCTTTGTATATGCCATCATTGTGTTTTAAGAGCTTATTTATATAACATGATATGTGCAATCATTCATTTCAGGGTTCTATGTGTTTTTCATTCAGGGTTTAATGTATTTTTCACGTAAATTGATGTTTTTTGTACTTGACCACGCTGTCACAGTAATGTTTGATTTTACCGCCATCAGGCATGTTACAAGCCTGTAAAAATGCTAATCGTAAATAGAACCATTTGCCAAACATGAATAATATTTTATCTGAATTTAGTTTGCCGTTTCCATGCAGAAATGTTGCAATTTCACCTGCACCACGTGGTCTGCTATGAACTTCATCCAGCAGCATCGGCGCCACCTAAACATGTTTTCACACATGTGTGTGTTTATTGTGAATATTCATCTTGTGTCCCATCTTATTTCATGTATCATTTAAGGGTCTATGTAATTGTGTAATTAGTGTACGGTGCAATTACTCCCGTCCTAGCCGGCTCTGTGTATAGGCCATCACAACACTAACCATGTGCTGGGAGGCGAGCCCCGACAAGTTTGTGTTAGTAATGCCAAGTAATCACTCATGTTAATGTGTATTAAGGGTATTCATTTGTAATTCACAGTGTCCTGTCTTCAGGGAAAAACCGTCAGTCCACCCTAGCGGCTCTTGGCCCTCTTCCCTTGTGAAGGCTGTGCTTTTACGCACCTCGGTGAGACTATCCATTTAGGCGTGCGCTAGATTAATTATGGGTTGGGGGAGCGCCCAAGTGGAATTGGCTAGTCATGACCAAGGTAACCATTTCATTGGCACGTTGATGTATATAAACAATAACAATAACAACAAGTCTACAGTGAACTCAATTTTTTATTCAGTAGTGACAGTGTCCTAGCTATATATGTTTTATCTATTGTTTATTTCAGTGATTTTATTAAAAGTTTAGTATTGCCAACATCTTTGTAAGCACACATGGGTGAGACGGACACACAGAACCCACAACATCCCTGAGAACTCTGAGTCTCAATAGTGCGGTGATTGGAAAGCACCGCTGGTGCCCAAATTACCAGTAAGTATTTGTGTCATAGTTCATCTCATGTCTCACCCAACGGTGTCAGTTTTTAGTTATGTTTCATTCCGATAGGTAGCGCTGGAGTCTAACTTCTACATTTATGGGCCGATTTTGCTCATACTTGCAGGAAATGTTTGTTGACATAAAAGAAATTGTTTTCTTGTGCTTTGCATTCGGTAGGTTAGGTTCCGATAGATGGTGCTGGAGTCTAATTTCAATATTTATGGATTGATTTTGCTCATAATTGCAGGAAATTTTTTGTTGATCTAAAAGAGAAAAATATCAACAATACCATGGTCAAACTTCCGTCGATGCATCTGACATAATAGAGAGGTCTCATTGAGAAGGCAATATAGAACGTGAACATGCGCTGCACAAACTGAAGATGCACAAACACAAAATCGAGAAGCACATGCATGCCAAACAGATTCTAATAAACAATTATGTGCAGAAACATCACAGTTCAAACCATACAAGACTCATATTGATTATACGGCGCTTTACAATATCCACTTATATTCTGGGAAGGAGAGGAATGGATATAATTTCAATTATAAACAAAAATCCAACAACAGGTGCTGAAACTGAAAAAATTTAGTGCTATGAACTTCTATGCATATTGAATAATTACACATAAGTTTTGTCATTGTGCAACAAAAACGTATGACAAATCATTTAATAAGTGGTGTTGAATGTTTGACTGCAGATTTATTATGTCAATTCAATGTAATTATAACATGTGAAATACTATACTTTTATATGTAAAAACAATTATCTTTACGAAACACAATACACATAACATTTGCGCCTAATTTACTATGACACACAATGCACATGTCTTTTACATTTCATGATTCAAATTTGGCATTTACAATTTAAATACAACAGATGGCATTATATACATGATGGATTTTACATTTAAAAAAGGCGGAACAACGTTCACCAGGATCAGTTAGTACTTTTATAATTTTGATCCATTCATTGGCATAAAGTTAACTTTTTTGGAGCTTTTTACTCATTTTACTACTTTGTAAACTACCATACTTAATTTGTTATATTTGTATTTTTTTTAGGTTGTGTGTATTTTGATTGTCTGATGATGGTTTAATGTTATATATGTTTTTATATAGTGTTATGTATATTTCATTATGTTTTGTGTAATCTGTGTTTGTGTTTGCTATGTATGTTTGTGCCTCCCAGTAACTGATATTAACTGTTGGGTGGCATATAAAACAAATAAATAAATAAATAAATTATTATGTTTCTTTTGAAACATCTGCAGCTTGTAGATGTCTTCTTAGTTGTACATTCTATTAAAGGAGAACATCTTCAGAAAGTTTATCATAATGTTACATAGGATGCTTGAGGGGTGTATCTGAGTTTGTGAGAGGTGGAGGTCCTAAGGAAAATAAAAAAAATGAATTTGATTTCTAATGTATTCACACAGCTATTATTAACAGCATTAAATTATCTGTCTGCATTATTTATCTTTTTATTTATCAGTGAGAGCAAAATTTAATGTCTATTTTAACTCTAATTATGATCCTTCTGAACTGTCTCCGTTTGGTTACAGTCAATTACCTCGTACTCATCATTAACACATGTTTAGTCTATCTGTTGCAACCATTTGTAATGTATTTCACTCATACATCTAGTCCAATAGTCCAGCCTGCCAGTCACACTCTTCACTGCTTGATACTCGCAGTCACAGATTTTCCTTCCACTGGTCACTTCTCTCGCTGCTCGGAACTCATCACTCATTTATTCATAACTTCACGGCTTGGAGGCCTCACACTTTTATACCATTCGCCCTGACCATTTGGAAGGATCAATGCACCCCAAGTCATGCTGAGAGAACGAGGTCAGTAATCCAGAGCATTCTTCAGATAAATGCAGAAATTAATACAACCATGGTCAGCAACACACACCGCAAAAAGGATTATCATGTAGGCTCATTTTCTGTAACAGATACGTGGCCACTGGCCTATTGCTCACCTGTTCATTCAGAACAATCCTTTGACTTACTACAACCGCTATAATAGAACTGATATCCTTTTCTTCCACTCCCTCGTGCGGGATGCTAAGCAGTGAGCACGTAACAATAGTTTATGACTAAGTTTTGAATAAACTGTCAAGTTCATCTTCTAAAGTTGTGACCAGATTCTTGGGCTTAAGCACTGCAAACCGAGCTGATATACTTTTCATGTCTTTGCAGCGAGTGTTGACTTCTTGATAAAACCTGTCAATGATCTCTAACATTGATATTTTCAATTCTTTATTCAATGCGAATGGTACATCTTGGTGAACCTTTTCTCCAAACATCATTTTCTTCTTTCTGACACTTCTTCTTTTCACTACAAGAATGTCCATCTCTTCACAAGTGTTCGTTGCAAACTGCAGTGCTATCTTCATGATCTCTTTTCTTTTGTCTTTCAAAAAGATCTTCAGACTTCTAATTTTGATAACACGCTTCTCAAAACTGATTTTAACATTCTGTAGGTATTTTAGAGTGTGATTTACTTCTTCTAAGACATTACCCTAAAAATACAAAAAAAAGCATAAAAATTAAAAAAACACATACTGCTAGAAAAAGCGTTTGCACTACTCGTCTGGTTTCCACAGTTTCTGTGGGATTACATAGTTCTTCTGTAGCATCAACAATTTTCTTGAAATTAGTATGTATAGCTTTTACAGCTTCATAGTGAGCACTCCATCTTGTATCTGAAAGTCTCTTGATTGTAACACCAACATTAGATACAAGGATCATTCATCTGTATAAGGAAACTGAAGAAAAGCAGTACAGACTTTCTAAGGTCCCAAAAAAAGTAACACATTGTGAAACAGTTGCAAAAGAATGCACTCTACACGGATTAAGAGAACAATTTGTACAAGCAGCAAATAATGCTTAAGGATTAAGTTTACGAATCCTCGCTTGGACTTTAGAGTCATTGCCAGAATTACATTTAAAAAAAATGTGTCATGGGTCGAAAAAATAGGTATTTCATTTTTATAATTTTTTCACCCTCATCAGTGATGACACACAGAGCGGCCCACACCCCTCACACCCTCCTTCCGCCATCTCTGCATATGAAGTAAGTTGACTTGAACAAGAAATGTGTACACCTTCTTGTTCAAGTCAACTTGCATCGTGTGACTGGCTAACTTGTTTGCATGTGGCTTGCATGCAAGAGCCTGCATGCTAGCTAGAATAGTTTTGAGGCTGTTCTATTTTTCGTTCACCTTATTGTGCAAGTACAGGTAGTTGGTTTAAGTTTGCATTTTATTTGTTTATGAAGTTCCTGTGCATTTGTTTATGTAGTTTCCGTGCATTTGTTTATGCTGATTATGTTGTTCGGAGAGTAGAAAACATATTTTAATTTTGTATTAGGGATTAGTTAGGTTTGTAAAATCTTTGTGTGGTGTAGTGCAAATGAGTGACTGGTATTCTGCACCATTCAATTACTACTACTGTATGTACAGTATGTATACATGACTTTAATACCGAGCGTGTTCAACTTCATGTTCACATTTTGGTGATTACCTTCTTGTTCACAAAAGATGTCCACCAGTATCAGGCCTAATAAACCATCTTTAAAATGCTGATATCTCTATAACATGGAGTCTACAAATCAAAATTTTCCAATCATGCAGTTACTTTTGTACAGCTCCATGCCATTACCTCATATATCATCTTGCTCTGCTTTATTGCAATTTACTGGATCATCTGTACGCAAACAGTAAACTGTATTCATTTCTGAAATATGCATATTTCATAGTCTTGGAATATAGCAGGTCGGTTAACTTATATTTTTTGATTCTAAGTTCATCTCTTCTAAGGAACACAGTTATTTAATTCATATGTTTTAAAAATCTGTTCTGGAAAATTCAAAATCAATTTCATTAAAGATTACATTTCAAGAAACTGTCATTTTTCCTGTTTTGGAGACCCAAAGTCTGTACTCATTGGCTTTGTAACCAACCAGACGAACTTCCCTGGCTCGTGGATCCAGTTTGTTACCCTTTGTCAGAACTATTCTTTAATGCCAAAATCTTTAACATCGCTCACACTGTCCTGCTCGGGAGGCAGACCACTGCATCTCCGCTGTGCACCAAGCATCGTTTCTGTGGGAATAGGTCACTGAACTGGGTCACGAGTCGCCTGACCCCTTGTTTCTGAGTAAACTCAGTGTTATGTATGTGCAGTGCAACCCTGATATGTGCCCTATAATGCAGAGTCTAAGAATAACAAGAGGAAGTATTATCTCCCGTTTGCTTCCTTTAAGTGGGGCTTAAATAGCCTGCGAGTCTGAAACCACGTGGGTTTCATTTTAATACAGAACACAAGCTAATAACACTCATATTTCTTTGCATACTTTTCCAGTTTTGGTGTCATGTTACGTTTGTTTTAAATGGGCAGGTTTTATAACTTTGAATAATATTAAAATATCACTCATATATCCTAGCAGTTCTGGCTTCTGCCATATCAATCACCCAAAGTAAAATTCTTTCACCTATATTAACTCATTTTCATAGTTTAATTGACCTTTTTTAAAGTGTTTATGTAATTCTTAAAAGTCTTGTTAATTTAATGTATCGTCTCCACGTGCCTAGCTGGCCCATTCTGGCTTATTTATTAATTATCTTTTCCCGACACAAAATATGTATAAAGACACTGGGACTCTAACAGATATAACTTGTCAAAAATTTTGTATAATTTGTTCCAGTGTTCTTATGTTTTTTCCGGTGTTTTCTTGTGTACCTTTCATCAAATGTACTGTTTATAAATTTCTCTCTGTGTTGGTGGGAGATCTCTGGCAAGGTAGCCAGGCGTCTCAGCCACCCTCTTTAGTCTTGATCCAGCGGGCCAACGAAGTACATGCATGTTGCGTTGTGGGAGCCTTCAACTTTTGACCAATCATTTAGCTGCAATAGTGTAAGTGTTAGTACACCGGAACCTTTTCTCTTGTTTGCTCCTTCCACCCTCGTACTCTTATCTCTATCAGACTTGCGGCCCCGGAGATTTTACCACCGTAACCACATGCTTAACAGTACTTTAGCCGCATCGCCCGATGGCAGGCCCAAATGCCATGCCTGCTTAAGGCTAAGGTAGTTGTATTTTGTATGAGTGTACCATCTCTTCTACCAATATAACCCTTCATGATCCTAGTCTCTGTGTTCTTTATTTTCGTAGGTAAGTACCTTTGGGAACTGGCCCACTCCGTGCAATCACGTGTATAAGTGTACTGACTGCGTTAAACTGAACTTTCTCACTCTTTAATGAAACGTTTTGTTGCGAGAGGATCGCCATGTGGCTGCCCATCTGCTACTACCCTGAAAATTAGACTCCACATACTCACCCATGCATAGATGAGCTGGCACCCTCCTAAATTTTACTAACCTATATCAGAAACCCTGAGCCAGGGTTTGTCTCAAATATGGCACATCTCACACCTCACCAGTATTCAGACCATGTTATGTTTAAGTTTGGAAAAGTTCAAATTTCCATTTTACAATTCTGCTGGAATCTTACCATACAGAGCCTGCAATGGACATTTATTTAATTGTTCTTTCTTGTTCAAGTCAACTTGCATTGTGTGACTGGTTAACTTGTTTGCAAGTGGCTTGCATGCTTGCTGGCTAGAATCATTTTGAGGCTGTTCTATTTTTCGTTTACCATCTCATTCAAGTAGTTTGTTTACATTTGAATTTTATACATTTATATATTTCCCATCCATTTATTTATGCAGATATTGTTAATTTGAGAGTGTAAAACAGATTTTCATTCTGAATTAGTGATTTGTTAGATAAGTAAAATCTTTGTGTATTGTGGTGGAAATGAGTGACTGGCATACTGCAACATTCAAGTACTACTACTGTGTGTACAGTATATACATGGGACTTGAATACAACAGGCTGTTCAACTTCTTTTTCACGTTTTGGTAATCACCTTTTTGTTCACAACAGACATTATGTATCAGGTGTTACATTGCCCTTGCATTCAAGCCACTTGCAAACAAGTTAGCCAGTCACACTATGCAAGATAACTTGAACAAGAAATGTGTACACCTTCTTGTATGAGAAAGTGAACCTAGTGTAACAGGTTTTATGTTTGAAGTTACATTGCTTGCAACATCAGTGTGCATGCACTGCAATTTCTAGAATGCTAAATGTGTGGCTTTGCCTTGACAACATGGTCCACAAACTTCTTCTGATGATGTGAAATTAATTTTATTCAGACTGAAACAATTCAAATCGTCTAAATGTCTGTGCCACAAATTGTCATCTTTTACACTGATGAAACACTAATCATAGTTGTCAAGAAACAAGTGAGAAACATATAATTTGCCTGATAGTTTACACTCTGCACAAATGTCACTTCCCTTCAAGGTTGCGGATTTCTCCCCCGAAAACAAGACATTCAAACCATTTTTATTGATTTTTTCTTACGGACAACAAATTACAATATAGACTGGGAACTGTCAGTGCTTCTAGAGTAATTCTGTAGCTTACACTAAACAATCTGAAGGTACGTTTCTGATTTGCTCACCAAATATATTCATTTGCTATTTTGGTGTTTCCTGGAAGTTTTAATTCTTCAACATGTTTCATATGTTCAAGCAGATCAGATTTTACCACATGAATTGCACACTTCAAGATGAATCGTTAGAAAGTACTACATCTTCACTCAAATGAAGCAACAAACACAATTTCCTATTCTCTTTACTAAGATGTGCTTTACTGTGGCTATAATTCCTACCTCTATAGTTATGCCTTCTTTAAAGGCCTCGCCAACCTATGAATGAGCAACACACTGCATTTTTCTCTCGACAATCAGCAATAAAATGACCAGTACTGTTGCACCCATAACACTTTTTTTTTAATTTTCGAACCCTGACATATTGAATGAGCATTCACCCAAATCTTTGTTTTCTGTACATATGTTCTCCCTTTTCCATTCTGTATCCAGTGAATAGGATTTAACAAAGTTAAAGATAAACTCTGTGTCCATAGTTTTTAACACTATTATAACATTATTGTAGCATTTGGGCATTGTCAATAACAAATGGCATACTTTGTCATACTGGCCTATTGTTACCCCCATACATTCTAGGTCATGTACCAGTCCATCAAACTTAATGAAGAGTTCTTGAAGTGATGATGTACATTTTAAAGACAGTAGCTGCTTTCTAATGAATAACTTGGAAATAGAACTTTTACTCTCAAAGATTTTTCCCAAGGTATCTAATAATTTTTAGAGTGTTTACTTGCCCCACACATACTCAATATGCCTTGATGAGTTGTCGTGGGCTCAGGAGAAGGTAAAGGATGTTGAAAGTTTGTGGTGGCAGATTTTGGAAGGATTGTATAGGTTCATTATTATAGTAAGGGTGCCAGCTCGGTCGAGCAGACACACTTCTCTAGGGGTGGGCCGCTTGCTCGTGTTGCTATTGCTGGTCTCACCCTGGGCTGACGATGACATTGTATTATTGAAAAATTATACCTGTCTGCCAGCCTATTGAGGATGTAGGCCTCCTCACACGCCGCTAAGTTACAGGTAAGATTGTTAAGGCCATCTCACATGCCGATAAAACTTACGTGCCCAACAATCACGTCACTTATGGGGTGCAGTAGAGCAATGGGTAGACAACATAACATTTTTGTGGTCGTGTAGTGGCCAGTAGTGAAATATAACATCATTTACAAAAACAGTCTTTTTACTGATTGCAAAATTCCTCCTGGGTGTGATTTTGGGGTGTACTATCTACTCGCCTATTACTTTCATATATTTGGGAACTTATATATATATATATATATATATATATATATATAACACACACCACACACACACACACACACACACACACACACACACACACACTCCATTCATGGTTACTTCACACTTTTCTGAAGCCCTGCTAAGTTCTACTTTTGGCTACCAATTATGTATCCTTCCACTACACGTAAGCATAAACACTATCAGATGACTTTTACGTTTTAACTGTCAAATGCTTTGTTTACTCTTTTCAGCTATTTAGATAATTCTGTCATATTTCAAAACCCATGTATGAATGTTCACAATTTACGTATATAACCATATTTAGGTCAGCGTTATGACTTTTCAACTATGTCTGTATTGACTATACTTCTTACGGTTAATATTTTGCATTGCTATCATACTTGTTATAGAGGAAATAGCACATTATATGTATCACACAATATTTTGCCATGACTGTGTTTAACCCTCTAACAAATGTGGGGAAAAACATATTTAACTTCTTGTCGTTGATGTGTTGGGTTGTTTTCTTACAAGAGCAGCCTCAGTTGGAATAAATATTGAAACAAAAAAGCAACCAGGTCAACGAAAAGACAGTAAATTTAAGTACACAACCTGTGTTGCTTATTCTTTTTAAACAATAGGGGTGAACATGCACACAAATAAGCCTACCACAACTATTATTTTGCTCATATTTATTTGCATACTTTTTAGTTTTTATTAGGTTTATTGAAATATTTATTAAAAATTTTCTGGTTGGGCTTAGTATTTTATTGGGATTGTGGCTTTAATTATAATTTCAGAAAAGTAAGCAAGTTACACAATTGTGTTTCAAACCCCTAGGGAAAAGTTAAAAAACTGTGATAAATAAACAGACAAGACTTAAAAATAATTTGACATAAAACAATTTACAGTCAAAATGTTAATATTTTACATGTCCAATATTTGTAATCTCACACAAGCACACACACACTGCCCAGTGTAACAACTAAAACACAGAAAGAACAATACCCTTTCACACGCAATGGACACAACTTACGTCACAGTTCCTGCCATGGAAACACAGATTTCATAACTTGCCTAGGTAAGTTTAATAAATACAAAGTGTACAAACTTAATGTGGTAATTTTGAATAATTTTGAAGAACAAAAATTAACATTCCTTTCAAAGAAAAAGGAACAGCCATGTCATATCTCGCTACTTCTGCCAACTTCGGATTTGTAACATTCGCGCCATCACATATATGTATACTATTAGTAGTCAAACATTAAAATCTCATGTCAGTTTTAAATTACAAATGCTGCAGGCTGCAGAGCGGGTGGCATGGGCACACCCTCCCTTCCTTTCCTTTGTCCTGCATCCTGCCTGGTGGCATGAGCCCTGATGTCAAGTGCTGCACCAAGATAGTTGCTTTACTCGCCTTTCTTCTCTGCTTTCACCACAATGGCGATGAACCAGCTTTGCACGCCCTTTTCCTTGTAGAGCACGTGGTCCATTTTCAGACGTCTCCCAGGTGTCTGGAAGGCGTCACAATGCTGTAGATGTTCTCCTCTGCTTCCTCTCGTTGTGGGTAGGTGGTTAGACAGGGTTAGGATGGCGTTGGTATTCAGATTGAAGCGGGAAAAATTTGGAAAGGTTGGTCGAAAAGTTCATACATGGATTTTGGCAGGAAATTTAGCACCAAGAGAGGGTGACAATTTGACGCTGTGTAGTGGGGTGGTACTGGGTTAAATATGAAACAGGAAACGGTAATGACTTGCCCCCCCCCCCCCCCCCTCTGGGATAGCGAATCTGAAGGCTCTCGTCGGATGGTATGGGGTTAAATTGTGGGTTATGGAGGCAGTGAACAATTTGGAAGAGATTGGTGTGGAAATGATTACCCGGGAGACAACAGATGTCACCAGGGCGGTGTCAATGATGATGATGCGGTAGAGCTGAGATCTCCTTGGTGCTCTCAGGGTGCTATGGGCCGATCACACAACCAAACTTCCCTGCTATGGTCTTGTTGTTCACCTGGTGTGGAGGCCTCGTTGTTTGCTAAATGAGGGGCTCTTCGGGCAACCCAATCACTATGTGGTATTGCAAATTATTGAAATAGTGAATCTGCATAATCAGACTCCCTATGTGTGGATTGTTAGGGCCAAACCACATGTCCATAAATTCTAAACATGATACTTTATAATACATTGCAGCACTCATGAAAATAAATAATTACCCTTAAAATTCACATAAACACTTGCAGAAAAATGGCCGGTTTTAAGGGGCCCGTGCCCTGAAATGCCTCTTGGCGACCGAATAAAAAGCACTCGTCAGTTCATGCTATTTTATTTGGAGACTCTAACGTTCCCTCCAGGAGAACAGCTTACAAAGTTGCACACTTTCAACCTGCAGCAAAGGCTACATGGTAATAAAAGCACTAGGCTGGTATGGAATTAAGTGTACTGATAAATTTTTGGACTCCCCATGGGATGCAATTCCTGGGGAGGCGAGCAGGAGTGTCCCAGATGGCAAAAACAAATAGGGTTCCAAAGAAATTAAGTTATTGCAGAGAAGTTACCGGTGATTAAGTATTGAGACCGTCCAGGCGGGAAAAGGGCGAGTGCGGTTTCACACGATCCTACCCCTATAGGTGCGGCTTACTGACTGACTTCACTCCATGGCGCAAGGGCTGGCGAGCGCGGGCCCACGTGCCGCAGAGGGATCTACTGGCACACGAGGAAGAACATATTTACCGTTACATGCTACAAACAATATGAAACACTGCAAATACAAATAAAATAATTTTTCTGAGGTTTACTTTGCAAATTGGGTGAAATGGAGTGGACAAAATACTGGTAGCTGTGAAAATAAACATTTATGAAAAACAACAACACTGCAAAGCAATAACACTGGGGTATAAGGGTTTCAAGGCATCTTTTACTTTATTTACTGGTCACGTGTCCTCATCACGTGTCGAGAAATATTCCTGCAAAATGTTTATAACCCTATTGATGCAATAACACGTTTTTGTGTATCACTCCTCCTACTCTCTCGGACCAGTAAACGCATGTGGTGTTACTCTACTTTGCACTGGGCTGCACTTGCCCTATCCTGCACTTGCGTGCACCACTCCTGCACTCACACGACACTGACACTACTCGCTGGCAATCAATTGTCGAGTAAGCTTGCGTGCTGCTCTGGGGAACGCTTGGCATGACAAACGGCCTAGAGTGAGGAGCGACATGCGTCATGTACACAAACTAAATTTCCCACATAGGAAATGTAAGGGTTTAATGGGACATGTTTTAGCTACTGAATTACTAGAAATTGTTTGTGTTGACTTGTTTGGCCCTCATCCTACTGGCGGGGGGTTGAATATATATTTGTTTTAATGGATGTTCTCACTTAATTTGTAAAATTTTACCCTATAAAGAGAGCTACTGCTCATGCAGTAATAGAGAACGTGCTTGATTGTAAGAGATAGGCCACCAAAGAAAATTATCTGCGAAAATGAACCTCAATTTAGAAGTGAAACGTGGAAGAACCTAATTTCAATCTTGAGTATTGAGTTAGGCTTCATAGCATGATTAAGGAAGGTTATTTAACATGTATTGTAATGACCATCACAGTTATTGGGCTGTGATGGTGAATGATGCAGAGAGACTGATCAACAGTTGTTAGCATGAGGGTACAGGTGTTACTTCCATGGAACTTTTGTGTATGGACAAACCCCATACTGTGTTTCAAAATATTTTGAACTTTCCGTTAAGTGATGCTGAAAATGTTGTGGACATGAGAAATACAGCATTACAAAGGTTAGAATTTAATGCGAAGCAAAGAAGAAAAAAGTGGGATGTAAACATCCAACCTATTGTATTTAAGGAAGGTGATGAGGTACTTGTGGTTACACATCACTTGTCTTCACTAGCTAACAAACAAATCCACAAGTTCTTTGAATTGTAAGAAGAGCCTTATTGTGTTGATAATGTTGTTGGCCGTAATGTGTACAAAGTTAATAATGCCAACTGGCATGTGTCATTATTGAGATCATGAAAATTAAGGGCAACTTAATGTAGTCAAGGGTAAAACGTTGTGAAATAAATCTTCAGTGCTATTGTTCAAAATATGCTATGTTGTCATGGTTTTAGGTTAAGAGTGTTCTTGTGAATTTAATGTTTGAGGGTCTTTAAAGTCTTAACAGTGTGTACATACATGTAGATTAAAAAGGATTTACTAGATAACTCATAATCTCGTAGTTCACATGTACAGTTTACCATATTCTTATAGAGGATCATGACTGATGCCCATAATATAGTTCACAGCTGCTGGAATTTTGCCATTGCACTTCATGTAGTGTTGAAGGACAATAGTAGCCCTAAATGTATTAGCTTTTCTTTATTATTATAGAGGGTCATTGCTGACGACCATAATGTAATTAGCAGCTGCTGGTATCTTGCCACTATACTTAAAGCAGTATTACAGAACAATTGTAGTCCTGAATATGTTAGCTTTTGTTGTTAAAATTATTGCTGTTGAACAGCACTTTAGTACTTGTGGGCGCATGCCACTTGTGACCATACAGGTAATTTGAGGGTCAGCATCACATTAAGGGTATTAATATTTGAGGCAGGGTAATTGCCTATATTCAGGTGTGTGTATTATACATGTGTGAAGAGAGAGTTTGGGGGTAAATACAAAATAACAGTAAATGTAAGGAAGATTAGTAATAAAAGAATTTTGAGACATGTTATGATGTGAATTATGTTGAGTGTTATGTGTGTAAAGCACAGAGTTGACGTGCGTCGTTCCTCACCCTAGGCCGATTGTGATGCCGGCCGCTCCCTAGCGCAGCACACATGTGCATACGACGATTGATCACTGGCGAGTAGTGTCAGTGTTGTGTGAGTGCAAGAGTGGTGCATGAGAGTGCAGGATAGGGCAAGTGCAGCCCAGTGCAAAGTAGAGTAACGCCATGTGCGTTTACTGGCCCAAGAGAGCGGGCGGTGATACATGAACATGTGTTACTGCATCAAAAGTGTTATAAACCTTTTTTCAGCAATATTTCTCGACACGTGACCAGTAAATAAAGTAAAACATGCCTTGAAACCTTATGCCCCAGTGTTTTGTCCACCCCATTTCACCATATTTGCAAGGTAAACCTCAGAGTAATTGTTTGATTTGTATTTGCAGTGTTTAATATTGTTTGTAGCATGTAACTGTAAATATGTACTTCTGCGTGTGCAAGTAGATCCCTTCACGGCGTGCAGGCCTGCGCTCGCCAGCCCTCGCACCACGGCGGGAAGTCAGTCAGCAAGCCGCACCTAGAGGGGGGAGGATCATGTGAAACCGCACTCGCACTTTTCCCGCCCGGACCGTCTCAATTCATCATCACCGGTAACTTCTCTGCAATAACTTAATTTCTTTGGAAACCTTTTTGTTTTTGCCATCTGGGACACTCCCCCTCGCCTCCCCAGTAATTGCATCGCCTGGTGAGTTCAAAAATTGATCAGCACACTTGATTCCATACCAGCCTAGTGCTTTTATTACAGTGTAGGCTTCACAGCAGGTTAAAAGTGTGAAATTGTGTAAGCTGTTCTATTGGAGGGAACGTTAGAGTCTCCAAATAAAATAGCATGAACTGATGAGTGCTTTTTATTCGGTCATCGAGAGGCATTTCAGGGCACAGGTCCCTTAAAACCGGCCATTTTTCTGCAAGTGTTTATGTAAATTTTAAGGGTAATTAATTATTTTCATGTGTGCTGCAACGTATTACAAATTATCATGTTTAGTATTTATGGGCATGTGATTTTGTCCTAACAATCCACGCATAAGGAGTCTGATTTTGCAGATTCACTATTTCAATAATTTGCAGTACTATGCAGTGATTGGGCTGCCCAAAGAGCCCCTTGTTTAGCAAACAACGAGGCCTCCACACCACGTGAACTACAAGACCATAGTGGGGAAATTTGGCCGGGCGATCGGCCCACAGCACCCTGAGAGCACCAAGGAGATGTCAGCTTTACCGCAGCATCATCATTGACGCCACCTTGGTGACGTATGTAGCCTCCCGGGTAATCATTTCCATACCAATCTCCTTCCAAATTGTTCGCCGCCTCTATAACCCACAATTTAACCCCACACCATCCGACGACAACTGTCAGAGTGAATATGTCAAGGGTATGTATGTAAGGTTAGTGGTTATACTGTTATTAGGTTAAGAACTCTTTGTTTACACAGTGTATAATTTGTTTGAATTTTATGTTATTATAGTAACATTGCTTATGTTGTTTGAAAACATATGATTGACTTGGATGAAGGGCTGAAGTGCTGAAGTGAATGTGTTGTAGTGTACATGTGCTGTACAATTGAATACAAATGTAGGTGAGCTCTGATATGTGCTTAAAACAGTTGGTGACTGCTATGTCACAAATAAGAGATTTTTGGAATTTATCTTGTGCTAATTTTATATATAAGCAGTATAATTGCAATCTGTTTTGAAAATTTATATATATGAGTAGGCACTTGGTTTTCAAAAGTTAATGCGTGAACAGTGTTCAAAAGTGTTTTGAAAATTTAGAAGTAAAAAATTTCAATCAATATAATTTTGATATTAGCTGAAACTTAAAATTTGGGTTTTTTATATTTTGTAATATTTAGACATGGTTGTAAGTTGAGGTGTTGTCTTAAGTGTTGTTGATGTTGGAGGTGTAGTGTTTAGGAATTGTTCCAGCGTGTGTGTCGTTGGGTCTTCGCTCTGAGAATGTGTGTTGGGGTGGTACATGTCACGAGACTGTAAACAACACACCTAGTTTGGGTTCATGCTGCTAGGATGCACTAACGTAAATAAACTGCCAGTTGAGCATGTAACCTAAAGATGGATGTTGTAATTATGTACTGCTCTAGTGTTAGTTATGTATATCAATAGTTCTAACAGGTTATGGGCCCACGCAATGTGTCCCTGTGATCAAGTAAGAGTTTGTTCGTAAGTAGTATCCGCGGCACAATTGTGAAAGTGAACTTAAGCCAAACAAAACAAAAAATTTGAGGTTGCAGATCGACTGTGTCAAGAACGAGAACATGGCGGCTGGTACTTCTACACCCTCCCCACAGCTATCTGATACAAACTTCAAAAATTGGTCGTGTTTTGTCACTAATGGATAAAAAAGAGGTGAGAAGGGTAGTAGATAGGGGAGTGAAAATAAAGGAATTGACGGGTAATGATTTGGAGAAGGCAAACACTGTAGATAAGAAGGCCAAGAATCTTGCAGATATGATATCTGCACTAAGCAAAATATTTGAGAGGAAGAGCACCATATCAAAGCTGTTAATAAGAAAGAAATTATTAACACTGAAGTGTAACATATCTTTACAAGACCACTTTAATAAATTCAACAGTTTGATACACGATTTAGAGAGAATGGGATCTACTCTAGATCAAGATGACAAAGTCTGTCATTTATTGCAAACCATATCCGAATGTTTTGAAAATATTATCACAGTGCTCAAAACTATTGATACGAACTTAACATCTGACTTTGTGAAGCAGAATTAAAACTGAATCATATGCAAGCAGAAGACATAGACAAAGAATTGTCTTTTATTGCATCAAGACCAATAAGAAAATGTTTTGGATGTGGGGATACCCGTCACTTAATATCAGATTGCCCCAAAGCGGAAAATAACCACAACAGAGATGTTTTCCATGATCGAAGGAACAGAAATTTTCAGGGATACAGTAGTTGTGGTAGCGATGGACACAATTCAAGTTATTTGTGTTCTGAAGAGGCGGAAGTCACCTTTGTCGCCACTACAGATAAGGAAGAAACAGTACCAGTTGAGGATGAAGGAAGTGTGAAAGAAATTACATTTGTTTTAGATTCAGGTTGAACAGACCATCTAATTTTGCCAAGTTTAATGTCTTGCATGACGAATATTGAAGATATTGCAAATCCTATCAAGATAAAGGTTGCAAATGTGGAAGAGTTAACTGCAAAACAAAGAGAGACACTGATACTCTTCAAAGGTGAAGTTAAAATAAAGCTGGAAGCCCTTATTGTACCTAATCTTACATTCAACCTGTTCTCTGTAAAAAAGGTGGTCAACTCAGGAAAACAAGTTACTTTCAGTAACAAAAAAGGCAGAAATAGTTGATTAGAGTTGTCTAAATGTTGTAGGTTATGTATCTGGAAAGCTATATGTGGCAGTTTTTTCACTGAGTGAAGTAGAACATTGTTGTTTAGTGAACGTGGAAGACTTATGGCACAGACGACTTGGCCACCTGAATCATCACAACTTGAGGTTGATGAAGTTGCCAACTTCCAAAAAAGGTGTGCAACTCTTGCCGGCAAGGAAAAGCCAATCGATTACCATTTCCAAAGAGTACCTCACCCAGATTTTGCAAGATTGGAGAACTACTACACACGGATGTAGGGGGTCCTGTCACCACTCCCACCAACAACGGTGAGCGGTTCTATGAGACCATAACAGATGACCACTCACATTTCTGTGTTGTGTACGTGTTCAAAATCAAAACCGATGCTGCGGGAAATCTAATAGACTATATAAAACGTTTAGAATCCCAACTTGGAACAAGATGTACAAGTCGTGTGAAGTGCAACAATGGGGAGGAGTTCTCTTCTAAAAAACTGAAAATGTTCTGCACTGAGAATGGCATCCAACTGGAATATACAGCTCCGTACTCACCACAGATGAATGGGGTTAGTGAAAGGCTTAACCAGACTTTGCTCAATAAAGTGAGAACCATGTTTGCAGAAACAAATCTGCCGAAATACTTATGGGGGGGAAGCAATTTGGACTGAAGCATACCAGCTTAATCAGTCTCTACTGCAGACTTGAGGGGAGAGTTCCTGCCAAGCTTTTTTTTTTGGAAAAGTTGACCTTTCAAAAATGAAGATTTTTGGAACCAAAGCATGGGCGATGAAATTGCCCCAGAAAGACAAGCTGGACACCAGAGCCAAACCAATCAGGATGGTTGGTTACAGACCCAACGGTTATAAGGTATGAGACCCTGTCACAGGCAATGTACAAGTGTCAAGAGATGTGACATCTGATGAGACTGATGTGCAGTATGAAGAGCAGGAAAACCTCATACCAAAAATCAAGTTCAGTGATGGGCGCGCCAAGGAGGGTGAAGAAGAGGTCAACACAGAACAAACACCTACAACTGCCAAAAGTGATGGCAAGTTCAATGGCTCCAGGGAAGGTGAAGAAGTAGCTGACACGGAACCAACAACTACAGATGCAGACAGTGATGAGAAGTTTTATGAATTTAGAAATGAGAATGAGGATTCTCACCTACGAGACAAAAGAGGAAATTAGCAAAACCAAAACATCTGGAAAACTACGAACTTTATGTTGCCTACTACCTTGTGAGTGAAAGTGATCCACAAACCTATGAAGAAGCAGTAGAAGAAAGTAAAGAATGGAGCGAAGCAAACAAAAAGGAACTGGAAGCACACAATAAATTCCAAACTTGGATAGCAGCAGATCCAGCTGAGAACATTAAACCAATTGAAAGTAAATGGGTGTTTCAC
Source organism: Dryococelus australis (assembly GCA_029891345.1). NCBI lineage: Eukaryota > Metazoa > Arthropoda > Insecta > Phasmatodea > Phasmatidae > Dryococelus > Dryococelus australis. The sequence goes on along the minus strand of CM056994.1, from coordinate 125,541,465 downwards.
ACCAAACCGGACGGAACTAAGAAGGCCAAGTTAGTGGCCAAAGGGTTTCAAGCAGACAGAAGTGAACAAGTGTATGCACCTGTTGTCAAATTGCCCATAATCAGACTAGCCTTGTCATATTCACTACAGAAGGATTGGTGTGTTAAGCAGATGGATGTACCAACAGCATTGTTGAATGGGACACTTGACACTGAAGTGTACATTTTTCAGCCAAAGGGAGTTAAAAATAGGGAGAAAGTTCTGAAGTTTCAGTGTGCCTTGTATGGGCTTCATGAGTCCCCAAGATGTTGGAACCAAAGGCTCAACCAGTTTGTAACCAAGAACGATTTGAGAAGGTCAAGTTTTGATGTCTGTTTGTATGTTGGAGATAATTTGTGGTTAGTTATATGGGTAGATGACATTCTGTTGATGGGTTAGAAAGTAAAAATAGAACAACTCTCAGCAAAACTAATGGAAGAATTCAATGCAAAAGTTGTGGGAGAACTGCAGTGCTTCATTGGAATAGAGCTATGATAGTAGAAGACAAAACTGAACTGTCCCAGCGTAAGCTTATTGACAAGATGTTGAAGAGATTTAACCTACAGGAATGTAAAAGATCTCCATCTCCAATGGAAGACAGACCTGATATTAGCGAAGCAGATAACATTATAGATGTGCCGTATCGTGAACTGGTCGGTAGCTTGACATACTTGTCCCAATTTAGCAGGCCCGATATAGCATTTGTCACATTGTATTTGAGTCATTTTCTGGACCGCCCAACTCGGGTATTGTGGAACGTATCAAAACGAGTGCTTTGGTATGTGAAAAGTACCAGTGACAAGAAATTAGTGTACCAGAAATGTCCAGACGAGTGCTTTCAGGTAATTACATTTGCAGATGCAGACTGGAGAAGTGACAAGACAGACTGCAAGAGTGTTAGTGGAATGGCATCATTCCACTGCGGCAACCTGGTGTCCTGGAGCTCAAAGAAACAGCCAATTGTTGCTCTGAGCTCAGCTGAGGCAGAGAACACCTCGTGCAGCGTGGCAGCATCAGATCTACTGTATTTGAAAGGACTTGTGTCACAGTTTGTAAGTGAAACAGGGGGATTGAAGTGCTGTCTAATGGTTGACAATCAGGGAGCAATCCACATGGTAAAAAACTATGAAAACACTAAGCGTTCAAAGCACATAGACATAAAATTTAACTTTCTGAAGGACATAGTTGATAAACAACTGATAAAGGTTGAGTATATAGAGTCAAGCAAAAATATTGCAGACATATTTACAAAACCATTGAGCTCTACTAAATTCTGCATGTACAGACAGATGCTGTGTTTGAGATGATGTGTGTGTGGCAACTATATACTCTAGTGTTTTGTGTTAAACTAGCTTGCTCTGATTATCCTTGTCCAATTTCAAATCCTGTGTTTCCTGTGTTGCTAGTGTAGAAGTATTAAGTGTAATCATACTACTTAAATGTTATACACTCTAAACTTGAAATTGACAGGGGGTGTCACGAGATTGTAACCAACACACCTAGTTTAACTTCATGCCGCTAGGGTGTACTAACATAAATAAACTGCCAGTTGAGCATGTAACCTAAAGATGATGATGTAATTGTGTACTGCTCTAGTGTTAATTGTGTATATCAATAGTTCTAGCAGTATAGGCCTATGTCCTTTTTTGAGTGTACACTGACCTAGGTTTTTTGTATTAAATGTAAATGTGGCAGTGGTTTTGTAAAATGTTTAGGGCAGACCTGGATACATGCCCTGGTTAAATGTGAGGCTGACTCAGTGATTGTGTAACGTAAATATGAGCAATTATACCGAGACATCTAACCTAGAAGGAGATTTTTTAAACACCCACTTAGCTGGATGGACAAATTTTTAGGGTTTTGGTTCAATTGTTTTTGTTTAAACACAACTTGTGATAACCAAATTTTGTGAGGCTAGGAGGATATTACAGGGCATAAGATTCTTTATTTTTTATTTTTTTTTAAAGGGTTACTGTGTATGAAAACGACTGCAGGTATTTTTCTTGTATGGTGTTGTAAAGTTGTTGCTTATCTGAAAGAACGGTTTTCTTTTTTATGATATTGGTATATGTTTGGAGAGAGACAAAGTGTTTTGGGGTTTTTTGTATATGCCATTTATAGTCCTTTATTGAAACTTTCAAGATGATTATGAGGGTTATGTATATGTGCTAGGTGAATTACACCTATTTCCATTATTGATTGTCCACATAATTGTTTACACTTTTTCTTGTTTCACACCACATACACTTTGAATTGAATTGTTGATAACTTGAATTTTGTAATTTATGATGGGTGTAAAGTACTGGTGACATAACATTTTTCTAAACAAATGTTTTCTGTAACACATTGAGTATAATTGATACATGTTTACTTACCTTTGTATGATTATTGAGATTTCTGAGGTTTGTATACATGGAAGACTATCTATATTCTATGGAGATGTCCATTAATGAATGTTTATATTTCAAGCTTTGGATAAAAAAGTGACTGATGTATAATTTTTTTATTTCTGCTCCATTGAAAGTATGTCTTCTTCAGTGAAATGTAAATTTGATTTTGTTCATTGTTGTGTGAGGGTGTTGGTGTCTTACAGGGTGTTTGATTGTTGTGTTTCTATGAACAAGGCCACAGTACCCTACTGCTTTGACATTTTTAAGTTAGATTTTGATTTGGTAAAGATTTCTTGTAATTTTTCCCAAATCAGGGGAGGTAATATAGCGTTGCATTTATACACATTTTAATCACTTTTTAAATTGTTTTCCAGGTTTACTTTTGTTTAATTCCCCAGTTTCATTTGTCACTGAGTGTAATTGTCCAAATTTTCCCTTTCATGCTACGGTTTAGAAGTAAGGGCTTTATCAGTTTAAATGCAAGACTGTATTACAAGTGTTATCTTTACTAAGTGGTTCTTTCGAATTCTCAGGCTTCAGAACAAGGTGACACAACTTTTTAGATTAAGTTTTTTTCATGATTCCCATGCCATCAGCATTTTTGTAGTTCCACGTAGCACCATGATGTAATATTCAGCCAATAGGTCGCGAGCCCCAACCAAATGTGTATTTTTAAATTTTTATTGCAGACGGGAGGCAGCTGTACGCGCTGAGTCGCGGGCAGCGAGCCCAGGAACCTTTCTTATATTGGTACAACCACGGTAGAGGTAACAACTTTGTCTTCTTAATTTTTCCTCGAGAGTCGAGATGTAATTAATGAACTTAAGGTAAATGCTACTATGACGCTGTACTGGTGTGAATGCTGGATAACAAGGAAGACATGTCGGGTGATATCAGACTGACATAATTGTATTGTTTTCAACCTTCAAAGAATAAATCGAGTAGAACCCGACATGGACATTTTCTGTTCTTATTTCTATTTCACCCAAGTATACCAACCAAATGTGTGCTCGACATGACTGAGACTAGCCGGAACCCAATGTAAGTGTATGCAGAGTGTAACTTCTGTTTGTAGCATAGCGAGTTGATGCTATGTCATACAGTGTATACTGGTTTTGACTGCAATAGAGGGAGACAGTGTTCTGCCACATTGGTTTGACACAGGAAGTTAGCAGCGACAAATACATCACAGCGTTCACTTAGCAGGACCTGGATTATGTCACGGTACTCAGCCGGTACAGTGTGGTCGAGCTCGTCTGGCTGCATGTCCGGTATTGCACTCATGTTTCGTTATACATAGTCCGACATTCCTTCTGTCCAAAGTGGATTTGCATGGCAACTGGATCTACCACTGTGTTCTGCTCTGTTAGGCATGATACACCTAAAATTTCATCCTCTCAGAGGTCATTTGAAACGAAAGCTGTTGTTGCTGCCTTAATTTTGCCTATTGTTTCTTCAGTGTTGGGGTGGTTGCAAGTTGCACTGTTTGATTGGTTGGCTGTGTGAACCATTAGGTTCACACATACCAAATTATATGATGCAGCATTGTCTATTAGAATGTGGAATTGTTTATTGTTTAAAGACCTGCTTACCTGGGGGTAGGTGACATCCACCCGCTCTTCCCCGCTTGCTCCTTTTGTGACTGTTGTATTCCATCATGCGTTTTGGCAGTGCGGTTTGAACATTCATCATGCCATTGCATGCACTGACAAACAATAGTACCAACAGACAAACGGTGTTGGGCCGCACTCTAAACACGCTTGCATAGAGTCACTTTAATCCTTTTTACCCTGAATACGCACATCACTAGGGTTTGAGGTTTTTCGATTTTTGTTACGTTGACCCAAATGTTTGTCTTCGGGTTCCTTCAACCCCACTTCTGCATCACTCTCACAGTACTGGCATGGTGGCCCCGGACCGTGGTGCTGCTGGGTAGATATTATCGCAGATGTATGTTCTAAGATTACAAATCAACTCATAAAGTCATCCACTGGGTAGTGAATAAGCAGTGCGAGGGCACCCTGGAATCCTGGAAGCACTGCACCTTGAGCACTTCGTTGGTTGTCATGTTTGGATGATATATCTGCACAAGGTTGATTTTATGCATAGTAAATGTTAAGAGGTGCTCGTCAGGTTTCTGCACCTCAATAATTACATGGCTGATTGCTTGCAGGAAGCTGAAAGTACCTCCAAAACAGCACTCAAACATAAGATGGAATTCTTTCCATGTGATGCCATGGAGTGAAATGCCATGCCACGACTGTCTCGCATCACCACTGAGGTGATCACACATTTAGCTAGGCCAGTCTTACTCCTTGATGCAATAGCACTGCAGCCTGCTGGTACAGTTATGCAAGAATGCCGATGGGTTTTTGGTAGGTAGACTCGCGAACCCAGGTAGTGATTGGAAGCGGGCAGGTGTGGACACTGGTGTTGCTGTGAAGAGAGCATGTATGTGGCGCCATGCAGTCTTGCGGCCACATGGAGGAGCAATGCATGCACTGGAGGCGGGGCAGGCGGCAAGGCACGGCTGCATAGGCTCATGGTAAAGCACTGGTGGTGGGCTCTCAATCCACAGCTGTCACAGTACGTAAGCTCAGAGCTCGTCCTTTGGCAGAAGACAGTTTGTTGACATCGCTTTGGCGGCCATTGGTTGGCAATACTGAAGATGGCTGGCTGTTTTGCGGAGAAGAAAACAGGTGGTTATGGCGGTTCTTGTCACCGTTCACACGTGACCGTGAAGCGGCTGGCAGTGAAATAAAACACCATTCGTCAAAACAGTCTTTTTACTCACTGCAAAATTCCTCCTGGGAGATACAGTAAACTCTAGATTAACCATGTTAATCGGGGCCAGAGAAAACATGAATAAGTGAATTTGTATTTAAAAAACCTGGACAATCGATTTTACACATTTATACTATTAATGGAACAGTGATATTGGCTCCAAAAATTGTAATAAAACACAGTGCCTATTATACATTTCAAATTAAACAGATATCACACACTGTATGTTTAGTAGTTAAAGTGTACACTACTGTAACTGACATTTATGTTGCACTGAGTATAGTTAATTCACGGCGCATTGAGTATACACAGCCTTTCGCCGGCACCAGGTGAGCGCACTGGGCAGGTGACCCAGAGCGATAGATAAGCGATCCGTAGTTGTTTGTGTGTTTCTCAATGTGCATCACTCAGACCCACCCTTAGATGGCAGAGTCAGTTGACAGTTTAGAATGTGATGCAATAAAGACTAGAGTATAACGAGACTTAAAATTAGGCAACCTGACAGTACAATCCTCCATAAAAAAAATAACCTTTACAATACAAAAGCTTATTAAAATTTTACTGACTTACAAACACACACAAAAGTTTAAAATCTCTGAAATGTTGATTTTTGTTAACATTTAAACACTTGATATGAAAAAAACTATGAAAAGGTAAACCGTACCTTTCTTGAATAAGGCTTCAATTTTCTTGTGTTTGACACCGGAATTGATGTTTTTGTTAGTAACACACCGTGCTCAAATTGTCTTATTATTTAAATTTTCCGCGATAGTTTAAACTGTCTTTTTACACTTTATTGACGTTATGAAAACAAATGAACAACGACCCGGGATGGCAAACAATAAACTGGAAAGACGGGTTTCTTCCCGGCGGCTGGGGATAACCGAGGCCGTGTCCGAAACAGAAATGGCGAATTCGTTATTTTGTAATTTGTCCTTTCGTATGTTTCACTTCAGGAATTGTCGACAGTCACTTGTTTAGTACTCGACAGTGAAAAATATTTCTACAATTATCACTGGAATGCTGCACATACGTAAATAAATAAGAAAATAATAAGTTATGCGATAAGACTTCAAAAAAATTTGTTGTGAAATATATAAACAATGCACCACAGTTTTCTGCTTTTTAAAACATGCCTAGTGTATTTTACGAACAATTATTTGTTTTATAAAATATTCACGCATTTGTTCATTTTGTATTTTTGCTAACATCAAAATGTCACCATTTTTTCATACAAAATTGGGTCATGTGATAATTTTGTCAACAAAATCTTCCATTTCGGACACGGCCTGAGATGAGTCAGAATCTGCCGCGCTTAATGGATGGAAATGGATGTCTCACACAAGTCTTTGTGGCAGGCAGACAGTTTAAAGAGATAAGCATCAGCTCGCGCAGCACAGTGATAGACGTAATTGACCGCTGATTGTTAAATGATGCACTTTACGGTATCACCTGAACGTTGTACGGATAAGCCGAAAAAACGGTTAAGCAAAGCACGATTAAGCAGGAGTGTACTGTTCTTACATTTTTCTAACAGCTCTGGTATGTTGACAATCAAAACTGTTAGAAAAAGGTGCAAAGCTGATGTACAATTACGGATTTACAATCCCGGTACTTCTGAGCTGGCGGGACATGGAGGTGGTGCTACCTCTGGGTGACGAAAAGTAAGTTACGGTTCCATAATAATCAAGAATGATTACTGAAACTACATGGTGATTGATGAAAAAGTGGTGAAGGCTCAGAGGCATGCAACGTGTGACCACCCCTGGCAGCACTCAAGAACCAACTAAAGAAAATGGGTGAGATCCACCAAGACCCAGCCCAAAAGCATGGGAGAGAGACAAGAAAATACACATCATAATTTATAAAAAGAACAAGCACACTAAAACATCATGACCCTGCATTACAAAACAAATGAACACTTACTAATTAACTTTGACAAACAAATTACATAAGAATATAAAAATTAAAAATTTGTTGACAGTAAACAAAATTAGTAACTTATTGTTAAAAACCTCCAGGGCTGTCTCTCTCACTCCATTGCCTTGTTAAATCAATTAAAAGCACAATTACACTACAATAAAGAAATTTATAAAATTATTATACTCTCAAATTTGACTATAGTAAAGTGGCATCAGGTGGCTTGAGCCGGGTGAGTTCACTCTCCCCCCAGGAGGGGTGTGGGTGGCAATACCTGAATGACTATAAATCAAGAAAAATTCTTTATCAAAGTTATTCAGATTGAATTTGATGATAGTTATACTTTCAGAAAAATAACCTGGGTGTTAGGCCGTACTCATACAACTCACATATGCACACATAGAGACGTAACGCACGTAGTGGTGGCGCATGAAGGGGGTCACTGGAACTCTGGAGCCATTTTGGCCCTCTTGCTGCATTCAGTTCCCCCGTGGCAACTTTACTTTGTGGTGGTGGGGGGGGGTGTTGTGATAATGGTTGGTCTGAATTAATATGCCCTCAAAAGTAGTTGCCTCTTAAGGACATTAACAAGGGATTGGTCACCTGACTCCGGCAGTGCCTCAGACAACATATAGGTAGGGTGCACTCCTAGTATACCATGCCGAGGCAGGAGTCTTGGAGGTGTAACCGCCACGTTCGGGCCGACTCTCCCCAGTAGAGGGCCCGTCGCAGCATCGCAGGATCAGCGGGACAAATGGCTAAGGGAGGAGGGATGCAGCACCTCTCAATCTATCATAAATAAATTGCAGTTTATTGTTCTTTGCTCATGCTTCTGCTGCAACATACACTTTACTTTCTTTATCATCCATTTACAACCATGGTTTATGATCATCAAGAACCTACTTAACATCTTTATCATCTAATAAGGACATTACCCTAAATTTCCAAGTTGAAATATTTGTGTCCATTAACTGTGAAGTATCTGCCCTGCCATGTTACTACAAACCGTATTATGCATATTTGCTCAGCCACTAGTGTGTCAAATGCTAATATGCTAACTGTTGCGTAACAGGAATTTTCCATGGAAGCTCGCATAGCAGCTGGTATACCAACCCCTTTAGCAGATCTTATGGGAGCTTGTAAAATAGGACAGCAGCAAGTATTGTATATTAGCTTAAGGTGGCTGCCTACATAGAGCTATTTTTGCATTTTAGACACAGAAGTATGGGAGTGGTAAGGGTTACACAGCTACACACATCAAGAACGCCTTTGCCGCTACACGCGAGATTCTAAATTGGCTACAGCATTTCCATCATGTTGCATGTATCAAAAGGACTTTAAACAATGACCCTATCAATTTATTGGTGGAAAGTTTGTAACAAATTTCAATACAGCCTTCTATAATAGCCTTGCTCTTGTCTGGGTAGTATGTGTTAAGATGCAGCCTGAAAAAGCAGTTTTTAAAAATGTTGGAGGGCTCTGAAATAATATTTATAGCATGTGTGATACCTTCAAAGTACCATTCTGTCCTCATCTATGGTTTGTTTTCTTTTTGTAGATAAACATATTGGGGGCAATTTTAGTAGTTTCATCAAAAAAACACTTTTATTAAACATGCTGGATTGCAGCATCAGGTTGTCAACCACCTAAATGGGCCTCCGGCTGTGAGGACCTCGGTGGAGTTTCCAGCCTCCCAACCCTAGCTTGTCCATACCTGTAGAAAAAGCATACGCAATAAAGATGTGACTTTTAGTTTTGGAAATGATGCGGCAATACAGACAGTGAAACATTCAGTATGAGGTGTGAATGTTATGGAAATCTATATGTGCCTAGTAATAGAGAAATGTGGTTGTGTAGCAAGTTCTGACTAAATTTGGCATCAACTATTTGGACATTCAAACAATGAAAACCTGAAAAAAATTAATTTCCCACATAATGGCAAAGTATACAGTCCATGTAAACAAATAAAGGCTAAACATTTACTTACAGATCTGTGGAACAACCCAAATCGGTAACCAAAAGAGAATTTTCACATAGTGATAGGTCTATAGCAGGTCCTATAAAAACTACGACAAAAGTCAGAGAGTGCTATTATCACATTAGCATAGATGATTTTACTCATTTCATTACTGTATTTACTTAAGTTGAAATAAAAAGATGAAGTGAATTTAATGCATTATATTTGTGAGTTAAATTTAGAAGATTATAAGTGTTCAAGGCTTTAAATGGACTATGATACAAAATTCAATTTGAATGTGTTCAAATAATTTAGATAACAGAAAAAAATCTGGATAAAAAACTGCCATGCACAAAATATGGGAATGGAGTTATTGAGAGAGAAAATTTCACACTGATGAGACGTACCAGCACAGTACATGCTGAAAATAATTTGCTCAAACACATCTGGGGTAAGAAGATTAGATGCACAGCTTATTGGCTCAATCATTCACCTACTGGTGCTCTAAAAGGTGGAATGAGGAAGGAGTTTCAAAGCGAGTTGTCAAGGATGAACCAACAGCAGTTAGCTGGGCTTGCAGTTGTGCGAAGTGGTGTGACTTTCTGCAGGATCCACGCCTCATTTGTCTCGCAATTATAAGTCCTGCGTCCTGCTGGCTGACCTGCCAGGTGGTTCCGAGTGTTCCTGGACAGTGGCCATATCCGGGAGCACTGCACGTAATTCAGCAGTGTCAACTGGTGAGAGAGGCATGCAAGGTTCTCTGGCGTCAGGTTAGAAGGGTTCAGTCTGGGATGGTTTAATTTAAAGTATTGATTTTTCAGGTTAATCAACTATATTTTCTCTTCCTTTTTTACTAAATTTTAAAATTAAGAGTGTTATGTATTCTTTAGTTTTTATTTTTATTTAATTTAGGCTAAACAAAGTTATTTTGGATGGACCACGTTCGGAAGAGAAATCCCGAAACAGAAAACAAAAAGTGAAAACCCAGGGAACTTTCGATGCCAGCAGTTGACTCCAAGACAGGGAGCGCTGTCGAGAAGCATTGTTGGGTTTCACACCCCCTGGAAGTTTGGAAGGTTGGAAATGTCTTGTCTTCTGGAGAGGGAGTATAAGGTACATATACCCTGGTCAGAGACCATGAGGGAAGAGGTTGTAAATAGAAAGTTCTTGTCACTGGTGGAGTGTGAACCCACGAGGTAGCAGCTAGAACTGCGCTGCAATGGGGCATGTTTTGTGGAACAGTTTCATGGGTCCTTTACGCACAGTCGGACTGGCCTATGTGAGAGACATAATGAGGTGCAATAATTAGTTGTCATGGATGTGGTGTAATCTAATACAGATAATAAATTAATAATGGCTGAGTCCTGTAGCAAGGTAGGTAGGGCCATAAAGTGTCCATGAGGGGGTAGCTTCCCTTATATCTACGTCATGGTAGAATAAGAAAATTTTGTTTCAGTAGGAATTGATAATGATGGGTTAATGGAATAAAATGCAATAAATTGTCCATAGTATTATGGTAGGACAGTGAGAGGCAAGTTGTGGTGTCTATCGTAAAAATGGTTCTCGGTTTGATGACTGGAAAGGGGCTTGGTATATAAAAATAAATTTTTCTGTTGTCGTGTAGAAAGCAACCTAAATAGATGGAATAAATTTTTTTGGAAAAAATATTAGGAAAAAATTTGATGAGAGAAAACAAGGTAACTAGTGAAAGGCATGTCAGTAGGCTAGGGAAAGCCACTGAATAAGTGAAAAAGTCAGTTACACTCCTCAGATTCATTGGTGTGGTGAGGTACCAATATGAGGCAAGAGCACGAGTATGCACAAAGGATCATTGGTTTAAATCCCAGTGAGGGCAGGTAGCATAAAATAAATCAATTGACGAGTTAAATAAGTAACATGGGTAGACAGTGATGGAAGTAAACTGAGGAAATGTCGGTACCACTGGAGAGATTAAAATTATTTTGAATGGCAGTAGTTGTGTTTGTTTTTGGCAAACTTTTAGAATTTTTAGTGCCATGTATGAATATTTTTTGCACCTTCAGCGAAATTAAAATTTAGTGTAGGCTGGAACCATGCCTACAGGAGTTAAATTTTTCTTTTGTAGATTATGATAAGTTCCTAGCTGGTTGAAGTGTGTGTGTGTGTGTTTTTTTTTCAGGGCAGACATGCAGGATATGTGGAAGTTGTCAAACAAATTGTTTCAGGTTCTTGGTCTCAGGGGACATGCAATGTGAAAAGCCGACATGTTAATTTTAAGAGGTTATATTCAGAAATGAAGGATGTGCAAAAAGACTGTCAATGTGATTTGCAGTGATAATTGTTTAATGGTCAAAAGTTACAAAGTAATTTAGTGCACAATTTGAAGTGTTACAGCGAGCTTTGGTGGAATAGATAATGGCAGAAAAAAATGCAGTTCGTTGGCAGCACGAGGAGGACTGGAGCCCAACAGGAAGAACTATCAAGCAACTGGGACGACTTATTCTGTAGGAACTGTCAACTGGAAACACTCTCCTTATTGAGGAAAAAATAAACTAAGTAGAAGGTTAAATACAGTAGTGTTTTCTTTTCCATGCAAGAAGTTACACCAGGTCTTATTCAATTAAGTTAATGTTAATATTTTTTTAAGTAATAAGAGCTCTGTGTAATGTTTTACTTTGACGTGTACCATGTGATTTGAAGCTGTAAACAGTATCTATCTGTCAGACGTAACTGTTGATGAATCAGACTTGTGGAGGCCAACAGTGCTGTAATGAGAGATTGTTGCTCTGTGAACTTGTAAATGTGTTAGCAAGACAAATGCGTGGAATGTATTCTGCTTATGAAGTGTTTCAGAATTCAGATTTTCAGGTGTTGATGTAGGAGCATGGTCCTTAGTCGACCTGGGCCCAGGAAAAAAAAAAATGGAAATTACTCATCTTTAAAAAAAAAAAAAAATAGCTACACTTCCTATAGCTGGAAAAGAAATGGCTAATGTTGTTAACTTTTATTAAAATGATGTCTTAGAATTCTGAGTGGCAAGGAAATGAAAGAGTAGTGTACCAATAATGTTTTTGTTTTCCTGAAACAAATTAAGTATTAGTTGAAATAAATACCCTGAATCATAGTTATGAGAACTGTTTTATGCGGAAAGAAAAGTTCAGATAAGTTATTTTTATGTGCAAAGATAGCAACATTATAGGTTTTTGCGGTAGTTTTCCAGTAATGGTTAAAAAAAAATATGGGTAAGAGTAAGAAGGTAGCACAATTTTTATGAAAATAATTTAAATTTCTTTAGTTCAGTAAATTTTATTTCATTTTCAAATTATAGTTTGTGAAAAATGTTGTACAAGTGGAAAAAGAAATAGGTGCTAAATTCTTCTTGGATGTAAAGAAATAATAAAAAAAAAAAAATGTTTAACTTGTTAGGTTCTTTTGTTGGATTTTGTAAGGTCTAAGCGGAAGGTGATTGAAAGTAAAGCTACACTAGATGTCATGCATGATTCCTATTTTAATTTTAAGGTTAGGTGTTAAAAATGTTTTGATAAAGTTAACTTATAGATATAATTTTTTATTACTTATGTTATGTTTGAGGGCCATTAGTAAGACTGGTGGTGGGTACAAGTGAAATCTTCCTTCCCTTTTTCGTTGTGTCGTTTTGCTTGTATGGCAAATGTTTGTGAGACAAGTGTGTCTACAGTGGGTAGGTATTTGGATCTTTGAAATGTAGCTGTTCAGTGAGAAATTTTGCACATTATTTCTTTGATGGACCCTCTCAAGATTTGTTCCTGGCATGGAGTGTCCGAAACTGAAGGCTCTTGGCTGATGAAAGCATGGAAATTCCGGGTAAAATTGGACTGCATTGTTGAATTCTTAGTTAAGCATGTGGTGAATTGAAGATCTTCGGTTCTGAATTTGAACATCTTTCTCACCCCCCTCTAAAAATTGTCTGGTTGGTATGTACGAGAAGTGGAGACCCAGCAGCCTGGTGGTGGTCTGTCATATTTAGTGCAGTGTGGGCAGCACGTGGGATTCCTTCTCGAGTTGGAAGAAAGATGAAGACATCACCAAGGCAGGGCTTGGTGTGGTCACCCTATTGAAGAGGGGGATGTAGTGGTATGTGACCTCATTGTGGGGGGCTAGAATACTATGAAGAGTGATGCAAAATACCCAGTGATGAAGAGTGTGTCAGGTGCATGGACTTTCTTCCCATCCCCCTTGTTTAGATATTTGGATTACCCTAACCTTTATTCCTGTTTTTCTGGGGTGGGTGAAAAGGAATTTTCAATATTTTATTAAATTTGAATGTAGCTGTTAATTATGTTTTAAGTACTGTTTAGGTGTAGGATTTTTTGTTTACAACAAAAATGTTAGCAACTAGTTGTGGGGTTTATAACAGTGTAACCTGTGCTGAGACAATTTAGTTAAATAGGTAGTTAATACACTTAAGGATTCTGTTTTAGCATCCCATGTAAACCTTGGTGATGGTTGCACATGACTTCCTGGAGGTGTCATTGTAGATGGCGGATGGAGCCCTGGGGTCCAAATTTGTATCTCTGTTGGAGAATTGGAGCATCTATGAGCATCTGCTTGGTTCTGGCTCCTGTCCTGGCAAGTCCTCCGGGGGGGGGGGGGGTCAGGGGGGGGGGGGGGGGCAACATGTCTTGGCAGCGGCTCCTGTGGAAATCCGGTGGCACATCTGTGACATTTTACCCTACTATGGAACTAGAAAAAAGGAGACAGGACTTTTACTTTGGTAAATGAAAAACGTTTATTAACAATGAACAGAGAGAAAAAAAAAAAAGATTAAAATGGGCAGTTGTTCTCTTGTGGTAAAATCCAAGCGGCAGAAAAGATTTTTTGTAATAAACCGAATTTGAGAACATTTACTAACTGTAACGTCATGTATTAGAGGAAGGGAACTTCTAAGATTGAGAGCCTATTAAGTGTTAGTTAAGTGTAGAGGATTTTTTTAAAAATCATTTCATGTTTGCCCTCTTAGAAAGCTAGTGAAGCAGGGTGGGATTGTTTGACGGGCCATCTTACACACCCAGTAGCACTGTAATCCATTATTAAGAAAGTCACATTTTCATTATGTCAACTGTAAATTAAGAGGTTAGGTTTTCGAACATAGTTAATTATGTGGTATGAAGAGACCGGACATAAAATAAAAACACTTCAGATACTCTCTGATGCATTTACTCCCTCCTGTGTGCACGGTACCCAGACTGAACATCATGGCATGAGCCGCTCAGAGGATGAGAGAGTTTATGCCAGGAATTCAATAAATGAAAATACACTGTACATAAACAAAGCCAGTACAAACAATCTTTTGACTGCTTATATGGCACATAAAATCCTTTTGCATCAAATGTACATAAAAAGAACTCTCAAAAAATTTATGAGTTGGCAAGGCCAAACTGCAGCAACGTAATATTTATGTGAATGGGACTTGTCTCTGCAAGTCTGTTGCTGATTTAGCTTAGGTGCATACTTGCACTGTTATGTTTAAAAACAATTACCAAAAATTACAAAACCCTAAATTTGGTATTTTTCGGGTGGATATAAATAGTCGAACATGGGTAAAACCATTATCCCAAATAGAAGTGTAAGGTTGCCATGATCGAAGGCTTGGAAAAACAAGACACATTTGCTTCCCTTAAGATTTAACCGTATTATGCTGTGGCATAATATGCAGGATTTTTAATAACTAGCATAACACACTTGCGCTTCACTCTTAACAAATTCACGGGGGTGGTGAAACTAAATAAAGTGGGCACACACAGGGGGTTGCTGGTTTTTAAGACTGTTGTGTCCCCCTCATTGCATTCATTTCTCCAGCGGTGTTATTACTGGAGAGACTTGTTGATGTAGTCAGCAGGCCTGGATCATCACACCCTCTAAAGTTACCTTTGGAGGGCATGAAGACAGGATGGCCACTTGACTCCGGTGGTGTCACTGGCGTACACTGAAAGGGTCTTCTCCCGAAATGCCGTGCCAGCTGCAGTTAGAAGGGTGGCCGCCCGCTTGTTCGGGGTGCTATGAGTCCTCAGTAGAGAGCATGTTGTGACTGCGCAATGGTGGCGAGATGAACAGGCTAAAGGAGGGAGGATGCAGTATCCTTACTTGTTCAGTGGTTTAAAATTAAAACTATAGGTAGGAATCTGTTCTGAGTAAAGTATTATTCATAAAATACTCAATATTGATTTAGATCCCCAAATCAATATTTTTTCCTTTGAAAACAGCAAATCTTAATTTTTTTTTTTCAAGCTAGAGACAATTTTTTATGAAGGAATATTTCAACCTTGATACCTATGATGTTGCACACTGTACTATATGTATACATGAGACACATAAGAAAAGAGATCTCTTAACGCAATCTCGGTGAAGCCCAGTGGTTCTAAAGTAAGGGAAATTGTTCCAGTAGCGTAGCCAGGATTTCAGTTTGGGGTGGGGGGGGGGGGGGGGTGGGGGGGGAAAATTCACACCACCCCCACCATTAAAGTGGGTGGTCAGGGTTAAGCATGGGTACCCAAGCATTTTTTGTAAAGTCAGCTGGCCCAGCGTGTTTTTTAAGCCTGAAAACTTGAAAAGACATGAGACTATTGAAATTGTTTCTGGAACTTTTTTGTTCTGTATATAGAAAATCATAGTTAGGGCTGAAGCATATTTAACAAAAATTCTTTTATATTTCGACTAAGTTCAGAAATGAATCTCATTACATGACAAGGGGCAAAGTTTGTACACATACTTGATTTGGTCCTCAACTTTGCTAACGAATTCTAGAAAAGTGTTTAGTATCTAAAGCTTAAGAAACAAACATGACAATTTCTTAAATTTCAAATATCAGTAGATAGGCGTTACGAGTTATTATAAAAGAATGAAAATTATTAGAACGCAGACATGCTTCTTTCCTTCTAGAACTATCAAATAGTTAGTAAGAAACAGCAGTCATAATTTGAATGGCTGGAATATAATATTTCATGTTGCACATAACACGATCATCTATCAATGTGTTTTCCCAGCCTTAATATCTGACATTGAGACCATCAATGTAAGGGGAGGGAAGTCTTTGCCCTCTGTCTGGGTAAATCACAGCTTAGCTCGGCCGACCTTCCATGTTCCATCTGCTCCAAGAGTTTTACATATTGCAGATATTACAGGGTTATAGCTTTGATGACTGCGTGGAAATTAATTTTTTTTTTACCTTTGAGGGCGGGGGGGGGGGGGGGGGGGCTCTGGGTCTCCCCCCTCGCTACGTCACTGAACTGTTCTGAATTATAAAATAATCTGCCCAGTGTTTTGGAAAAACTATATTTAAATAGTAAAAAACACGAAATATGTAAAACTTTACAATGGGCAAAATATTAAAAATGCTATGGTTAGACATATACCTCTGAAATCTGAGAAATCCACTAGCAGTGTGTATGATGAAGGCATGGTGTATGAAAAATATTCTCGTCTCCATTACTTGCATGTTGTATGTAACAAATGTAAAATAATATATTTTTTTCTCTCATCTGCAGGATAGAGTAATTAATGACAAAATTTTTATCAAAATTAAAAATGGTGCATTCTCAGCCTTTCTATGATTGAAATGACACCTCACTGTTTCCATAAATAAGGTCATTATGACAGGTCGATCACTATACATATTTTGGGAAATTTTGGAGCAATTTTGACACCCTCTTAACTCCTATACATAAAAATTGCCATTTTTTGCATGATATCGGTGTTCAATCATCTCTAGCACGAAAATGGAAAATTTTACAATTAAATATAAATTAATTTTAATAGGCAATGTCTTTTGAAAAATATGATAACCTTCAGGTGTATAATTGGCCTTACCTTGTCACCTAAAATGTTAAAAACATAGAGCGACACAAGGTTTTACCAAGAATTGTAAGTCCACGTTTGATCATCTCTAGCGTGAAAGTGACACATACGTTTAATTAATTATAAATATATTTTAACAGGTAGTCTTCTTATGAAAAAAAAAAAAAAAAAGATATACGAGAGGCGTAGGTCGATACTAACCCTCCCCTTGTCACCCAAAATGTAAAAAATATTGAGTGGCACAAAAAGTCACCAAGCATTGTAACTACACTATTGTTTGTGAAAATTACCACACACAGAAAGAATGGCCTGAATGAATCCAAACTCGGACGATGTGTAGAATAATGTACCGGCAATAAGTGATTGCGGTTGCAGAGAGATGGCATACACATAGGCCCAGCAGTGCCCTCTCTTGTGTAACCGGAACAATCAGTATTATGCCAAGCTCAGTCAGTGAAGAGCCATCAAACAAAGTGAATGCAAGTACCAGTAAGCCTTGTGAACGTCAAAGGGTGCCATATCAGCATGTGAGTGAGTTTGAATGGGACAGAATGATCAGTCTCCAGGAAATGGGTTTGTTATACCATGACATTTAGACTTGTACTGCTATGATAGTGATGTGTATGTGAAAGCAGTGGATAGAAGAGGGCCGTATGCAGCGATGAGCAAGTACTGCACCAAACAAAATGACCACAGCATGGGATGAATACCATCTTGTATGAACTGCAGTAACGGACCGTACAGACTCATCCACAGTGTTGGCTCAACACTGGAGCACTGCAACGGGTGTGGACTTGTCTGCGTTGATGGTTCTACACCATCTGCTGCAGGCTGAATTGGGTGCACGCATGCCATTGCATCAGCTTCCATTGTCCAGAAACCACAAATGTCTCAGATTGCAATGGGCATGTGAATGCTGTCGCTGGCATGCTGAGTGGCAAAATGTAGCATTTTTGGACGACTCTCGCAGCTTTAACCTGTCTTACAGTGATGGCCGCATACATATTTGATGCTACCATGGTGACCGGAATCTGGCAGCCTGCAGTGTGGAGTGTCATAACAGACAAATGCCAAGTGTGATGGTGTGGGGCGTCATTGGATACAACATGCGATCTCGACTCCTACATACTGGGGGCAATCTGAACAGCAACTGCTACATCAGGGAGGTTTTAGAGCCCGAGATACTGCCCCTCCAGGCAACTCCATGTGCCATATTTCAGCAGGACAATGTCCAGCCACATGTGGTGATAAATTTGCAAGCCTTCTCCAATGAATAACAGGTGCCACTGCTTTCCTGGCCTGCACGTTCACCTGACATGTCGCCCATTAAACATGTCTGCAATGTGGTTGGTAGGCGACTTGTTCATCCTGGTCCTCCAGCAACCACTGTTGATAAATTTTGGACATATACAAACTGCGTGTAGGGAGATTCCTCAGGAAAATATCTATGTTCTCTTGATTTCATCACATGAAATTTAGGAGCTCTGATTGCAGCATGTGGGGGCTTCATACCTTACGAATTATCAAGGACAGAGATCTTGTACAGTTTTTTAATCATAATCAATTTTGTATTATCATATACATAATCTGTGGTATAAAGTTCATTTCAGTCACATGTATCCTTCTTGGTGGTTTTGCATTTTTTATAAATGTTAGTGTACAAGTTCAATCGTCTTTGGCATAATATAAACATGATTTTATTGGAATATTATTTTAATTCAATAGTTCAGATGTCTTACGAATAAAATGAAACAACAGAAGGGTATCTGTGACCTCTCTTGTTGCCAAACAATTATAAAAACTGTAAGATTGGAGAATGTATACTTTTTGGTGAGCAAAAATTCAATGTTTGATAGTGTCTAGCAGGAATACCACATGACATTTCAATGAAGCATTTATTTATATTAATAAACAGACATCTTCCAAATAGAATGATGCCACAGAAAGGTATGTACAACCCCCTTTGTCGCCAAACAATTAATAAAATGGTAACATCTGAAACAGTGTACCTTTCAGTAAGCAAAATTTCAACTTTTGTAGACATTTTGTAGAAAATATTCAGAGGATATTTTAATGAAATATAAATTCATATTATTAAACAGAAGTATTCTTATAAAACCATAAAAGTTACATGCGACCTCTCTTGTCGCCAGTCAATTACAAAATATGTAACATTGGAGACAAATCTTTTATTGCTGAGAATAAATTCCAGTTTTTATGGCCGTTTGGGGAAAAACCAGAGGTTATTAAATAACCTCTGGTAATTTATACTACTAACATATGTCTCAGAATAAGATGATACCACACAAGTAGCATGAATATGTTCCTTCGGGAATAATAACAGTCGACCGCCATGTTGTAATGTCACCCAGCTGCCATTTTAGATCCTGAAGACCTTGACCTCATGCCTGCTACCCTGATATCATGTACGTAACCTAAAATATTCTTGAACTAAAAAAATTCTAAAAAATTGCAATACCAAACAATTATTAAAGAAGCTCCAAAAAATTAAAATTAAAAAAATTTATAAATGAAATATAATTTAAGTACTTACACACAGCAGATTTTTGGTTTGAAAGAAAAATGGCAGAGCACATACTTTCAGCTCTGATATCAGCATATGGCAGAGCACATACTTTCAGCTCTGATATCAGCATATGACCTACCCCCACCACAATATTTTCATTGGTTAATACATCACACCCTTCCCCCACCACCTATAGCTCAACCTCAATCACCCGCACTACCAAAATTTGATTGGCTCTCCTCGACACCCTTTCCTTTATTTTTTATTGGCTCTCCTTGACCCCCTCCCAACAGCTCAATTACAGCCAATCTGTATTGGCAGTTTAATAATCCCAATTTCTCCCCTGCCCCATCAGACATTATATTGGTTTTACATCCTACCAGACCCCCTTCCCCTTGTCACTCTCTCTCCATTTGCTCACACCTTTGATCCATACACCCTTTATTCCCCCAGCCCTCTTTAAGGTGGTCTCCTCCCCTCTCACCAATCAATTTAGCTTGTTCTTCATTGGGTATTTATTCTGTTACCCCTCACCACACCACTATAGTTCAACCAGTTATTCACTCTCACTAAATCCCTTTTCTATGCTGCTCTTGCTTTCAGCATTGTCTGCCAGAGCACATGCTAGTGGAGGGGAAAGTATTTAATGTGAACAAAGTCGCCCCTCTCCACAATTTCTCATCTGAGATGAAGGGAAGGACCACACACACACACACACACACACACACACGCACGCACGCACCCGCAACCCGCACCCCCACACGCACGCACACACACACACACACACACACACACACACACTCACTCACTCTCACTCTCTCTCTCTCTCATTCCTCTTCTTTTTAGCATTCAGTCTGGTAAGTTATTTTAAGTTCAGCTACTCAATTACATGTTGCAACGTATTATTAGGAATTATTAAAATGCACACATATTTTCCCCACAATATTAAAATAATATGCCCGAATTTGGAGTATCTGTTCAGACCATCTAGTATCTGGAGGAATATGTAATCTCATAAAATATGGAAATGGAACTTCATATTTGTTAAATTTATATATCTGCCATCAAACTCATTAAAAAGGCAATACTTTGGTACTGTGACACTTTGTTTGCATTCACCAAATGTACTCTGAAACATAAAAAGACCAGACATACACAGAATGCAGATCGTGGCTCACCTAAGTGTCTTGAACACTTTTTTTTATGAAATGAAAGAAACATGCGGTTCCTTCATTTGCTAAAATGTGATTCATCACCATTCACAGTAATAATCTAAAATAAAACTCTGTCATGGAGTCATGCCCATAACATCCTCCAGAATTGTAGCATAATCTGAAATGAGTAACAAAAACAGGTCTGGAAGGCTGAAACTGCAATCCATCACAGTCTAAAAATCTATGCCGTCTATAACACGAGCGGGTCATCAGAAGATATTTGCACAATTTTTAGCCTGAATGGGGAAAAAAATTGCTGTTGGATCCCTACATAATCACACCACCAATAAACTTTAATTTATTGCATTGCATAACTGACCCCATTCAATGAAAGGTGGGTATTTAAAACAAAAATTAAAGTAATGAAATTAAGGTAGAGTATCGAAAATGCTGTAAAACCCTGTATATTTAAAATACGCCGTGAGGAAGAAGCATACAAAGATCATGTTTTCGGGTAAAAATTAATGAAAAATTATTTAAAGAGTGTCCTCCACTCCCAAAAGGGCAACTCTCAGCAAACTTATTTTTTTTTTCATTTATGTTGGAAAAAAATGTGTACAGTATACAGATGATTTATGCAGCTTTCTTTAAGTAATTACGGCTCAAAAAACCAAAAAAGGAGTACAAACCACCTCTCTGCCTGCAGTATGTGATATGCATTATGGAGGATCTCACACATTCCCTAACCAAGGCATAAAAGCTCAGAGTTGAAAACATTTACTTCCAAGTTTAAAATCAATACATTTCAAAATATAGCAGCAGAAAAAAATAATTCACATGTGATTACCCCAAGTGCAATGATAAATATAGCTGCCATTGACAGAATACATGGGAAAATAATATACATATAAAATGTTAAGTGGGGAAAAAAATTTATACACTGTGAAGAGACGCTAGCTTAAAATTACAACCACCACAAGTAAAAAACCATAAAAATCTGTTATCTTCAGCAAACAAAATTACTGTATTTTCATACATCCGTGTGAGCTCTCAATGATGATGTATATCTGCCTCCCCTACCACCTCTCTACAGTCCCACCACACTGCTATGCGACTTCAGCAGTATGAAAAGTGAGACGTGAATTATGTGTTTATACAATCTCTACTCTGACAGCAAGCGTCAATAGTTTTCACTCTCTACAAACGACACAAACATAAATGCAGTTTTATTACTGAGATGCTAGTCTCCTATACAGAATTATATCACAATAGGTATTCTGGCAGGGACATGTGCATACAGATCTCATACTGTATTTACTCGTGTATAGCATTCACTTGTGTATAGTGCACACCATGATTTTTGCAACAAGTTCTAGGGAAAATTTTTTTAAAAATAAAGTTGCACCAAAAATTTGTGGTGCCCTGTTAGTAAGTATGGAACAAATTATTCATTTTTACATTAATGTGTGGTGATTGTGATATGTTTGCAAAATACTTTAATTAAATAACTTGGTGCAAAAAGCCAAAATAAAAAATATTCTGGAATCCTCATGCTGCTACTATTCAACATTTCCAGCTTCCGTTTCCTTTTTTCTCCTGTCTCCTGCTAGCTAGAATGTCACACTACCCTTCTCTAAAAAAAAAGGGTCTCCTTGCCCCTTCTTCTCTCCAACCTAGCAACTCCCGCTTTTATTTCAGTGATAAAATGTTTAGTATTGATCAGTGTTTTATAAAGATGCTTGGATGGGACAGACACACAGAACCCCCAGCATCTCTGAGACCTTGAGTCTCAAAGTGCAGTGTCTGGAAAGCACCGCTGGAACCCACCTACCGTAAGTAATTTGTCTCACGCAACGGCGTCAGTCTGAAATGGATCTCCGAGATATTATCTATTGGCGACAGTGCCAGTACATGAAGGTGTTGTTAATGTGACTGCTGTAAATAGTATTTATCCATCGCATATTTTGTTTTCTCGTTAGAAGATGAAGTTTGAGCTTGGAGATTAAATATGGATTTACAGGAAGTTAATTGGTACAACTGAAAAATTGCATATTCTTTGCCATGTAGAGCTTGAGTATAATGCATAAATGTCAATAAAGTTTGTTTGACCAAAATCAATTCATCAGTTTTCATTTTATTGTAACATAACCTCAACACAGCATCACCTTATAGCACACGAGGGCTGTCTTCGATTTTGGTGCAATGTGCCCTTGATCACTTACCCTTGATCCCTTCTCTTTTCATGAGCCCTTGTTCCCTTACCATAGAAATATTCGTTAAGGAATTTGAACGCTTGTGTACGTTTCCAGCTTGAGTTTTATTCTGTTGAATTTTGCTCTATGCGAGTTTCATTTGTCTTTGTGATGTTTGCAAATGTTTTCTGTGATCGTGCTGAGTTGTAAACACAAAACAAATGCAAACAAATGAAATATTTCAAATAATTGTGAATCGAAAATTATCTATAGCACGAGAATGGAAAGTTGCTACTGCCCTTGGCTAATGGGGACATTCTAGGGTGCATAATGTGCCCTTATTCGGACAGCGGCAATGTGACATCACATCCGGGATGCAATTTTCAACGGCATGAAGCCAGATAAGGGCCCTTAGCTGGCAATTTCGAACACAGCCTAGATCTACTGTGGGGTGCCACGATTAGCAATGTATAAGGGATAGCAGCTGCAAAATTCGCAAAGTCCATAACCTTGAGATAATGCCTATTTTATCTTTCGGCTATGAGTGCTTTCTTTGTTGTGCATATTATCTATGGAATTCTCTTATCACTAACATGCCATGACCTGGTTCTCATTTTAGTGTCACATACCCTCAACAACAGCGGTACATATACACTCTACATCTACTGTGTAGTGTCACGTTTAGACGATTATCAGGTCATCATACATACGCTGGCCCAGCGTAATGAAGACGCTACAATAACTACCCTTTCAACGCAGCAGTCATGACACACATTACAGTAAATTTATTCCTGCAGTGAAAACACAGATTTATCAGAGCATCTAACTTGCCTAGGTAGGTTTAAAAAACACTATATGTAAAAACTTGATGTCATAATTTTAAGTATATTTTGAAGGAAGAAAAATTAACACTACATTAACATGCCATATCATGTTGCTACTCACCACTTCTGCCAACATTTGATTTGTAACCATCCTGCAATTACATCTAAATATATTGTTACAAATGCCTGAGGGGCATATCTGAGTTTGTGAGGGATGGTGGTCTTAATAAAAATAAAAGAACAAAATTTGATTTTTAATTTATTCAGACAGCTATTATTTACAGTATTAAATTTTCTATCTCCTCTATTACTCTTTTTATTTCTCAGTGAGTGGAATATTTCATGCCTATTTCAACTCCAATTAACGTACTTCTCATTGTCACTGTTTCGTTACAGTCAATTAACTCATACTCATAATTAACACACATTCAGTCTGTCTGTTGCCATCATTTGTAATGTCTTTCACTCACACATCTAGTCCAATAGTCCAGCCTGCCAGCCACTTTCTCCACTGCTTGATACTCGCAATTGCAGATTTTTTCTCTTGCTGCACGCTTCTCTTCTCGCTCTCGTCCTTTGCTCGATGCTGCAGCCAATCATCCATTCAACAACTGCTGGCCCGGAAGCCTGCACTATTTATACTCTGCTAGCCTTGACCTGGAAAGTTTGATGCACCCCAAGTCACACTTACAGAAACAAGGGCAGTAAACTGCTAGAAAATTCTTCACATAAATACAGAAACTCAATACAACCAAGGTCAGCAGCCCATGCGGCAAATGTAACAGACATGTGGTTCCTGGGTATCGATCACCTGTTATTCAAAACACTCCATTGACTTGCCACCATTGCTATCATATAAATGGTCCGTCCTTCACTTCCTCTTGCTCAGGCTGAACAAAGCAGTGAGCACATACTCTGCTTTACCTATTCATGTTCCTTCTTTGGATGAAAAAAAACATCAATAGGGTCTACACACTGTAATTTGTGCTGATATTTGTAACTGTAACAATGAAATATGTTTCCATCAATGCTACAAAAAAATTTAAATATTTCAATAGGCAACATTTAATTAAAAAATGTAGTGTATAAAAAAACTAGGGTAAAACAATTTTTAAGTATGAACTATTACTTAATAGCCGTTGCCTACACATCATTGCTTTCACTGTTTTGAATTCATACTGAATACAAAATAAATATTACAAGTTATAGAAGATACTAAATTAAAGTTTAATTTATTCAAAAATAAAATACTTTAAATTTAGTCACAGTGTTATGTATTTGTGGTATATCAGTTGTTTAAAAAACAGATTGACATGTTATTCCTAGGGTAATTTTTCAAAGGTGTGTTCCAAAACATCCGAATAAACCGTGAATGGACTATATCTATTTTGTACAGCAATAGAAAATATAAATGCGGTTTAGTACTGTATATGTTATGTTATTTGTCTCACTTGATAGAGATGATTTATTTGCGGATTGTAACTATTTACTGTGATATGCTAAGGTTTAAAAAGTTACACCAAGATTGTACATAGTTGACTGACTGTTATGTTATTTGTGATTTTGGTGTATTCAATTACAACTGATGCATGACATCTTTTCAACAATGATTAAACAACTTCTACTCATCAGCGCTAATGACTTTGCCGCTCGATTCTACGGAGTTTGATTGTTGCCATACAGCACAAAACATTAGGAATTATACTACCTACCCAAGGCGAAGGTCAGAAGCTCCACACCAGATTGTATTATTCACCGGCTAAGCCACCGAAGCTATGCATCAAGATCATCCAAGTACTCCAGCGTGCCGCCAGATGGCACCACTAGTACGATCACTGAGACATGAACCTGGATCTAGCGCCGGCTACCGACGTTACACCATGAGGATCTATGTCTCATCTACCCCCTCTCCAACTCCAGCCAGGGTGCACCAGCCAGAGTATAAATAGTGGGCCGCATCCCCTGTAAAGCCAGTCTGTTCTGTTCCATCACTGTACGCTCATATCGAAGGAACCATCGGCTCCCTGGTTCTCACAGCATTCCTTGTGCAGAAGATCATCTCCAACTACCTTGTCTTCACCGCATTCTTTGCCAAAGACTCCTACCAGCATCTTGCCCGTCTTCACTGCAAACAGTTGCCGAAGACTCCTATAATCATCTACGTCATCAAACACTATACACTGCCAACCCCTTCAGGGCAACATAGTAGAGTAGTCCAGTTTAAGTTAGTATCATAATGCTCGTCTACTCTACCCATTGTTAGCCTAGGAATAGGTTGCCTTCACCTGTCTCACGTAGGATAAGCTTCCGTAAGCTCCTGCAGATGTTAGGAGGTAGTGCGACACCGTACTGTTTATTTCCTTCACTGGAATAAACAGTTTAATTCACTTAAGGTTATCTTTCTTGTAGTATAGTACCTCATCCTGTAGACACCGGGCCCATCAGAGGGACAGCAGGTGAACGGGAGATTTACTCAATACCGCCGTACATCAAGTGGAGTACCCACATGCATTTTAGACGGATACCCTTTCTGTGCACCACAGTGTACGGAACAGTAGAAACCACACTAGATACTTTTCCCTTGGGGTCAGCTTGTCTGCTTGGTGCTTACTCTCACTACTGTGCTTCTTGCACCAGAAGCAGTATTCCACGGGTTGGGAAGATTGGTCCTCAAGAGGAGCTCACCCCCGTACTAAGACTGTCTGCCAGTGAGACCTGACTCTCCATATTCACAGCGCTTCTTGTGCCTAATACTGCGATAAGGATACCACACTCGGTTGGCACATACTGTATGTGGTTGTACACCCCTATAGGATAACACTTCACCTGCTCGACTTCCGTGGGAGTGGTGTCAGAGAGTGAGTTAAGCGGGCAAATGCTGTCACCGAACCTAAGCAGGAACTTAACCCCTTCCTCACCGTCCTTGCACACCTTCCACCATAAGAGGGTTCGAGCGATCTGACACCTGGAGAGACCTACCACTCCGGCGATCCTCAAGGACCACTTCACAGTACCTGCCCGACTCATCGAGAAGACACACCCTGTGTTTGCCATATACCTGAGCGGTCAGGACAAGTCTCTATGGATCACCAATCCATGCTTTTGGGGAATTGAGATCGCAGCACTGACCCCAACGACCGTTAACACCTCTGAGCACTTGCATACTAGCTTTCCCAGTTACAACTCACGCAAGTCAGAATCACCACAAGTCGAGCAGCCTCCACAGGTTACGCGTTGCCCAGGTATTCTGACCACAGCAAACCTGTCAAAGCGCAAAGTAATACTCGCAGTACCTGACTTTGTGACCTGCTGGAAAATTACCATGCCTGTACTATACACTGGACACACTCCAGTACCTCGTAAGGACTAGAGTCCATGCCTCGCCCCCGAGTGTAACTGACATAGCACCCACCAAAGCACTTTAGATGTGGTGACGTCCCTCCACCAGTCTCAGGGCATCACGCATCACAATAGTGCATTGATTGTAACATGCTAAGTTTAGAAAGTGACACTTATCTTGTACATAGTAACTAATTGTGTTACTAATGTGTCAGTGTATGAAATTACAACATTGCATTAACTATAACATAGTAGGGTTTAGAAAGAGAAAAATCACTATTGTACAAAATTTATTAAGTATAATGTTGTTTATATTGTCAAGTATGCAATTATATAACGTTGCTTTTAACAAATCACACTCAACAAATAAATATATAAATATGGTTTGCCTTAACTTGCAGCGTTTAAGTTGTGAATGCATAACTATATTTTCTTGTGTCATTGATATATTTATAAAACTTTGACAACAGAGTATTTGTATTTATTTCTGTGGAAGGCACATTAATTTTTTTGACTCCCTTTCTCAATTATCACTCTTGGTGTATCATAGACAGACATATTTTAAATCATCATATGTTCTCACACAGCTAATTTCCATTTTACACAGCATAATTAATTAGCCTTTATCTTTAACTCAACAGTTTAGCTGCACCTTTTTCCACCCATCACTTCCATTAGTGTTACAACTGTATCATGCTCACACAAAAAGATGAGTTGACTTATTGTGCAGTGTAGTTGCAGTGTGATAATACTGTAGAGCAGGTGACCACTGACCAACAGCCAAAGTTAATCTGCATTTCATCACTGCGGAAAGACTTAAATATTTACAGTATACCTCCACATAAATAATTACTTCTATGCAAATTTGACAAGACCAATCAAAATATGTAGCTTATACAGCTTTTACTCTTTAGCATGTGCAGTCTGTAGTTAAATGTTATTTTGCCCGCCAGTCAAAAAATGTGAGCAGTCCATAGGTGTGATCTGTAAGTGCCAGGTGAATGTATTGATTATGTGAGCAGCCCAGCTGTGAGAATGGGCACAAGCTAGTTGTCCTGCCCTCATCCATCCAGAGCAAGAGAAGCTATGTCAGGGCACCCTGCTATACCTTTTTGACCCTTACTTTATCATATATATATGACCCACAAGACCTGTGTAATACACCGCCAATAACACATGTCCATTTAAATAATAAATTTTCCAATTTTCCTGCATGAAGACAATGAAACTGGACTTTGCACTCACTAAAAGTGACATGTTGCACAGAGTTTAGGGTTCTTGTTTTGGTGACAAGGGTAGGTTCAATATTCCCATTCAGGGTATAATTTTTGAGAGATGTTTTCCTATTAAAACATGCATATACTTAATTAAAAATATTTGTCATTTTTAAGTTGGAGATGAACATAGACTTCACGTGAGTAAATTGCAAATTTTGATGTATAGAGGTCTGGGTTAATTCAAAATCAGTTCAGAATTCCCCAAAGTATTTATTAGGAACACTAACAACCCTATTCCCAGAAACTGTGAAGTGTCGTGTCAGTCTTGTTACACTGTATTTTCATATGACATAGCCTCAAATCAAAGTGATACAAATAGTGCCATTAACCACGGTACTAATAACAAATTAAATACCAGTGTTCTTTTGGAAACCCAAACCAAGCAGATTTGAGGGATTGTCAAGATGTGTATACTGAATGGAATGGGATCAAAAGCCATGTGCAACAATGCTGGAAGTGTCTAAGGAAGCATCACTGGTCCTAAAGACTGATATATCACCACCACAAAACACATCCATGGCAAAGGAACTTGAATGCTTATTCAGACAATATAACAAAGGCAAGATAGCAAGAAACATTATAAGAAAACACTTATTTATTTATATGTAATATTACATTTATATTCTAAGATTCAGACAAGTGACTGATTACATAATAATGAAATTTGTACAAATTTCCTCAGCTCTAATACAAACAGTATACTGATACTGTAACATAATATTATTTATCTCGAATGTACTGACTGTCTTCTAAATGAGTCTGAAAGAAGTTATTCATGTCATCTTTGTACTTTGCTTTAAGAAGAAAGCTTTGTGCCACTTTGTTTGATGGGAGCTGGAAGCGATTGGCAGCCTTCTGACTTGTAACAAGTAGCTCAGAAACTTCTCTTAGGCGGGCTGCGCTCACTTCTGAATCAGTAAGTACTGGTTCAAAAAAACTGCACGAATCTGCCAATAAATAAGAAAAGTCAATTTTTACTTTGGATATCTTTGTAATATCAAATACTCTACATTCCAGTACAGTCAACTCAGTATATACATATAATGGAAACCAATATTATTAGCAAACCCTGTGGCACTTGTTTGAAAGTTCATCTTCAATGAATGTTTACTTGCATTATAACAACAACAAATTGCTAAGAAACCAGCAGCACATACTTTATAATGGGTCAAATGGATGTGCCTTAAGAAACAGTAAGAAATGTGAATTCGCACCATGTCTCAACTCATGAGATAGTGATAGTAAAAATGGTTTACAATCTTTACCGTGGTAATTGAATGGGCAATGTGTCTAGAAATGGGAAATAAGGTATTTAGTTATACCTAAAACACCTCAGTCTATCAGATGGATTAAATGCCTTTTGAATTTTTCCGAACAATACCATAAGTGGCTTACATACACGTATTACTTAGGTATTCTGGCAATGAACCTAAAATAATAACCCACTAAAAATTATGACCGATTATGTATGTGTTTCACCACTGTTAAAACTAAGTAATGTTTAGATTTTATTAATATTACCAATTTAGCTGTACCACAGTTGGCGGCAGAGTTGCCAAGATGGCGCCCGAGTATTGACTTGAATAAAGAAGCCTCTGTTTGTAACTGTTAAGAACAATTAAAACAACAAAAGGGGAACTGTGACTTACTCTTATTACATATTACTGTTGCTAAATATGTCATGTGATAGCATGTATACCTGTTTTTGTGTGTGTTCCATAAGTTAGTAAAATCTTGTATTCTGTTCTTTTACTCAGGCTGCACCACTTGGTACTGACAGCGCTGATCAGTAGCATACCAAAAGGAATGTCATCAGTAAAATTCTGCACTCAGTAGTATTCAGTAGTGGAACCGGGTGGAACAATCTTCAGCAGGGTTTTCACCATAAACAGCATGCTTCACCATGCTGTGCATGGTGAAGCAATGGTAGGCCTTAACATGTTGTCAACAGAGATGGATATTTTTTTCATTTCATTTTCATCTGATTTAGACTCATCAATTGATGATAAGATCGAAGAATGTGAAAATATACTTTCCACCTGAATCTTCAATATCACAGTTAGAGAATTTGATACCCAACTGTCCCTAATGTATAGAAGAATGGGTTAACCCAAGAGAGCCATACCAGGACACGTTCCTATCTCGAACTTGACAAAAAGTGGGAGCTGATTTTTTTAAAAATATATGCAGTGGTACATCATGATTGTCACTGATTAATACTCAAAATTTTTTGAAATTGTTGCAATGTCCTCTTTAACAGATGAGGCTGTCATCAGACATTTGAAAGACATGTTCTCAAGGTTTGGCATTCCAGAAATAGTTGGAGCAGATAGTAGTACTCAGTTTCGGTCTGCAAGGTCCAGAGAATTCTTCTCTTTTTACAACTTAACAGTTATGTATTACATCTCTGCCACATTATTATAAGTTTAACGGTGGAATGGAAGCAGCATTCAAGGTTGTCAAACAGCTAAAACAGCTAAAATGATCACATTTCTTACGCACTCTTAGCGTATCACACCATACCACTTAAAATCAGGTTCAATCCAGGTGAATTACTCATGAACAGATGTTTAAGATCCACACTTCCATTGCTGCCATCCAAATTGTCCCAGCAAGTTGGTCGTAATAGTATACAGATAAAGGAAAATAGTAACACTTTTATACAGGTCGACAGGTACAACAAGCAACATAGGGTCCGACAACTAGAGGATTTAAAAGTGGGAGAGGTAGTTTGGATTAGCGATCTGAGGGAATATGGCATGATTGAACATATAGGTCCAGAGCCCAGGCCCTATATAGTATGCACCAGTAGAGGTAGTTCACACACAGTGAAAATAATTACTGCCAATCTGAAAAAGAACTGCTGGGTATATATTTTGTGACATCGAAGTTTCATGTCTTTATCTATGGTCGTGCAGCGAACATAGAGAAAATAGGGTCCCCTAGACTTCAACACTTGAGAATCAAACTTCTTAAATATACCCTACACGTGTATTATGTACCAGGCAAAGATTTACACCTGGCAGATGGGATGTCACGCATGCCCCTCCCTGAAAATGAGGAAAATCATGAAATTGTGGAAACAGTACACTCTCTTAGTGTTCATTTACGTGTGTGTGCCTGTGTGCATGCACATGTCTGTGTGTGCAAGTTACAGACCTTTCAACACTGTACCACACATATTAGTAATAGTTGAACTTTTACGAGGTAAGCCTGTTGTCATCTGTTCCATTGCACTGTTGACAGCCAACTAACATAAAATGCCATGCACTTAGAACCCCAGATCTCAAGCAATTGGGCTATTACCTCAAGGGCATTTTATATTTATGCAACTTCTGTGTTGGATATAGCAGTGCTTTGCCAGCGAGTAGAACAAGGTTGCCAGCAAATACATGCAATTCCTGGGGTATTTAAATATGTCAGACAATCAATGACGCGGTGTGTTCAGACAAGCATTCAGGCACAAGGTGGACATTTTGAGCACTTCTTGTATAATGATGTATCACTGATGGTACATGAATTTGTCTAAAGCTACTTGAACTGGAATGTGTCAAGAAGTCTATTACGAATACATCCAATACAACACTGGAAGGTCTGTAACTTGGAATGTACCAACAGGTTGGCAAGATGGTGCTTGGGCCATGACTTGAAAAATGAAGCTTCTGTTTATAACTTAGAATTTACCTTCCATAACAGTACATGGTGGCAACAGTTTCTGATGTTTGGTTACAAAATGTCATAACAAGAGATCTGTTACTCATGTTTAACCAACATTATATCTCTTACTAAGAATGGAACTTCAGCAGCGAAGGGCGTCTGCAATCTCCATCCTCCATCTGCGATGGATTTCACCATACCAACATCATTGGAAGCATGGAAGAGAAGATTCAAGAGGTGGCCAGACACAGGACTAAATCAGAATGTGAAACCTTTATTATATGTGATGGGCGATAAGGCAGAAGAAATATGGGTTTAATTTCAGCCAGCATCAACTACATTTGCAAATGCAATACAGGCTTTGGAAGAGTACTTCAATCCCAGAAAAAACATAATCTTTGAAAATTTCAGATTTCATTCATGAGCTCAACTGCCAGGGGAAACAGTCACAGATCTTATCACAGCTCTCCATAATTTGCCAGCTACGTTTGAGTATAGGACACTGAAACAGGAACTTATTCATGACAGAATGGTGGTTGTGATGTCCAATGTAAAAACCAGTGTACAACTTCAGCTACTACCCGAACTTACCTTAGAACAGGAAATTATAGTGGCAAAACAAGCAAAACTACAAAGCAGCCAGTCAGCAATGCTCCAACAGGAACCACATCATCACCTGGAAGTGCATCGCTTGTAGACCAAAAAACCATTCTGGAACCAACCGTCTATTTCGTACAAACAGAAATTAGTGCATCAAGGAGATAATGACCCAGCAGTAAAGTGGCAGTTTTGTGGGTTACGAATGCATGAGCTATCTAAGTGGTGGTACCCAGTTCACTGCAGAGGGATTCCAACAGTTTGCAGAGGAATACATGTTCATGCATGTTACCTCAAGTCCCAAATTTCCACAATCTAATGGACAAGCAGAAAGTGCAGTGTAAATTGCAAAGAGAATCCTATCCAAAGAAACAGACCTTAATCTTGGGTTGTTGGTGTATACAGCCACACCACTGGCATCTGGTTTTTCACCAGGAGAACTGCTGTTTGGAAGGAAATTGTGAACTACTTTACCACAGGAAAGTGCTCCACTGCAACCACCTTGGAACTCACCCAGCCTTCAGCAATTTCGAACACGTGACCAGCATATCAAAGAGGTATCCAAGAGGAATTATAATGCTTTGCATGGGGTGTATGAACTGGCTCCATTACACCCAGCAGCATATGTTTGTATCACTGACCTACATAGGTATGGCAGGGTGCTTTAACCAGAAAATTGGTTCAGGTCATACGTGGTGGCAACTGGGATATGGAATGTGAGCAAAATCAGGAAGCAGTTGGTAGCAGTGTGGAATACAGAGGCAGATGAGTGGGTGAGGAGGCTTGTCCAAGGGAAGATTATGGTGTTGGAGTACCATGGCAGGCATCAGGCAGTATGAACGAGGGCAGATCATACCAATCACTTCAGCCAGTTGAAGAGAACATGGTCTCTTCTCAACTAGGGAGTAAAGAGCCTGCTCAGCAGAGGTCACCAACTCCACAGAGGTCACAAACTCCAGGCTCTCCACAAGAAGAATTCCAAGGATTCCAGGATGATAAAAGACCATGGCCAGATGGGGCCACAACTTCATACAAGACTAGAAGTGGAAGATGAGTCATCCCACGAAGACCCCTAAGGGTGTAGTCTAGTCTCTTAACTTGTAGTAGTGTAAAAGAATACATAAATTGTGTAAAGAGAGGGAGATGTAGTGTAAAGTAACGTGCGTTATAGCAGGTAAATATGTTGTATACATGTACAGACGTTGGTAGGACTAGGGGCAGTTATGACAGATGGCAGCAGAATAAAGTGTGTGTCCAATCGAGGATGTGCAAATGTTGAAGAACACTACATACCAGTAATTTAATGTTTACTTTCCCTAACAGTACAGGAAATTATTGACTTAAGGACATATGTTCGTAGGGACATTTTGTGTGGTTTTGGGGTGTACTATTTACTCCCCTATTACTTCCATATATTTGGGAACTCATATATATATATATATATATATATATATATATATATATATATATATATATATATATATATATATATATATATATATATATATATATATATATATATATATATATATATATATATATATATATATATATATAGACACACACCAAATATTGACTATACTTCTTATGGCCAATATTTATCTTGTTATCATACTTGTTACACAGTACATAGCACATTATATGTAATACACATTAATATTTTGCCACGACTGTGTTTAACCATATAACAATTGTGGAGGAAAAAAACATATTTAACTTCTTGTCATTGATGTGTTGTGTTGTTTTCTTAAAAGAGCAGCCTCAGTTGGAATAAATATTGAAACTAAAGAGCAACCCGTTCAACGAAAAGACAGTAAATTTAAGTACACAACCTGTGTTGCTTATTTTTTTTAATAT
This sequence comes from Dryococelus australis, assembly GCA_029891345.1. Classification (NCBI taxonomy): domain Eukaryota; kingdom Metazoa; phylum Arthropoda; class Insecta; order Phasmatodea; family Phasmatidae; genus Dryococelus; species Dryococelus australis. Next base: position 125,507,160 of record CM056994.1, on the reverse strand, counting down.
CAGCGACAAAATTAAACAACAGTGGTAAACATGCACACAAATAGGCCTGCCGTAACTATTATTTTGCTCAAATTTATTTGCATATGTACTTAGTTTTTACTAGGTTTATTGAAATATTTATTTAAAATTTTTTGGTTGGGCTTAGTATTTTGTTGGGATTGTGGCTTTAATTATAATTTCAGAAAAGTAAGCAAGTTACACAATTGTGTTTCAAACCCCTAGAGAAAAGTTAAAAAGCAGTGATAAATAAACAGACAAGACATAAAAATAATTTGACATAAAACAGTTTACAGTCAAAATGTTTATATTTTACATGTCCAATATTTGTAATCTCACACAAGCACACACACACACTACCCAGTGAAACGACTATAACACAGACAGAACAATACTCTTTCACACGCAATGGACACAACATACGTCACAGTATACTATTCCTGCGATGGAAATACAGATTTCATAATTTTCCCAGGTACGTTTAATAAATACAAAGTGTACAAACTTAATGTGGTAAGTTTGAATATTTTTGAAGAACAAAAATTAACATTCCTTTCAAAGAAAAAGGAACAGCCATGTCATGTCTCGCTACTTCTGCCAACTTCAGATTTGTAACATTTGCGCCATCACATATACGTATATTATTAGTATTCAAACATTAAAATCTCATTTCGGTTTTAAATTACAAATTTAAAATTCATTATTTTTCTTGCAATAAGTATTTAAAAATATGCTAAAATTGAACAGATGTATAATTTATTTGCTACTGCTACCACTGTGGAACTTTCACGAGCGAGAGGGAGAGTGATACAAGCTACCCTCCGCCTATTTAAGTTTCATCCTTGTACAGTAAACCATGTCACTAGTCCTATGCACTATATCTTATGCTGATATGTTTAACAGTAATGAAGAAATATGTTTCCATCAGTGGTACCTACAAAGTTAAATATTTTAATAGGCAACGTTTAATGTAAAAATAGTATACCAAAAACTAAGATAAAAAAAAATGTTAACTGTGAACTATTTCTTACTAGGCATTGCCAACACCTCATTGCTCTCACTGTTTTTAATTCATATTGAACACGTAATAAATGACTAAAGACATAAAAGGTACTAAGTTAAAGTTTTATTTAATCAAACATATAATAATTCAAAGATAATCACAGTTTTTAAAATTTGTGGAATACAAGATATTTAAAAACAGGTGGTCATGTTACTACTAGGGTGATTTGATTTTTCAAAGGGCTGTTTAAAAACATCCAACGACACCATTAATGGAATATATATTGTTACAAGACGCCAGAGGGGCGTATCTGAGTATGTGAGGGATGGAGGTCTTAACACAAATAAAAGAACTAAATTTGATTTTCATTTATTCACACAACTATTATTTGCAGTATTACTCTACATATCTTCAATATTACTCTTTTTATTTCTCAATGAGTGCAATATTTAATGTCTATTTTTACTCTAATTAACATCCTTCTTAATGTCTATTTTTACTCTAATTGACGTCCTTCTTAATATCTCTGTTTGGTTATAGTCAAATAATTCATACTCATTAACAAACTTTCAGTCTGTCTGTTGCCATCATTTGTAATGTCTTCCACTCACACACCCAGTCCACTAGTCCAGCCTGCCAGTCGTACTCTTCACTGCGCTAATGCTTACAGTGGCAGATTTTCCTCCCGCTGGTCACTCATCGCAGCACGCTTCACTCGTCCATCGTTTAACATCAAAACCCCAGCCACTCAGCCACTCATCCAAAACTCCCAGGTTCCCAGGCCAATCACACTATTTATACCCTGCTGGCCTTGACCTGGAAAGTTTGATGCACCCTGAGTAATGCTTAGAGAAATTAGGGCAGCAAACCACTAGAAAATTCTTCAGATAAATACAGAAACACAATACAACCAGGATCAGCAGCACGCACCACAAAAAAAAGGGTTATTGTGTTGGTTCGCTTTTAACAGATACGTGGTTCCTGGTTTACCACTAACTTGCCATACAAAACATTCCATTGACTTGCCGATGCCATCATATAACTTCTCTGTCCTTCCCTTCCACACTTGCTGGTGTGGAACAAAGTAGCGAGTGCAGAACACTCCTCAAATCGGTTTGTCCCTAACAGACTCTGTAACATCTGGACCTTTGTAGAGTGCCCGTCAGTCAATATGGACAACCTTCGGCTTCACCTGAGAGCATCGACAACAAATCCAAAAGACCACATCAATGATCTTCTTCAGAATCCTGTAGGAACTTTCCCAACATTTCTGTAGCTTCGGGAATTACCCAGTACATTTTTCACCTTTGGGGGTTGTACAGACACGTTGTCCTCCTTGAAATACCTTGCCCGACATTCTGCTGTCATGCTGCATCTTCATCCTGTAACTATTTATTCTGAGGTGCTCTTGAGGAAAATCATGAATGCCAACTAGTTTTTTACATAATTTGCTGGCATAACCAGCCGTTGCAACTTCCTCTTCTGTCGGTTGGCCAAACAGCAGGTCACTAGGAAGGCATAGCTCTCTTATCCAAATGAGGGTGTAAGGCTGTAGTCCTATAGGCCGTTCAAAGTAAAGTGAGAACTTTTTGAAGCTGTTTCATCAGACATAATAACCAATAAATACATTTAATTGTGGCCTCGGACTTTTGGTTTTGGGTATGGTGAATGTATACACTGTGTTTATTACTCATAAGGCAGGGTTTACATTAACAAGTGCTGGAAGGATACATATTGGTTGAAAGAAAAAAGTAACTAGGGCTTCAAAAGTGCTCACTTTACCATGAATGGCCTATAGTCTCTTCATCCCCAGAATCTTTGTTGCCTCCTGGAACACCGCAGCTTCACAGTTTCTTCCTTGATTGGAATTGAGTTCTAGTCGCACCCTAAAACTCAAGAAGATATGCTCTATGAGTGCCTTAGAAACAGTACATGCTTCCTGGTTCAGGAGGGGAATGACTACAGGCCACTTAGTAAAATAATCTTGGGCCACCAGTACATACCAATTACCTCTCTCTGTGACAGGCAAAGGACCCAGAATGTCTACTGCCATCCTTTCAAATGGGTCTCCAACATTGTATTTCTGGAGGTGACCTTGTCCCCAAGTCCTTGAGCCCTTCCTTGCAGGGAATGTGTCACACATTCGGAACCATTCTCATCCTCCCCACAATGACATCAGTAGAATCTCAGCCTAACTGAGCCAAAGATCTTATCAACATCAAAGTGTCCACTGGCTGCCGCATTATACATTTTCTTTAAGACTTCGAGAACCCTGCATTCTAGAAGGACCAACTGTAAGCACGTGTGTTTTCCATAATTACTTTCCCAGTTTCTGTAAAGTATGCCATTCTTCAGTACGAGGGAATTCCATTGTGCCCTATATGCTTTGACTGCTGTGCTCAGACTAGATATCTGATCCAATTTTGGCTGACAGCCAGCTTCTTTCCACTTTAGTAATGGCTGTAAAGTGGGATCTTTAGTTAATTTTTCCGGATCCCATTGCAAGATAGAGAACCTTGAATTCTTGTCCTCCACAGCTTCAATGATTCGCCACTCGTCTTCTTGGCTTTCACAATCATAACAGAATGGCTCACATGGCCTTCTGGAAAGTGCATCTGCATTGCTGTGAACGCATCCAGATCCTTGCTCTATTTCAAAGTCATATTCTTGAAGATGCTGTATCCAATGGGCTATTTGACCTTTGGGGGTTCTTAAAGTTTAGTAGCCAACATAATAAAGCATGGTCAGTTCTTAGAATAAAATCTCTGCCATAAAGGTAGGGGTGGAAGTGTGATTACCTTCACCATTGCCAGAAGCTCCTTGCGTATAACACAGTAATTTCTCTCAGGCTTATGCAATGCCATACTGAAGTATTTCGGCGTGTATAGGCTGCACATTTTTACCAAAAAATGACTACGAAAAGTGGGGTGCAGCGTATAAACAAGATATTGGCAAAAAAAATTTTTGCCTCCAGAACATGTTTAGAAATTTGTGAACAGACAACATTTTAATGTTTTAACTTAGTTTCGAAGGAAGTTGGAAGAAAGAAAGGGAAGGGAATGGAGGATGGGAAAAAATTGAATTATTAATACAAATTTTCTGTCTTGTTTTGTAGGGGAAACTTACGTCGGAATTTATGTTTGTATGGTAATAGTGACTTAACAATATTTACAGGTATACAAAAATTCTGTGCAGCCTATACATGAAATATTAATTATTCCTAATCTTTCACAAAAAAATTCAGGTGTAGCCTACACACGCCAAAATACAGTATTCTAGTAGGCTTTCCTTCCCATCCTGAAACTCAGATAACACAGCTCCAATGCCTACATCACTAACATCAGTGTCAAAAATGAACATGTCCTCACTATTTGGAAAACCCAGGACTGGTGAAGATATCAGAATTTCCTTTAATTTTCTAAAAGCATCTTCACACTCAGTGGACCAATGAAATTTCCATTTTGCAACAGTCAGTTCATGAAGTGGCCTGGCGATTGTTGCGAACCCAGGTAAAAATAGATGTAAATAGAAAAATAAACCCAGAAAATGCCACACTACAGTTTTGTCAGTGGGTGTTGGTCAATTTCTTGTTGCTTTGGTCTTCTTGGGATCTATTTCTATTGCAAGAGGCAACACTACATGTTCCAAGGAATTCATTTCCTTTTGGAACAGGTGGCACTTCTTAGGAACCAATTTCTAAGTTAGCTGCAGCCACTTTTTGGAATATAGAGTCTAGGCATTATAGGTGCTATTCAAATTTCCTCCCTGTTACAACAATGTAATCTAGGTAAACCTAACAAATATCTAAAAGCAGGAGTTTTTCCATCAGGCGTTCAAAGGTGGCCGGGTCATTACATAGCTCAAAAGGCATAATTTTGAATTGCTAGGTTCCTTTCCCTTGGACACAAAACACAGTTTTCTCTTATTCCTCTGGGGCCACCTCACACTGCCAGTACTCACTCTTCATGTCCAAAGTAGACAACAATCGCAGACTTGTCAAGCTGTTCAACATGTCATCTATCCCTGGAAGTGGATAAGAGTCTTTCTTTGTCACATTATTAACCTGGCAATAATCTACACAAAACTTCAGAGAGCCATCTTTCTTCTTAACAAGAACAATGGGACTTCATCATGTACTAACTGATGGTTCTATCACATTCAGATTCTTCATTTCCTTTATAATTCCCTCAACTGCCTCATGCGAAGCTAGTGGCAGTCATCTTGGTGGCTGCTTTATGGGCCTGGCATCTCCTGTATCTATGAGGTGGCAGGTCTCTTTAGTCCATCCAAGGTCATTTGGTCCACACGAGAAGCCATACCTATTTCTCTGCAGTAATTCAGAGACAGCCTTCTCCGGTCACCAGTTAAGATTTTCCTTTGTTCATACTAGCAGTTCCTCCAGTACTTATGGTAAATTACATTCTATTTGTTCTACTCTAGAATCTTCTGGACTATTTGGAAGTATCTGTGTGACCTGCTTGCAAACACCTATCAAGGCCCCCTCCTCAAGACAAATGTGACTATCGAAGAAATTTATCATTCTAACTGGAAAACTGTCAGAATTAGAAGAGACAAAAGTTCTTGCTACAACGACTTTACCTGGCAGGATGCCAACCTTCTCTACTGGCTTAATTAGACCCAAACGCCTGGCGAAATTTCCTTGAGATCTGCCTGTAATAACAATTTCACTAGAAGCTGGCAACACAATGGGTTGACACAGACTACTGGGCAGTTAATTCGGGAGTACAAATAATGCTATGTTTACACCACCAACATTGTACCGCCAATCCTTAGAACCCCAAGTCGAGATTCAATACAGCATCCCAGCCTATGCAGTTATTCAAAGCCAAAAAGACATTCATCCTTTATTTCTGCTATCCAGCTCTATGCTTAGGTCATCAAGTTTCAAGATCACTTTTCTCTTACCTCTAACAGGTGTGGTCTCACCTGTTACTGTAGTCAAATAGCACAGTTCCATACTGTCATTGGGCGATCGCTGGGGAGTGGGGGCGACAAGGTGGGGTGGGGATGTGAGGGCTCGAGGATGTCTGGTCTTACTATTGTTATAGTCGCTTCAGTGTTGACGATCACGTTGCAAGGAACATCATTCAGGCTACCCTCTACCAATAAAGCATCCCAATCCTGTTACTGACCATATGCATACGAAAATTGCAGCCTTCCCTCCAGCAGTCAACAACCTTCACCACTCAAGATCGGTATTTACAAGTTTTCTGGATGTGCTGTGCTCTCACACACTTCTTGCTGTCTATTGTCATGCTGCTGCTTCTGTTGCTGCTGCTGTTGTGGGCAGTAGTATCTCAGGTGCTCCGGCTGTCCACATTACCAACACTCAGGCCGTTTGGATGTTGGATTTTGGGGGGGGGGGGGAGGCTCTGTAGTTCGGACCCTGGAAGCGATGTCCCTGATGGCTGACTGCATCTCCTTCAATGTCTTCTTGATGCCGTCGTCATCTTCGTTCAGTATCACCGCCCGTACCAGACATCAGGGTATGGACCCCTGTCTTGCTAACTCCATTTCCAGTGCTCAGGCCCGGGAGTCCTGCATGTTGTGAGGTGTAACCAGACATATTGCTTGTCTTACCTCTGTGTCGGCGACAGCATTAATGAAGAAGCTGACTGTGATGATGTTGTGCGTCTCCTCGAGGTACCCCTCCAAGTGTAGGTGGGAGAGTCGCACAATGTCTTGCTATAGTTCCTGCAGTGACTCTGCTGGATGCTGGGTGTCACTTTGCAGCTGGGCATAGTGCGCCTGTCTTAGGTATTGGTTGCCAAAACGTAGCTAAGAGGAAGAAACCAGTGTGGGGTACTCCAGTCGATGTCGCTCTGGCAGAGATTGTAGTATGCTGAGTGCAGGGCCACCAGTACAGCCGCAAGGTAGTAAGCCCGCTGTTCAGCTGTCCGGCCATTCAGGGTGGCGAAAATTTCAAAGTGGTATTGGTTCTCCCGCCAGGTAGTCTGGCAATCGTAAGGGGCGGACTTAATTGAGACCTCCTTCCTTACTCCTGGCTGTGCAACACCAATGTTGCAGAGCTGCTGACTATCCCCTGAGGTTGCTGTATTGGTTACAACTTGCACTGCTTTCCCACTTTTGTTTGCTGCTGGTGTGGTGATAGTGGAACATTGGTGCTGAAGAAAGTCCTCCATCTGCTTCTTCATCACACTTATTTCCAGTTTCACTTCATTCTCGACACTGTTCATCCTTTCATTTACACTGCCCACTTTTTTATTTACACTGTAGTCTTTTTGTCCACAGTTAACTCTTCCATTAACTAACTCACTAATGCCTTCTATTTTCCAGTCAACATTTTCATTTACAGTGTAGCATTGCAGTTTATTAAATATTTTTATAATTAATTTTGAATCGGATTTTTACACAAATTCCCTGTTTCTTTTGTTAGTGAGTGTAATATTCTAAATTTTTCTTTGGTGATGTGGGGTGAGAACAGTTAATCAGTTTTAATTCGTGGCCGTATTCAAGTGGTTATCAGCAGTTCTTTGATTTTTTTGAGTTCTGAGAGTCACAGCCAGGTTTCGTCAGTTTCAAGATAAGATTTTTTTTTTTTCAACTTCTTTTTTAGTTTCCCCTTTTGTAAACAAAATTGGTTATAAACCTTCTGAGTTCGATGTGACATAGTGAGTTCTAGCCAACAGGAGGAACCAATTCCCGGCCAAATCCTATTTTTAGTTTTTTAGCTAGGAGAGGGGATTGTGCCATGTGCCGAGGTGAGCGTGGAGTGCCCGCTGCTCGGTAGCAATCAACTGATGATGGCCAGCCTTGAGTCAGGCAGGCACAATGGCGGGTGATGTACTTGTATTTTTCTTGTGAGAAGTGTGTGGAAGGAACATTATTAATGAAGTACTACTGCGGTGCTGTTTTGAATTTGTCTTCTCGATACTGCTCATTCTTGTGACGTGTGAAGATTGTGAAAGTTCAATAAAACTGAGTAAATATTCCAAATGGGAATTTTATGTTTTTTTTTAATTTCAACACAGCGCCTGTGTTTCATGTACCAACTGACTGAGCTATGACAGACTATGATGTTCAGTTGCCACATAAAATGCTAGAACTCTAACTCTCCCTTAGTAAGTGCCTTAAGGTATCATTTTTCCAAAAAGGGTATTTTCTCTCCCAAATAAATAACTAACCTAACAATGGACCTTAACAAATGCTTGTGACTTACATTAAGTCTCTGATAGAATTTCATAGGTATAAGATTCGCTTGTGCTCCAGTGTCCAACTTAAATTTAAAAAAATGAGAGCTCATCACTTCTATTTTTGCCATCCACTCTGAAACTGTGGATTTATGTGAAATGGAATCAACACACAACTTTTATGTTCACAACTATTCAAGATCACCATCGCTGCAACACATAATTGTTCATTTATATTCACCTCTGCCATCACAAAGTCATCTTCAGAGGAACTAGACGTTGAAGATGTTTTTGTAACTTCCCTAATAATTTACTTTGAGCGGCGCATCTTTGCAAAATGAGTATGGCCATTGCATTTCCAACACGTTGCACCATACACGGGACACTTGTGATGCTCATGTTTAGTACCACACTGGTCACAGTGAAAGCACCATTGATCCTTTGTTTCTATTCTGGTCATGTCATTGTACTGGAGATCACTGTTTCTTAGCCGAACATTATTGCATGTTACTTCCTGAACTGCAGCTGCTTCCTCTTCAAACTTCTCCAGCCATTCTTCCGTCACTTCTGCGGTTCTGCATGTGTCATTAGTTTGAATTAATGTGAATACCACACACAATGTGGTCTTTTCATAGATCATCTCTCATGACTCTAAATTCACATGTTTTGGACTTCTTCTTCAATTATCCCAAATATGTGTCAAATGTTTGGCCCTCCCTCTGAAAGTAAGTAAAAAGACATGCCACTTGTATGTTAGATTGCATCTTTGGCAGAAAATATGTATCAAATTTATTCAACACAGCTTCCAGTGTTTGTACTTTGTTTTCACCAAAAGTAAAACTTTTGTAGATGTCTTTTGCATCATGGCCCATAAAACTCACCAAATGTACTATTTGTCATGATGCCAGCAAACTTGCACCACCAACGGCCTCATGATAGTATTTGAACTTCTTTTGCCACTGTAGCAAGTTGTGCGCCACATCGCCGTCTCGCCACAATTTGTTAATAGGTTTGACAAGTGAATCCATAGCAAATTTACATTATTACTGAATGCTCCATGTAAGTATGTGATAAATAATACTCTCTTAGCATCATATGTACTTATCTTTATTATCTACTCCACCATATTTGAATCACACCTCTTGTTGTGTTGCCAACTCCCTCCAGTTGGCTTGCTACCAACCTAGATCTCCTGACATGCAGCATCTTGTTCTTTACACTCTCAGCATCTTTCTGGTTAAACTTACAGTTTGTGACCAGCTGGCATAAGGAAGTAAAAAAGTGGTCAAAACTTTTCCCTTCTTCTTGACATTGTTGAGTAAAGATATACAGATTGAAGACTTCATTAACTCTTTTTGATTGGACATAACATTCAGTAGCTTCTTTGACTTTCAGATAATTGTTGCGATCTTCATCACGAATGGTGAGGGTCGTCAGGATGCGAGATGATGCACTGCCCATTATAATTCATAAAAGGCAGATCTTAACCTTGTTGCTAGCATTGTCTTGACTAGTGCTTATTAGGTAGTATTCAAACTCCGACTCCCAAAACTTCCAACCCGCATAAGCATTTTTACTTTGCAAGTCCAAATCATGTGGCAACTTAACACCCCTCCTACAACTGCTATAAACAAAGTTCCATGCTGTTATCACCCACCATGCCACACTTTGGCTGCTATGTATTGATGTACGTAGTGGTAGGTTTGTACCGTCGAGTACTGATGTTGATTTTCTTAATACTAACTTTTCCAACCAACAACACCACACGACTACGCCATGTTACATCTTTATTTATAATCTTGCTATGAATGATACAAAGGATCTACACACATTGACACCATCTTTATACACTGTCTCTCATGGGTACCAAACATTGTACTGCATGTTATGACAGAATAAATATATTAGCATTTTAGTGTTAGTATAGCTAACTTTTTAAAAAAGGGGCAACACGAATCTTGCTTTTTAGCACCTGCTAAAATGGAATAGTGCTCAGCCATGCATGACAGACATTGTCAGACCTTATACTGACCATATGAGTAACATTTGAGCATAAAATGGGGAAGAAACAAGTTCTCAGTGCATTTAGCAGTGGCCAGATCACTAGGTACTCCATCTCTGAAGTAGTGGACGCACTGGGATTTCCAGAAGCCACCATGTCAAGAGTGTATTGTTAGCTCATGAATTCTGGCAAAACCTTTGCCCCTTCAATGACAACTCTGTGGTGTACAAGGTATCGATGACAGGAGTTACAGTCTGCAAGATTGCTTGATACCAAGGATAGGCCGGCCACAGTGCAGCAGAGACTTTTGCCAATTCTATGTTGGACCATAATCACCTGTGAGCAGGCATACTATCCAGAACTATCCCCTTACTATGGGGTACAAAAACAGCTCCTCCACTAGGATACCTCTGCTCACTGCACATCACAGGCTCAATGAAAACATAGACATAGGAACACCACCATTAGACCTTTGACACATTGAAAAAGGTTCCCAGGATGGATGAGTTCAGGTACATGTTGTACACACTGATGGCATGGTATGAATACATGGCCAAACACATGGTATAGGGTACAGTTCAGACCTGTGGTGATGGTGGTGGTATCTTCATATGGGGACTGTTTTGTGAGATGAAATAGGTACCCTGGTACATGTGCCATCATCTCTCACTGGCAAACAATACAGGGAGTTGGTGACAGATGATGTTGTAGCGGCAACTAGGTGCCGCACACTTACAACCTAAGGTGCTATGGGATATAGTTTGTGGCTGAGAAAAATGTTTTGCAAACATGCTCTGGATCGCCCGGCTATTTAAGAGCCTCCCGTAGCGGCACCCCCCTTCCCCCCAGTTTCCACAGACAGCATCGCGACGCAAGTCAGAGTCAGTATATGTGAGTGTGTTGGAGGCGACAAAAAGCAGAAGACAACATTCAGACTTGGCCTAGAGGAGATCTAAGCCCTTGCAGCAGAGAATATCTGGTGAGCATAAATCGCATAGCGGTAGTGTGTAACATTATTTAACGAGTCCCAGTCACCTCCTTCTTAAAGTAATAATTCTGGCAAGGTTAGGGCTTAACGGTGTTCAGTAGTAAACTTGTAATTGTATTGTCACCTTATCATAAAGTAATTATTATCTATTGTCTGTATGAGTATATGTATTGAATTGTCGAAGCTCAGAGATTGTTGTAATAAATATATATATATATATTTTATAGAAGGAATCTTAATTATTGTTCAGCCATCGACGGCTACGTCTCCAGTAGCAACCTTCCTTCTACAGTGTTTAATATTGTGTTTGAGTAGACCAAGAGAGAGTAACAATAGGAGAGTCAGAGAGTTCTGAGTTAGGAGAAGGAAGGCACATTGTTACATTGGTCTCACAATCCACCCCGTGCTTAGGCGAGTTAGCTTAATTTCTTCAGAATTTGATTGCGCTTCATGTAGGGAATTGTAAGTAGCATATGAGAAATTAGGTATTTTTACAAACGTGGCTGTACCTATCGCTAGCTACACCCCGCTCACGTGTAGTTTTCCCAAGGAAATAGAACTGGTTGCTCATTGTACTCTTAACCATAAATGTTTATATATAATAAAGTTGTTGATTAAAATCATTGTCATCAGTTCATTTCATCTCCCCCTTATCATAGTGTTGCGCCTTCATATCATACTGTTAGGAAATTCTATTGAACAGCTGTTAGTTTCAGGCGCTCAGGGCACGCACAATAAGCGACAGTGTGGGGCAGGTCAGTCAGCCACGTGGGCATCAGCATTACGCATAGGCAGCCTTGCCAGGCTAGCATTTATGTCATGTCGCACTCCCCATCTCCACCCATTCGACCCATTCGAGTTGCTTGTATTTTATGTAGACTAGTACAATGAATGTCAGTTGCTTTTAATGCATACGGGACACCTTGTTCCAACCTAAGCGAGGAAATCTCCACCTGTGTTGTGTGTATTTCGGAGATATTCCAATTTTCTTATCTTTTGCAGTTAGTATTAATTATAAGTTACTCAAAGTGCACAGCACCAAATAGACTAATCACTTTCATACTAACATGTCGACATTAGCACTGCACATAATTCTTCCACACAAACAATCAGAGATATAGTTAAAACACTCACACAAATACTATAGACATACATGAGCAGTTGCTAAACCAGTTAACCAGTGCTAATACAGAACACATTGCACCTCTTGAAAGCACCTCCCTACACTTATCAACATTTAACCAGCCTAGTACAAGCCATAATCTCAGACCACGCCCATGCCAAACTTTTCAAACAACACACACTCATCTAATTTCCATTCCTGCTACAAACGTTGACAACACCACAAATCCACCTACCCAACCACAAACTACACCATTCCCGGTAAACATCGTAATTCCAGAAACACAGCACATTCACACTTTCTCAGGAGAAAACCACACCAGCGTTGAGGAGTTTTTTGACACTTTTAACATCATCAGTGAGTTAAACAACTGGTCCAATCTCGAAAAATTACGGCGATTGAAGTTTTATCTGGTAAGGGCTGCAAAGAGGACCTACGAGAACCTATACTATGCCAGTGCTGTTGGACTAACTTGGAAGCAAGTTGAGGACAAACTCTTACAGACATTTATAAAACTTGACACACAAGATAAATACAAACAGCTTTTACACTCCACATGAGAAAAACACAATGAAAGTGCTTTATACAAGAATAAGTGTGCACCACAATTGCCTGAGCCTGAATTTGTAAAATAATTTGGGATTCTCTCCTACCATCTCTTGCCAACAAACTTGTGCTCTTGGAAAACAAAACACTATCCCAGCTGCTACACAACATTAAAATCATTGAGCTTGGCATGTACAAATACACACAAAACATTGAACAAAACTCACGCACCCCACAACACGCTAAACTACATGAGAAGATTGCTATTTTAAAACAACAGCTGGACACGATCAAGAACACTTACAAACACCCTCAAAAACACGTTCAAACACATACATTTTGATCCCCACCCACCACTCACAGAAAAACGTACATTAAGCCCAGGTACTGCCGCCCCACGGTAATCGAGTGGCCACAGGATAGGGAACAATACAGACATCACTCATATTCAGGACCCTATAAACACAGCGCACACTACCAGCTAGGTCCCTTCCAGGCAGAACCGAGACAAAACAGACAGGAACAGGGGCACGTTTATGGGGATAATTACAAGGAAAATCATGTCTCCCCCGCCGAGGAACAGCAGGTCCATGTTCAGGATGCCTGTAGGGTTATATTCAATAAACTTGTGCCACAGCGTTCATATGCAGATATCATGAAATTCAATGCCCATAGCAACCTGCCTCTGTCAAACCAACCACCCCCAGTTCAAAGAAATGTGTGCATACCACATGGCCATAACACCCAACAAAACCTTTCTACATTTCAGATGAAAGTTAGTAACATGAATGTACATTCTGAATGAAAGCATAATTCAGCCATACATTTCACGATGCTGAAAGAGCAGGCTTAACTAAATATGTCAGACAAAGTTCCGCCTCAGCGGAGTGTAAGTAAACCGCCGGCAAGGCCAGTAAGTACAATTTGGTCAGGTGCAGTTTCGTCATGGGTGCCAGTGCTTGCGTAGCTGGTCCCGTAAAAGAGTTGCAAGTAAGTAAATCCCCCCCCCCCCCCCCCCCCAGCTCGAACCAGCCTGCTGTTGCCACACCGTTGCCTGTGTGCGACCTACATGGTGATGTTGCCAAACATCATCATGTTCCCACAGCTAAAGAAACCATCATCGGGCAGTGTGGTCTCGCACAAGATACCTGCATGTTGTGTTTCTATGTAGGCCATAAAAGTTGCCATTGCAGCATTTTTCCCCACTAGAAATTTGATTTCTCCACCAACATTAATGACCGCTTTTGCAGGTTTAAAAACAAATTTGGGCTGACGCCATGGACCGTTTTCATAAGGCAACCCACACACAATAGCAAAGTAGCACAGTCAAAATGTTTTCACAACACAAGGAGCGAGGCCCGAAATGATGAGCATTTGTTGACAAATGAGCTGAGCGGAGCCGTGCCTCAATCTAGTTCAGGCAAAAAACCATCTGGCGTACCTAATATTGACTGTCAACATGTGGGACTTCGCACAGCAACTCCACGCGTTCGTGTCACAATCAGAAGGAAAGAATATTTTGCATTATTATTAAATACTGGATGTTCGCACAGCAATGTAGCGACTACCGTACTATCTAATCAACACCTTTAACTTTTGAGTGAACCAATAACTTTAGTAGGTGCAACATCAGTATTATCTCCCCCAAAATTTGTAACTACCATTAATTTAAGGCTACAGGGTTGCACCTACCCACAGAGCTTTTTAGTTATTGATAACCTTCAACACAATTGAATTTTAGGTGTTGACATCATTCAACAATATGATGTTATACCAATTTTAAAATATAATGTTTTGTTCATGCATTCACATAATACCAGCAAATTTATGGAAATCCCCCTGTATATGGGTAGTACAGATAATGACCACAGTAATTCCATTGAACATTATTGTAAAGCGCTAAATGCTTTTGAGACTGATCAACCACAGTGGATGCATATAAATTCAAATCTCTCTGCTTAACAAACACAGGCCATTGCAGACCTTATTGTTAAATATAGTGACAGGTTCACAAATTCTATTCTCGAGTTAACTGAGGTAAAAGATTTTGAAATCAAATTAGACCTCACAACCGACAAGCCTATCACAACCCAACCTTACAGAATCAGTCCTAAGGTTAGAGATGAGCTTCTAAAACAAATTGAAGATATGGTAGATGCATGGACTATCCAGGAAGCTGACTCACCCTATTCTGTGCCAAGTTTGGTAATTGCTAAGAAAAGTGGAGGACTAAGGTTTTTAATGGATTTTACGAAATTAAATCAATATCTCACTGGGGTACATTACCCATTGCCAAGAACAGAGGACATCTTGAATGCCCTACAAAATTCCCGTTACATAACTAGTTTGGATCTATTCTCAGGTTTTTATAGCATCCCCGTCAGGCCACAAAATTGCTTTAAATTGGCATTCACAATTGACGGAGTACGATTATTTAAATATAAAAGAATGCCAATGGGCCCAGCACCTCCCCACAATACTTCCAGACGTTTATCAATAAGTTATTAGTCCCTCTAAGATGGACAGCGGCCATAGCCTACATATATATATTTTTATTCTTGGAAACACTTTTGATGAACACTTATCCAACATTCAAAAGGACTTTGAGCGTTTATGGATGTTCAATGTGAAGGAAAACACAAAAAAATTCACATTTGCCGAACAAACTGAAAAGGTACTAGGGCATATAATTACCAGTAACGGTATGTCGACACAACCTGACAAAATTTCTGCTACAGAAAACATGGCATTTCCAGCTAATTTAAAGCAACTTCGTACTTTCCTTGGCATGGCATCCTATTTGAGCCCTTACATTATGAATTATGCATCAATTGCACAACCCCTTATAGAACTGATGAAACACAATGTACCATTTAAGTGGGAGGAACTTCATCAATAAGCATTTTGTGATTTGAAACGAGCCATTTTACAAGCCCCTGTTTTGTGGAAATTTGATGAAGACAAACAAATAATATTAGCTTAAGATGCCAGTAATGATGCGGTCGGCGGAGCCCTCCTAAATGAAGACCCGCACTCTAAAGAATGCCACATTATTGCCTTTGCATCAAAGAATCTCTCAGTCCAGGAATTGCATTGGAATACAACGGAAAGAGAACTTGCATCATTTCCGTCAATATTTGTATGGTAGACAATTTAAAATCGAAACCGACCACGCCAGTTTGCGATACCTGCGTTCTATGGCAGAGCACAATGTTCAAATCCAGAAAATGGCCATAGCTCTTAGCGAATTCGACTTTGAAGTGGACATTGTTAAAGGCAAACTGAACACCCTCCCTGATGCCTTAAGTTGAATTATCACTGTCCCTCAAGTCCCGACACACTCAATCACAGTTAAAAACACTCCTTATGAGATTAAAGAAAGCATGTTAATTTGCACCTCACTCTACACAGCCTTAGCAGAAGCCATCTTACAGGACACCACTAAGGCAGGCGAAATCAGAAACACTGTCGCTAAATACACAAAAAGTCATTGGGACAATATTAAACCTTATTTCAAATCACAATACGAAGAGCAAGATAGGGACAGAATAGCCAAAGCAGTAGCGAATGAGGACATTTTTCCTATGAACGCAATATGTAAAATAATTACAACCTTATATCAAGTAAATGTTCAAATCATTAAAGGAAATAGCTTCTCTCAACTAGAAACCACATGTATTGATCCAGTATTAAAATGTAAAATACTTGTTCTCAAGTCCTGTCACCTACACTTCCTCCCTGTCTACACACATGCGCAGGAATGTCAAAATTGATGACGATTCCACTTTTTATTTATGCCCTGTTACTGTTAATACATCCGCATTTGTAGGTGAATATAACAATGACCCTCACATCAGACATCTTAAATTAGCGTTGCTTAATCCTGACCAGGCCGACACTAAGTACCGTTGATTGAGCCACCGATATAAGCTCACAGCCAACTGTGAAATATTTTTAAAGATCAACATGCCACAAGGTCTCTCCAAATTAACTCTTGTTCCGCAGGTATATGTTCGTGAAATTATAAAAGCCCACCATGATGCGATATTCGGCGGAGGGCATTTTGGCAACCTCAAAACCCTTGCAAAAATTAAGCAATCTTATTATTGAGATAATATGAAAGCCAACGTCAAAAAGGATATAGAGTCATGCCGTACGTGTCAACGAACTGAGGCCATTAATTCTCAACCGATAGGTCAAATGACGTCTATACCGCCCCAGCTGCTTCTAATAACTTGGGCTCTAGATACGAAAGGGGCCCCTCCCCATCACTGTCTGCAAAAACAAATATATCCTCATCATGACAGAGTACACTACTTAATATGTGGTAGCCAAGGCTGTTCCTTCCATTGACGCCGCCGCAGATTTTATTAATCATGTAATTCTTCAATCTGGCTGCCCTGAACAAATTTTAATAGACAGAGGCGCTAGTTTCCAAAATGAATTAGTCAGTAATCTTTTACAATCTCTTGGCATAAAGAAACTAATGACCATGGGCTATAATGCAAGGTGTAATGGGCTTGTAGAAAGTTCTAACCATATAATTGGGGAACAGCTTACTGCTTGTACAAACGTGGATCAAACCAACTGGGATTTATATGTAGAGTTAAATTGTTTTAATTACAACACAAGTATCAATACCATGGCGAAGTTTACCCCATTTTATTTACTGCATAGAGTAGAGGCTGTCCTTCCAGCGCAAGTTGTCACAGGACAATTTTCTCAGAGGAGACACGACTGGTGTCAGAAATTATTTGAAGCACGTGAGGCGGTTAAACTAAACTTACTTCAGGCGCAAAGTTTACAGAAAATTCAATTTGACTGTTCCCACGAGAAGAACACGTTACGTATCGATTACGTGTGGGTTCGCAACAGAGGATTGCAAAAGGCTCTTACGTACCGCTACCATGGTCCCTACCGGGTCACTGATATACTGGATAGATCTACACTTCAAATTTAAACCAATAAAACAGGACCCCCTAAGTACGACACAGTGAGTACTAAATACACCAAACTTGCATTTACGCACTAACTCCATGCCTTTCTGTTGATACTGAGTGTTATTTTTCCATGTATAATTTTTAATATGTGTCCCACAATATGTTACAGTATGTGTCGCTCGTAGTCTGAGACAAACCACATTTCGTGCAGTGCCATGGCTGCAGTTTAAAATGCTACCGCAGGCCTTACGTCCACTTCAATTGGGGCATGCTGACGGCGCTTGGACTCAGTACGTGTGACATGAAACAGGAAGCTGCCGACGCGAGGTGACCGCGCTGCATTCCTATCTTTCATCATGCCTTCGGGTCACTGCTGCACGCCCACGGGCCATGTGGAAAGGGAACCGCTGCTGCCAACCCCATTCCTAGTGTTGCGCCGTTCCAGCGGCTATGAGGTGCTGTACTTGCCACCCACCACGGTTGGCAACGGCATGCAGACGTGAGGACATTCTGCACATGTGCCAGCCATCGCCATGGCAATGTGAGTCAATGGTGGCTCTGCAGAAAAGGAGTGGGGTAAGCTTCTCACCCACGCCGTCCTCAAGGCTATTCTTGTGTTTTGTTTTATTTTCACAGCTGTCTACTCCACGTCAGCGACCTTCAAGACCCACACAGGTCTATATCATATGCCGATAGAGGCCGATGTACTGTATGAACAGATCATCCTGTTAGTCTATAAGATTAAACTGCAATTCCCAGCCACACCTGAAGCAATTGACTAGTACCTACACGCCGTCTGTGCCGACCGCAATTCTACATCTTGTGTTAACAGAAAGATACTGTACAATTACTTACAGAGTATCGAAAACAGTGAAATTAGAGAATTCCACAATGATATCAGCACCCACTTTAAAGGCACACATGGTATATAGGTCATTGGTGATATTGGGTCTTGGTGTTGCAACTTCCTGACCAACAAACATTTACACACCCTTCTTGAAAATGATGCTAGACTGGATCAGCAAATCCAGGCCCTCACAAATAATATTCATAACACCAACAGCACCCTTAACATCACCTTTAATGTTATTACTGATATACAAGATATGGTTGAGGCAGAAATTAACTCATTATCAAAGGCGATCAATGGTATTACTAGAGTCTTCAAATCACAGCATGCTGCCAGGACTAGCATTAATGTACTTGAAACACAATTAAACTTGCTAATAACAGGTGTTATATAACTCATTAATAATTTGATTATAAAGCATTCCATTGAAACATTCAATCATTCTTATCAATTGCGTAAGTTGCCACATAGCACTGTCAACAAGTCTCAGCTAATTAATGATTTAACTAAATTGAACACGCAACTGATCAAACTCAATTTGACATTGAGTATTATAATTACAGACCTCTTCATGTACTATTCCCTCGAGTTTGCAAAATGCTCTTTTTCGCAACACCAATTAGTTACTAAGCTGCAAGTGCCAGTCATCAGTGTTAATGCCAGATGGAAAATCTACACTCTAAAGTCAGCCCCCTACCTATTTCACAATCAATGACGTAAATTTCAAATACCATCCCCTACTATTGCAACTGACCTCACGACTGACACAGTCAAGGCAATCTCTCAATCATCAACTCCACTGCAGGATGTTGTATTCATCCCCCCAGAATCCCTAACTTGCAAAAATGCAAACTGTATGAAATCCGCTATATTATTGTTCGACATTACATCATAATATTTTGGCTCCTGCAAATATCACTGCACTCATGACAATTCATTTTCTATCATCAGTATATTTCCCCATTAATATGTTTTGACCAACCCTCCTATAGGTACTGTGGTACAATGTGTAAACAAATCCCTAAACACATACATCTCCAGTCACAACTTGGGAGCTATCAAATTACATGTGCCATGTAGCTGTCAGGTGGCCACCACCACCACTACCCTTATTCAGGCCACACATCTATGCGACTATCGTGCATCGATCAACCCCCTTCAACAAAATCATCATCCCCGTCCATTGCCTCACTGAGCATCATTTCACCTACCCCAACTCTCCCTCTAAGAAGGAACACAGTTTTACAATATATCTGCAGCACTTAACACTGACTGGCACATCAACCACATAGTATTTCCCGTACTTCAAGAAGTTGATCCTGTGTCTAAGATTGGTAAGTTCAGGTCTACGAAACTATCTTCAGAACTGGACCCCACCCATTTTGACTACCTGTCAATGGGCATCCTTCTATTGCTTATAATTCCTGTCATAATGTTTTATGTCAAATTAATTAAGATCTCAGTGCTGCTCCAATGCATTAACTCTCCTCAGTAACTACTATAGTATGCATTCCAGCACTAGTAAACAAAGAACACATTTATTGCAGTTTAGACTGTCATTCCATATATAAAAGGGCTACCTAATGTTGAAAATACTTTATCGTGTGTTTACAAGAGTAACAACTCTTATTTACAATATTATTTTCACTTATTTTCAATCCTGATAGAATGGAGCTTGCAGTGGGCTATAGACTTCACTACTTGTGAATAGAAACAAATTCAATGCTTGTCAGACCAACAGGTCTTTAATTTTTATTAGATGTATATTATGACTTGAGACAAAATGCCTCCTGGCATTACCAGTAAATAAAAAGATATATTATATTTCCATTGCCAATACAATTTACATTTAGTATATTTTCTACTGGTTGCTAATTTGTTCAAATCACTCTCCTGCCTTGAGAGCAGTAATAACTATGTCGTATAGCAATGGTTCCTATTCAAGTGACGAGAAACGTTGTGGGTTCTTACATACAAAAAATTTTTTTTTACCAGTGTATAACAATTCTCTAGTATTTAAGTTAGCTGTAAGAGGTGTATTCCTTTTATTTTTCCTATCTTTATCTGCAGATATTTTCTATTATATTTCCATGTTGATGTGTATTTCTGAATAAAATTCTTCTTAAACCAAACACCTAGTAAGTAAGACGATTGTTACTGTTGTAACAGGTTACTGTCCTGTTCTCTTGTCTCGGTAAACACCAACGGACTAGCTCAGCGTGAGTTGGAGACTTCGACTCCGTAATAATGAAAGTTTGTTGATACCAGGATTGCCAATAAATAAAAGAAGATGTTAAATGTTTACTGGAGATTTATTGTCGTCTCGGCAAAACAATTGACACTTGCAGCTGACAAACAAAAAAAAGACAGAATTGCAGCCTTTACAAAACAAAACTTCTCACTTCAAGAGTTAGGAAGACGAGAGAGAATCGTTATTTTTCCCTCCCGGCGCCCTATTGACTCCTTGCACCGACAGAAAATAAATTTTATAGATATTGGAATTGAAATGCCCAAAATAAAAAAGAAGGTTAAAGTCGTGGGCGCTGGTCGGTGCGAGTCACGTGATCACACATTGCAGGCTTTCCGACTGACAGCTGACAAAAGATCATGCTGTGACGAACTGTTGTGATACCCGAAAAAGGTTGTGCTTCCTTATATATTGGTAGAAAGTTTACTCATTGAAAACATATTGTTTTCAAGCAGTCAGTCACGTCAGCCAAAGGTGACCTCTGTTATTTTCCTAGTTTCACCAGTTTCACCATGTTGTGCCTTGCAGTGGCGATGTTTTTAGTTTACTAACCCAGTGAAAAGGAAAAGATGCGCTATCGTTGTTGACAATGTCTGTTGTTTACGTCTGTTACTACTGATGAAATGAGGAAAGAAAAATAACAAATTTGGAAACACAAAAATACATATCCTTGACTGAAATATAGACAGTTAAAATACTTCTCGAATATACAAATTATATACATCTAGCTGCAATGCTACACTGTATATTATATGTTATAATGTAAGTATGCTAGTAACACCTTAATATGATGTACTCTTTTTGTTCACAAGTACTGGGTTTATATGTTATAATTATGTCACTTTTCAATAACACTTTCATTATGAACTTTTATAAATATTCAACTGTCCACAGAAAATGACAGGCTCAAAACATTATGATATGATGCGTGTGACAAAACTCACTTCCCAATCATCAGTGTGTAAGTGAATAGACTATCACAACGGGCTAATGTTACAGTGAATATTGCTTTTGAACACGTCAGTGTGTATAAACAGACTTTATGGAGAAAGAAAGAAAAAAAAAAAAAAAAGCTTTCACCATAGTGCACAGTGCTACCAACTACATGCAATAAACTTTCTCATATCTTACCATCACAGACGTTTATCTACATATATTATTAATACCCTTTGTCAATGTATTGTCTGCTATGATTTTAGGTTAAGATTTCAAAGTATTTGAGAAAAGATTGTATAAATAACACACTTCTCAATCACCATGTGGTGGGTGACTTAAATAACTACAATATTAATTAATTTTCATTAATTTTTTCATTTAGTGTTTAGCATTACGTTTCATGTGTACTTATCTGAATATTTTAGAGCTGTTATATTTAAGAGATATAGATTACCAGTAACTTCAAAGTGTTAACTACACACTGCACGTATCATGCTGCCTGCATACACCACAACACCATTATTTTACTGACAGTAGAAAGCACGCCCGCCCGGCGCTGCAACTGTGGAGTAAGTGTTTTCTGTCATACTGGCGACTACAATACCAATTTCTGTTTTCTTGTTCCTCTTTTAAATGCACCGTAATCCATAGTCTTTAATAACTGAACATGTGGCACGTAGTAAATCTCAGTAATATTTATGTTTCAGCCAGCTGGCATGTTGCCTTAAAGTTTCGTAATTTTTTATTCACATTCCAAACTCCCTTCTTCCCGTGTCCACCACCTAGCCTTTGGGAAAACTATTTAACAATCATTCTTAAATGTGGTGTTGGACATTCCCCTCTCCCTTCCCCCCTGGTGGCGCTATATAATGTGCTCAAGCCTTGTGTTTTACGCATTTGTAGCTCACTAATTGTTTTGTTTATTGTAATTAATTTCACTTAACTATTATTATTTCCATACCCTACCTTGCCATTTGCGAAAATAAATTACCTTACTCTTTCCAGGGTATCACAGAGTTATATCTCATTGTACAATGGAGATTCGCACTTAGGGTTACGTCCTCGACACCGCATATAAATTACTTTCGTGTATGCCACCTTACGCCTACGTTTGTCATCATCGCCTTGAGCTCCTAGGCCTCATCACGTCCGCTACTATATCCACTCACCCAAGATACTTGTTTTATGACTCACTCACCACCAGTACTCACACTCATATGACTCCAACTACTACTTCTACACCCGGAACGGTTGTTCTTTTGACGGGGGATGGGGTGGGGGTAGTGTAGCAGCAACCAGGCACCGCACACCTACCATCTAAGGTGCTATGGGATATAGTTTGTGGCTGAGCAAAATGTTTTGCAAACATACTCTAGATAGCCCGGCTATTTAAGAGTCTCCCATAGCGGCACCCCCCCCCCCCCCAGTTTCCACAGACGGCATCGCGACGCAAGTCAGAGTCAGTATATGTGTGTCGGAGGCGACACGAAGCAAAAGGTAACATTCTGACTTGGCCTAGAGGAGCTCTAGGCCCTTGCAGCAGAGAATATCTGGTGAGCATAAATCGCATAGCGGTAGGGCGTAATGTTATTTAACAAGTCCCAGTCACCTCCTTCTTAAAGTAATAATTCTGGCAAGGTTAGGGCTTAATGGCGTTCAGTAGTAAACATGTAATTGTATTATCATATTATCGTAAAGTAATAGTTATCTTTTGCCTTTATGAGTAAATGTATTGAATTGTCTGACCTTAGATATTGTTGTAATAAATAAATATATAAATATATATATATATATATATATATATATATATATATATATATATATATATAAATAATAGAAGGAATCTTAATTATTATTCAGCCATCGACGGCTACATCCCCAGTAGCAACATTCCTTCTACAGTGTATAATATTGTGTTTGAGTAGACCAAGAGAGAGTAACAATTGGAGAGTCAGAGAGTTCTGAGATAGGAGAAGGAAGGCACATTGTTACAATGTACACCCATTTATGCAACTACAGTACCCAACGATCATTGATCAGTAGGGCTCCCAACCCCTTTCAGTGCCTTGTTTAGTCCATGCCACACCACATCATCACCATCATCAGGGCAAAAGTAGATACTATATTACTAGGCAAGTGTCTCTGGTAGGTCTACTTAATAAAATACTCCTGTGTGCACGTGTGTGTGTGTGTGTATATATATATAGACACACACACATACACTATATAAAATATAACAAATTTCTTAATTTCCCTGAGAACTGTTTAAAATTTATTAGGCTAATTATCTTTCTGTGTAAGCCTACTGGAGATTTATATGATGTACACCCACTGTTAACTACAAACTGAATGTCTATTTGGAAGGGTTCATCTTTATGGTTGGTTAGTTGCTGAGTAAGTAATATTACTTAATGTTTGTAGTAGTTAATACATACTTTAAATTTAGTGTTATGCACAGTAGATAATAACTTTATAACATATTTTATATTGTTTGGCAATTTAGAGTCCTTTTTGTTTATGTGCATTATTTGTGCATATTTACTTGGTGTGTCATTTTATAATCTGATAATTGTTGCATATAACTAAGGTAAATTAGATATGACATTTTATCTGCACCTTTCATGTTGAGATGCTGAAAAGAGGAAGAGTCTGGCATTTGCTTCCATGTCATAGATGTGTCAGTTAGCAGACATTTCAGTAAGCTGCCTATGTATGGGAGGAATGGCAAATCTGAGCTTGCCAATTCAAACTCTTCTTGGCACATCAATGAATGTGGACTGGAGTAGTGCCTGCACATCTCCTCAAACATCCTGAAATTAAAAACCAGTGTCCCTAAGATTTGTTGACACTTAATGTTAAATTTTAACAACTGTATTTAAGTTTTCTCATGGACAGAAACCTAATTTGTGAGTTTTCAACATTACTTTTAATAATGATATATCCAGAGGAACAAATAATTCTGTTATACCAATGTCACGTGCTAATTACATGTACAAAGCCATATATGTGTGGCATCATAAAATGAAACAATATGGTGTTATTGTGTATAGACTATAACATGCTTTGTACTAAGTTTACTACTACCATCCTAATGTCACATACATTCTTGTCCACTACAACTGGGGGCTGGGAAGCTGGTCTGCAGACCATGGTCAGAAGCCTAATGCCTAACTGCTGATTGGTCCATGTGGTCCGTATGCTTGAGATGTGGAGAAAATAACCATCGTTCACCAGATTGTCGTACCGATAAATCAAATTAACACTACCCTGGTTGCCAAGCTACTGGTCATGTAATCAAAGTTTGCATCTCAACACTTCTCAAGAGGAAAAAAAATAAATAAAATCAATCATTGAATCACTCATCAACCTAGCAGATTTCAACATATCAGATTCCTGATCAAAGGGATGACACTGACATACTATGTCGACTATACGGGGGATGTCCCAAATCGTGAATTTGAAACAGGAAGCTGTTAATGGACTTACTAAACATTATTACGCCCAAATTCATATCGGAACAAAAGTAGTGTAATTCGAAGTCGACTCGGGCACCGCATATTCGTTTCTACCACATAATGTATATGCAGGTCTCAATCTAGGTGTAACCATGCACCAACCAGATATCAGTTTTCTGTCGTATACTTATGTTTTTGTACCAGATGGTAAAATCAATATCAAAGCCGAGTTCAATGGAACAGTCATTGATGATCAGCTCTATATTGTACGAGAAACATATGATGCCACTGCAGGATGTGTATGGATTCGTAAATATGGTCTCGACCTCCGCAACCTCGACACTCATGCTATGGATGTATCAACTGTAAAATTAATCGACACCATCAAAAACATGGATCAGGTTGCCCAAATGTATCTAGTTCTATGCAGTGGGAAGATTGGAAAAATTCCTGTCGTGGTATCGCTTAAGCTTCGGAAGGGAGAACAACCTGTATTTCATCGAGACCGTGATGTCCCATATACACTCATGAAAAAAGTAAATGCTGAACTTGACACCTTAGAAACTGAAGGAGTCCTGACCAAAGTGGAAGCAAGTGATTGGGGGTCACCACTGGTAGTGATTCCAAAAGCTGATGGGGGAGTAAGCCTGTGTGTCGACTATAAAGTGGGTGAGAATGAACAACTTCAAGATGCCTACTACCCAATTCGGAAAATCTATGATATCCTGAACAGTCTCCAAAATTTTTGTTTCTTTTGACGACTTGACTTATTTAAGGCATACTTACATGTTCCAGTTGATGAACAATTAAGTGAAATTCAAACAATATCTACACATTGTGGAACTTATTGACTCCATCATCTCTCCTTCAGTATCAAAACTGCATCCTCAGAATTCAACACGATTATTTATCAAATTCTGTGTGATGTCCCAAAAACTATGTCATATTTTGATGACATCATCAACATCCATGGATCGACCAGAGAGTACTGCCAGCACAACCTAATAGCCTGCCTAGATCAACTCCAGAAATTCAACCTACACCTGAACCAACAGAAATCCTCATTGTTCCAAGAGCAAATCAAATACTTGGGTCATGTTATCGAATTCAACAAAATATCTAAATCTCCGGGAAAGGTAGCTGCTATTGTCGACATGCCTCGCACAAAATCAACAGAGGATGTAAGAATATTCCTGAGAATGGTAACATACTACTCTTGTTTTATGCATGGAGCCTCCATGATCACAACACCGCTTCGCTGTCTTTTGTGTAAGAGCACTATTTTCAAATGGACATCTGCATGTGAAGCGACATTCCTGAAATTGAAGCAAGCTATTGCCAGTGACCAAGTACTTGTGCCATACATTCCAGATCAACCAGTCCAGTTGGCCTGTGATGCAAGCCCAACAGGGATTGACGAGGTTCTATCACACACCGTACATGGCCATGAACAGCCTATCGCATTTGCCTCTCGATCGTTAACTGCAGCTGAGCAGAATTATTGCCAGCTTGATAGGGAGGCCCTGGCCATTGTCTTTACAGTCAATCATTTTTTCAGTATCTATTTGGCTGTTACTTCAAATTGGTTATTGACAACCCAGCCGTTAACAGTAACATGAATCTTCAATCACCAGGCCGCCCTACCAAAGATGACAGCAGGTCGCCTTCAATGCTACAGCCTTCTTGTCAGGGTTTAATGACACTATCGACTTCAAGAAGGGTATCAAAAACAGTAATGTTGACTGCCTCTCTCGAGCCCTAATCAACATCAACAGTTACGTTGCTAGTGCCATCAACAATGAAGTGAAGTAGCTCTGTGATGCTACCATCAAACAAATCAGCGTCCGACTGTAAACTACCAACTACTGAAAGAGGAAAAAAAAAAGGATGCTACCTTATCAACGATTACGAAATCCTTACAAGAAGAAATCAACACTAGTGAACCAGAATACATCATCTAAAGTGGTATTCTTTTCCATGGTCAATGAGTTGTTGTACCAGCTAGCCTACAATCAACTGTTCTGAACGGATTACATTGAACTCATGTGGGTATCACAAAAATGAAGCAGCTAGCATGTCTGTATGTATACTGGAATAAAATTGACTCAGATATTAAACATCAATGTGTAGCTATCAAGAACAGTCCAGCCAAGGCACCAAATCATCCTTGGGACGAACCAGAACATAACTGGCAACGAATTCATATTGATTACCAAGACCATCACTTTTTGGTAGTGGTAGATGCCAAATTGAAATGGGCTGAGATTGTTCCCTGCTCATCGGCGCATGGGTTTCCAGAAGTTATGGTATCGGACAACGCAACGATCTTCACTAGTGACGAATTTGCACAACTCTGTAAAGAAACAGGTATCTTTCAGAAATTCTGTGCGGCAGGACACCCAGCAACTAATGGCCTTGCGGAACGCAATGTCCAAACGTGCTGAAACATTGATTAGCAACCATATCAAACCAGAATATGCCTATCCGTCAAAAAGTTCGGGAAAATCCTTTTTCGCTACCAGGCTACATCCTTAAGCAATGGGAAGTCTCCTGTGGAACAATGGGAAGTCTCCTGCGGAACAGTACCTGAATCAACAGATCCAAATTCAACTGGATGCAATGAGGCTGATAAAATTCCACAAGTCATGAGCTCCAGCTCAACCAGTACGCCAGTTTAGTGAGGGAGAACTTGTATCAGCAAGATACTACTCGAATAACAAGCCTCATTGGAAATGTGGAAAGTTCTTGAAGAAACTGGAAAAGTTACATTATCTAGTGGAGCTTTATAACGATTTCCATTTAAACAGGCACATCGACTAACTCTGATCAACAGAGGTCCCGCTTCCAGCCAGGAAAACAGTTCATTTCCATCCTCAACCTAAGAGCCCTATGAGCGATGATCGTCAGTTAAACAAACCAAATCTGAGTGATCTAACAGAAATCATGGACCCAGACGTAGTGCTACCTGAGGTGGAACAGCCTGACCCGATCGAAAAAGAAGAAGAGGTACCAGTCATGGACTTCCAACCGCCGGAACAGCCGGCTCAGCAAGAACGTCCCCAGCGAGTGTGTCGGCTTCCAGCTTATCTCATTATTCCAGGGATTACAACCTTTACTAGAGAGAGCTCCCCATAAGCGTGGGGGAAAATTGTAGTGTATGTGCACTCCTTAGAGTGCACCACTATCGTGCATGTTAATCTGTGCATTCCTTTTTTGTTATCAGTTATCTGTGGAGTTAAAGAAAAACATGTGTTTGTAGATAACAATGTGAATATATGTAACTCTTGATCAATTATAAGAGTTAATGAATTATCAATGTGTTGTCTCCATTGTTTAATTAATTTTCGGCCACAACATGTACGATGGCATAAGGCGTGATTATGTGGTTTGCTATTATACTAGTTTACTGCTATTTCTGCTGTTTTTCTGCTATTTGCCATTTGTGTTACTGGAAGCACTTTTTTTGAACACTGTTCTGGTGGTGGCAGCAGTTGCTTTTTGTGCTATGAAAAGCAACTATTTCTGCTCATGCTCGTCGAGATATAGCAGAAATATCATAATGAGTAAGGTGAAACAAATGGCCACCAAAATAAAATTACAAATGCCGAAGAGTTTTGAGAGTGGCAATTGCAAAAAGTAATTTGCTTTCACGCAGATTGATGAATAGATGTTTTGGGTACCCCGTAAGAAGTGCACTTGGATATTAGTAACGAAAATAATTAAGATACATTTATCCTCAAAAGTAAGTTATCTTCAGTAGCCACATTTTTTAATACACATAAACTGTATAGAAGCAGTAATGATTTTTGTCTTTTTTAAATAAAATGTTATTTATTGATTTCCGAAGTGCTAGTTTTCTGCTGTTCTTCGTTTGTGTCATCCTGCCGAGAGTAACTGCTATATTTGCTACTTTGTGGTTCATGAAAAATATCACTTACTCTCAGGTAGTAGAAAAAGCATACCACATGAACAAACCTAAAATATTCATTCTCGAAGCCGCGGAAACAAAATTTCAATTAATAAAAACCCAAAAATTTACTCACTCATGCAAAAAATGATATACAAATAAAAGGTTTGTTCGCATGGTATGCAGGTCAACCAGTAGAAACGTGACGGGTAAACAAAGTAGGGCGCATGGCCTGGTGGCAAGGTATGAAGTCTGCAGAGGTTTAGACTGTCTGGCGGAGGAGTTGACAAACTATCGCTGGTTTACCTGTGTTGGCTGGGTCCAGAGATAGCTCATTGGTCTGCTGCTGGTGCTGTTAGTGTGGCAGATGGTGACTGGATCCGGCGCTGTGTTGGGCCCGTGGAGGGCTGCTGGCCCTTCTGCACTGGAAACAGTAGTTGGCGAGTCCCAGTGGCACTTCACGTCCTTGGCAGATGTCAGTTACCACTGGGTGAGGTCGGCCAGCGGTCTAGGTGGGAAGCTGAAATGGAGCATGGGAGAGAGCTGGGTGGTGAGTCCTCTCCAGCTAGTGGGCAGCTTGAGCTTGTTCTTGTAGGGTTATACTGCAAAGTGCAGCTGGAACTGGATTGCAGTTCCTGTTAGCATAGGTTGTATTAGCTGCCCTTCTGTCTTGCTACCTAGTACCACTTTGTTAGGTGTATGGCATAAGGCAGGTACAACAGACAGACTCACGAGAGAAGAGTAGGCGAAAAAATTCCCTGACTAGGTGTAAAACCAAAGCTGCAGTTGAATAGACCAGAGTCGTACTCAGTGCTCCACTAACCGGCAACACGTGACATGGTGGTTATAGAGCACTGGTTTCCTCTGGGTACCAGGCAACTACAGTAGGTGTAGGCCAACTGTAGGCAGATCTCCAGATTCAGTATATCACTCCCTCCGGCAACAGTATAGCGCTGTAAACAGAGTGGATGAACTGGACTAGCAGTCCGTCAACTCTTGGGTTGTGTTACTACTGGTTAGGGCTCTACCTTACTGTACACCAGGTGTACAGTACGGGTGGCCATAGAATGTGTGGGTTGTAAACATACATTCATGCTGTGAAGGGAGCCCGCAGTCCTACCCTAGTTCAGAAAATAGATATACAAATGCATCTTTTCCTGCTTTAATCTGGTGCGACATCATCTACTGTAGAAAGAACAAACAATCTAGAAAACAGTATGGAGAGGTTTAAAAGAAACTTGTATTTCTTTTGTCTGGAATAAGCATGATGGCCCGTACTACCTCCTAGCTAACTGGTGCTGAATGGAAGTAAGACTACATGAATCTAAGTGAAGGAGACCTGGTCCTAAATTGATCAAGGTGATCCAACTATGTAGCTATGAAAATAACTGGCCCTAACTAATTCTAACCATTGTCCAGAAGGGACTGTTATGGGCCACTATCAGAGGGGTAGTGGTGGTGCGATTGCCATCACCAGAAGGTAAGATAAGAGTGGCCTGTCCAGAAGGGACCTACGAGGGCTACTACCAACAGGTAGTTGTGGTGCTTACACTGGCAGAGTGGCAATGCGATGGCCGGTACCAGATAGTAAGACAAGAGTGTTGATGGGGTCTTTGAGGGCTGCTGCAGCAGTGGTGAAGAGCATCTGGAAGGTCACTGAAGAGCTTCTGGTAGGTTGCTAGGATGTTAAGGTCGGCAGAGAGCTCCAGCACAAGAGTGGTGGCGCGAGCTATCAGAGTTGAATAAAATCTGCCATATTCGGGCTGTGCATGGGCTTATATTCTCCTTGTTCATGGGCCCTCTGTAATGCTGAGTTGCGGTGGGGTGGTGAGCTCAGCCTCCCAAGCGAAGCTATCTGCTTTAGCTGTCTACTAGCTATACTAGCATTATCCCTTGGTCCGCTGCGGAACTACCTGACCTTGGGAGGCTGCTCGGCCGATATTACAAACACACTGCGGTGAGGTTGATGTGACATCTGAAATAGGGTGAACAGTACACGTTGAAGTGTGTGTAATAAGGCCCCCTGGTTGCAAGTGACATATCTTGTAGGCATGCGAGCAGTCTCCAGTACTGTTTTAACCCCACCTGGTTTGAAGTTAAGGCATGTTAAGATGACGCAAAGTTGAGTATAGTATAGTCAGGCTGTGCATCATGCATCAGTGTTAAGAATTAGCAGCAAGTGCTGATCTTACATATGGATACATGTCTTCTGTATTTGCAGTTTTCAATTTAAGTATTAATTCTTATTTTCAGCCAATGGAAACAGGTGAGATGCATGTCATGTTTACTTTTGTTCATAAGCTAACCTCGTATATCACAAACTATACTTCAGCAGATCATACATCGAAGCTGATATTTTCTATCAGATAAGCTTATTTTTTGAACAAATATAATTGTAAACAGGTGCACACCCCCACCTTATTAATATTTCATAATAGATTCTCTTAAATATTTTTTATTTATTTTTGTGTAGGAGAGGAACACAGACTGGGACTATGCTTAATAAATATAATGGGAATGGTAATGATGTGATGTGAGAGGTTTTTGCTAGGAATGGGTCAATACCACATTTTTCTCTATACTCAATACCAGTTCCAATACCAAAAAATCCTCACGATACTTGATACCGATACTTTTCTCAATACCAAATTAAAATTGACATGAACACAAAACAACATCACCAAGAAAATTGGTCTTGTATTAGCATTGTTATCTCACACTGAAACTATATAAAAACTCACATTACACTTGAAAAAAACCGTGAACGGCGCGTAACTGGAACATCCTTAACCCACTTTCGAACTTGTAAGGTTTTCGGACATTCAGGCTACTAACTTAACTGTCGAATTTGCCACCCTAAATGGCAAAAGTGATATCACTGGTGTAACTCAACTCAACATAAAAATTAGGGACATTATATATATATATACACATGCACTCGCAATTAGGCTACCACCCTGTGGCGAGCTCTCTCTCCTCCCCTTCACCCAACCAACTCCTTTTCCACTCCCTTCCTGAATTTACCAACCCCTCTCACAAATACCAATTCCTCCCTCAACACATTCCACTCCCTCACAGAGCTCACAAGCATGGACTGCCTACCCCACTCCATTCTCCTCCACACCCTCTGAAGCTTCTCACTGTTGTTTCCTCTTCCTCTAAACACCCCCTTACTTAGCTTGCAGTGAAGCCCTCCCCATCCTCCCTCTTCATTCACCATCCTGTACATCCTGACTAACCGTTCAACTTTCCTCCTGTCCTTCAATGAGCTACACCCCATTTCTTTCATCATCACTGATGGCCTATAGTTCCCTTCTTCCTCACCATCTTGCCCCTGCCTTCTCCACCTACCCTTCACCCATCTTGCTGCCCTTCTCTGCACCTTTTCCAGTTCTCGCACCTCCACCTCCACATACGGGTCCCATACTGCTGCAGCATAGAACATGCTATGACATACTAAGACAGGAACACACATAGAAATATGTGTTCCTGTCTTAGTATCTAGCAAAATGTGCGAAGACATCATTTTCGACATACCATTGCTTATTGATCATGAAGTAATAGTATAAATTCCCAGGGACAGAAACAATTTTGGCAAACAAGTACGACACACTGTTTTCAATACCAAGGAAGGCGTGTTCAAATTAACCTGCAACCTATGACTCTAGACAGCTTTGATCAAGGCATTCTGGCCAAATACCACGTTGCTTTTGAGAGTATTCTAAATGAAAGGCAAGATATTTTTGCTCCTTCTGACCCCTTCAAAAGAACAACTGTTAACGAGCATTAAATCAAATTGGTACACAATGACCCGCTATGGATGTCTCCAACAGATTATGTTTCACACCACCTAAATGTCATAAACCACCAAATAGTGGAAATGATACGCAACTGCGTAATTGAACCATCAGAGACAAGTATAATTTGGTTATAATGTTAACCCCAAAAAAAGATGGAGGGTGGTGGTTCTGCAAATAAATCAAATTGCCTAGAGCACCCCACCCCCAATTATTACTGTCAATACTGCAATGAACATCCTGGGTAACATGAAAATTCTTTCATCGTTTGACTTAAAAAGTAGTTTTTGACAGATTTTGGTGAAACAGAAGGACAGACATAAAACTGCTTTCACCAAACTTCGAGCATGATAGTAAAGGTCCTTGACTGCATAACTGGGGACTTCGCCATAGCACACATAGATGATATGGTCGTGAGGTCTGAAAACAGGGATGACCACCGACGACACCTGCAGTTTGTGTTGGAAAGACTGGCAATCAATGGCCTAACCTGTGCCAACCTCAAATGCAGCATAGGGCAGACTAGTATTAAGTATCTTAGCCACCTAGTTGATGGGGAAGGGAACTGCCCCATACTCAAAAAACTGAACATAATCCAAGACTACCCAGTTCCCACCACGAGAAAATGCTTGCGAAAATTCTTTGGCCTAATTAATTGTTTAAGGCCGTGTATAAAATATTTTGCTATGATAACAGCTCCACTCACAGAAATGCTTTCATATGCCAAAAAGTATAAGTGGGGCGTAAACATGCAAAACGCATTTGAGGAAGTCAAGTACTACTTTTCAAAATGCCACGCACTCTCATGCACTGACACTACATGCCACCTGTACCTACAGACTGACGCCAGTCAAAAAGGTATCAGTGCACTGTTGTTCTAGTACTGTGATGATCAGGAACGTTTCGTCATTGACTATTCCAGTACCAAACTTGTTAACACTGAAAAATGGTACAACGTCAATGAAAGGGAATGCTTGGCAATCATCTGGGCCATTAAACGGTACCATGTTCACCTGGAATTCAGACGTTTCACGTTGATAACAGATAACCGATGCTTGTCGTGGTTGCAAAAAATGTGTCAAGTCCGCAGTAAGCTCACTCGCTGGTCGATGTTATTGCAAAATTTTGACTTTGTAGTAGAACACGTACCTGGCAAAGACAACCATTTAGCAAATGCCTTGTCACAATCCCTGAACAAGTATGAGAGAGCTGTTGACAAGGAAGAGTGGGAGACCATCCTACCTACAGAAAATGCAGCCACTACGACTGTAGTCCACCAACGAATTTCTGTTGCGCAAAATATTACACACTAGCAGGAATATGAGCTGATGTCTTATACATATTTGTGTTGAACCAACAAGAAATGTCCACAGAAGTAAAAGGATCAAGGCTCAGTGCAAACAGGAATCGACCAAAGGATGGTGAGTGATTAATAAACGCCTCGAGATACGCAAAAGAGATTTGTCGAGTATTTGGTTCCTCTACACACCACCAGGGGTGCACAATGCCATCATTTTTGTTGTCCATAGAGACAGCCTGTCCAGACACCTGGGAGCGGCACCAACAATACATAACATTATATTGACATATTTGTGGCCAGGCTTCACTAATCAGGTGAGAGAATATATGCACAACTGTCATGGGTGTAATGTGTACAAGACCCGTAGGTCAGATAGAAATGCCCAATAATAGCAGAGGTTCCCCAAACATCAGTTTGTGTCAATAACCCTGAACCTAATGGGACCATACTCACACTCGTCGGACAGCAAGCATTTCCTGTTAGTGGTGACAGATCTGTTTTCATGTTAATGTGAGCTATACGCTTTGCCAAGTGCATGCATACAGCACAAAGCAGCTGCACTGAAGAAGAAATATTCCCCTGTTGGGATTTCACAATAACACTGCGCAGTGACAATTCAACCCAGTTTTCCAGACTGTGCTGGAAGAGCTTGTGCACGGAATGGCATGTCAAACACTATATCTACCATGCTCATCAGAATCCAACTGGATGGCGAAACCAGGAAAATAAGGCCCAACTTTGCCCAAGAGTAAGCAAAGATCACTCTACATGGGCGAAACACCTATGCAATCACACTAAAGAGGCGACGGGAAACTCTCCTGCTGAGTTACTATATTGTGCTGGTCTCGCACGCCCAGGAAAATTCACCTGCTGCCTTGCCGCGCACCAGAATCGAACCCCGATGCGGTGATTCCATGGAAAGGAAAAGGAAAGGAAAAACCGCCATAGGGAAGCATGTGAAAAAAAAAACCCTGTGTTCACAAGTAGTTACCTGAGACCAAGAGATAACCTAAGTCCCTGTTACCAGGTGAGTATGCAACACCTGTCCATGGTGAAACAAACCTTCTGTGCGCGACTCGCCCCCAAATGGACTGGGCCACATAGAAAATTGGAAAAAATCAGCACGACATTGTATCTAGTGCAAACCGGGCCAAAAAAAGGATGTATAGTTCACAGGGATGACATACACTCCGCTTTCAATCCCAACGAGATTGACAGTCCACATCTAATTGACAACCAAGAGTACGTAAGTACCATGCACAATGCCGATTCCACTGCATTGTGTGTAATCATGACAATAAACACCACCGCAACGCCAACTTAGATGTCCGACGGTAAAATTTGTACCCAGTTAACCACTCAGCACGGTCAGAGTGATGCAATGCTTTCCAACCGGAACCTATCCAGTGCTGCAGAGGGAAAAATTACAGAGGTTCTGCCATTTAACTTGCACCAAGACAGCGCCCAAAGTGAAAGTCAAACGTCAGGATGAGGGCAATCACACCTCGAATTCCGCATCTTTCCTGCAGACACCTTACCTACTCCATGCCCATCATAGCTGCAACACAGTGGCCAGTGGCAGGAGACATCATTGACATGTGGGGGCAAATATCACCCCTCAACTTCCTCGGCTTCCCAGCTGACACCCAATCCACTGCCAACACCAGATGCCACTGCAACACAGTGGTCTGTAGCAGGGGACATCAACGACGTGTGGAAGGAGGTGCCACCCCACCTTCCCACCCATAAACAACAACGAGCAATGACAAACACCTCAGGAGGCGCGAGCAGCTCTTCAACCACCTCCACCTGTTCATCGGCATACAGACCAGCCCACTCACAGTGATGCCACTGGCGACCGCTTTACTTCAGGCCCCCACACAATGCCAGCCATAGCTCTGTTGTGCCCAAACACACTGCTGGCACTTAGCTAACCGAGCACTGTCTTGGTGCACATGTGGTGAGGGGAGCTAGGGAGCAGCAAGGGTGGTGGAAAGCGTCCCTGTATGTTGACCAGCCGTAAGGTATAAAAGGCCGCTGGTTCATGATTACGCCCCCACCCCCTTTTGACCCACTCTGTCTGTACCACTTTAAGGGCACATCGACACCGGAGGTCGGCGTGAGTTACTTGAGGGCAACACAGCAGAGTGAGCCAAGATACTGACGTCTTGGATATACGTGATCAGATCAGCCAATCACCATGACAACACGACATCATGAGGCAGAGGAGCTCCGGTCCGGTGTATCTAATATTAGTGGTAAGGAGATATTTGGTTCTAGGTGCAGTATAGATCCAGAAACAATCCTATGTGCAGCGAACCCTTAAGGTCCCCTATTAAGAGCCTTAATATTTGATAACATAATTCTAGCTTGGAAGAGTTGAGAGTTATTTAGTATTGTTTGTTAAGATATTTCAGATCTAGTAATTATTCAGTATTGTTGTTAAAGTATTGAGATCATTTTGTATGACAAAGAGTAATAAAAGAATTTGTAGTTTTTGTAATTATCTTGTGTCATTGTACTATCTTGAGTTATTCCTACAGAGTACAGCAATGTTAAGAGGATTAGCCTCAGTGACTATTTGTTAATATTCTCATGTTATGTACACTTAGTAAAGAGTAACAGTAGTCATCCCATTAAAAACGCTACATTGGTGGAGGCGCAGTTTGAATCCTTCCTCTTGTATGCCAGCAGTCAATATTTTAGCGGAAATTAGACAATTTTATTGTTGTGTTTATTATAAGGTTATAAGCATTGGCAGTTGCGAAGTTTCAAAACTAGCCATAGGTGGCCAGGCAGGCCAAGGTAAATTTAAAATCCCCACAGCCATGACCGCATGACAATCAGGAGTGCAAGTCAGCACTTGTAATACGCGACGGCCTTGTGTAGCTTGCACTTCCCCGTGCACTCAACAACGCGCGTAGAGCCACACCTGCACCCAATTAAGTAGTGCAGTGTAATCTGCTTGCTTTTCAAAACCTTAATGCATGTCTTCAATGGAGTTGCTCTTAGACCCTGTAGTTTTGCTTAAAAGTCTCCTAATGCATAGAGCTTTAGAGTGTGCCTTTGAGGAGCAATCAGTAGACTGCTTGTAGTTTTATACATTAATTATAAGTACTCAGTGCATGACACACAGATCACCATTTTCATATGAACACCTGTAGTAAAGCAGCTTTATCACCATTTAAACAACTTGTGAAAGCACTTACATTAAACACGTCCGAGGCATAAAATATTCTGAAAGAACGCGAACTAGCCTCCCACAGTATACACGAAACAACACATACTAGTTCAGCAACTACACAGAACACAAACTTAGAATATTCCTTCAACACCAGTCCGGACGCACACAACAAAACACCTTCATCACCTACAACAGTACACTCAGTTCCACCTGACAACAACGCATATTTAACACCAATACACATCTCATAATTACAGTCAAACCACATATAAAAACACATAGACTCACATACAAATGAACTCACACACACGCACACAGGCCGCGTAAACTTACACAACATGACCAACGCAACCCGTGTGCATTCTAGTCAGCCAGCCAGAGAAAATTCCTACATTTAGCGAACAGAAATACGAGAACATAGACGGGTTTTTAGTCCAGTTTCAGGCGGCTAGTGAAATAAACAGCTGGAATGTAAAGGAAAATGTGAACGGATTCAATTTTAACTCCAGAGCATGGGCAAACATTTAATCGAGAACCTTATGCTAAAACACAGAAACCAACTCACGTGACCAGAAATTGAGGCGAAGTTAAAGTCCATTTTCACGTCCACAGCTAAAATCAAGAATTATGAACAGCTTTTGTACAAGAAACAGCAGATATTAGATGAACGGTGGAAGTAACATGTAGAGACCAAGCGTTATTACCTCAGGAAATACAACCCCAATGTCAGCGATGCAGATTTTCTTACTATCTTGTTGAAGCCCCTGTCTGTTGCGGACAATATAATTGGATCAGATAATGACACCATAGA
Source organism: Dryococelus australis (assembly GCA_029891345.1). Classification (NCBI taxonomy): domain Eukaryota; kingdom Metazoa; phylum Arthropoda; class Insecta; order Phasmatodea; family Phasmatidae; genus Dryococelus; species Dryococelus australis. The sequence goes on along the minus strand of CM056994.1, from coordinate 125,468,901 downwards.
GCAGATGGTAAGTAATTTGAAAAGGGTAGAGTTCGGCCTTTAGGTACCACCAAACTATAGGACAAACTCCGCACAACCCCACAAACGGAATACTACACACTAAGATCATGAAATTGAAACAGGAGATTCCGAGTTGAATTGTCTCACAGCGACAGAGTCAGGACAAGACACCGCAGACATCAGGCCCATACCAGGGCATAAAAAGGGGTAAACCATTAGTGAGGTACACGCAACCACTCTTCAGACAGTTCCACACACGTCAGTATGAACGTAGCGGCAGGTATGAACCCAACTGGAAGTACGAACCCAATTACACGCCACAAGGCATGCAACAGCCAATTGTTATCATAAGGGAATTTTCATCTGCCTGATCACCACCCACAGTTCAGTCAATCGAGGCATTTTTGTGGAACATATTACAACCAGGGACAAAGCGATTATGGGAGGCAGGACAAGGACACTAGATTTTACCAGCCAGCATCAAATCATGATCACAGGAAAAACCAGTATAGAGGTAACAGTCATTCTGTCCATCGTGGTGACAAGCAACAGTTTTCAAAAAAACTAGGTAACGAAGGGGCCAGATCTGTTTCCCCCATTGACGAGCAAGAACGGACCAAGCAAACTTGTGGGGCAATTTTTAATATGGTCAACAAGAATATATCGTATGCAGAAATTGTGCGGTGTAATGTGAAAAGCGACGGCATAGTAACTGCTACAGTAAGGAAATCCGAAGTAAGGCCATATGTAGTGAACAGGAGCAACGAGGTACGTTACAGGTCGAAAATTCATTTCAGCCCGCCGCACAACAAACAAATTAGACAAATGCACTCAGAAACCCCTACTCTCCAGAAACACGACACTGCACCATGGCGTGAAGGGAAGCATGCCTTGCCAGGTGTTCTCACCACACCAGCAGTTGGCACAGTTAAAGTGCAGCGTGGCGAATCGCCGGAATAGGTCAGATGACATGTACATTATGCTTTTATCCCGACCATAAAGTGCTGCATTGCGAATTATTTCCCAACCAGAACTCTAAGTTTTAGACGAACATTGGGGACAGGTTTCATAGTTTCAAAAACACGTTCGGTATTGGGCACACACAATCATGTATCAGCAAACACGACATGGCGCACTGCACCACTCATAGGACACACACACAAGTGGAACGCGAGGTCGGCGATGATGAAACGCTTATGGCTGATGCTCTGACCCAAGCCTCATTCCACAAACAGGGAAGTGCACAAAAGTGCATCAAGGCAGGAATCACATTGCAGCCAGCGTACATTTGGATGTCGACACCACACATTCAGGTCAAGATAGGAGGCAAGCCTTATCATGCATTAATCGATACCGGATGTTCCCACAGCTGTGTTACGTCCACATTCTTATCAAAACAGAAACTTGAGCCTATTACAGAGCAATTCACACTTGTTGGGGCGATGCAGGTGATAGCTGCACCTATGTATAAGACACAAATTAAATTAAGCATTTCGGGACACACTTACCCGCAGGAATTTTTGGCAATTGACAATCTCAGCATGGATGTTCATGAAAAAATACATCATTCCATTTTTAAAGAACACTATATTATTTATTCATGGAAACAACATTGACAAGATAGTTCAAGTACCTATTTATTTGTCAGTAATAGAGAAGGACAATGCAGAATCAATTCAATCTTGTATAAATAAAATTTAGTCCATAGAATATAGCGAGGAGGAGAAATACTTACCTAGAATAAACAATAACTTAGGCAACCAGCAATCACAGGTGATTATGGAAATCATTCACAAATACAAGGATAGATTCACCCATTCTATTTTAGAGCTTACTGAGATGAAAAATTACCAGATAAAACTTGACTAGAATTTTCAGAAACCGATCACAACTAGGCCATATCAAATAAGCCCTAGGGTTAGGGAAGACCTTTTAAAGCAAGTTAATGAGATGGAACAAGAAGGTATTATTCAGTGATCTCATTCGCCATTTTCGGTGCCAAGCCTAGTTATTCCAAAGAAACACGGTGGAATTAGATTCCTTATTGATTTTCGTAAACTTAACCAGCATATGACACGTATTCAGTACCCATTCCCACACAACGAAGATATTTTGACCACCTTACAGAATTTCAAATTTATAACCAGTCTTGATCTTTTCTCAGGTTTCTAGTCTATCCCAGTGTGTAAGGAAGATCAATACAAATTCGCTTTTTCTATAGACGGATTTGGTTTATTCGAATATCGCAGAATGCCAATGGGCTTGTCAACCTCACCTCAACACTTTCAACAGTTCATCTATATTCTCTTAGGGCTCTTGTGCTGGAACACAGCCATAGCTTACATTGACAATATCTTCATATTAGGGAATACATTTTGCGAACATCTCAATAATATTAGGAAAGTGCTCCAAAGGTTACGTCAATTTAATGTCAAAGTTGATGTTACGAAATGCTCATCCGCATAGCAAGAAATATCAATTTTAGGTCACTATATAACCCCCCACGGTATTGTTGCAAACCTATAAAAGGTTTGATCCATTCAAAACATGTCACCACCAGGTAACACAAAACAGTTACTCACATTTTTGGGGATGACCTCGTACTTGCGTAGATACATACAGAACTATGTGACTAAGGAAGCCCCTCAATAGAATTGACAAAACAAACAAATACTTATAAATGAGAGCAAGATCAGCACAAAGAATTTGTTGAACTCAAACAAGCTATACTACAGGCACCCATTTTAAGAAAGTTTGATGATACTAAAAACACCATTCTGGCATGTGACACATCACAAAATGCAATAGGTGCGATGTTCATGCAAGAAGACCCGACATATAATAGCTTTTGTGTCCAAGAAATTGTATCTTAATGAACGAAAATGGAGTGTGAGGGAACTTATGCTTTGAGCAATTAGGTATTTTTGTACATATTTCAGGCAGTATTTGTATGGGTGCCGTTTTGTAATCCAAACAGATCATGCCGGTTTAAGGTATTTGAAAACTATGGCGGAGCATAATATGTGGATCCAAAAGATGGCGATAGCCCTATCCGAGAATGAGTTTGAGCCCCAAGATAGTGAAAGGTAAACTTAACATTTTGCCTGATGCATTGAGTCGTATTCCTGCAAAAGGTGCAGCACCCACACAAGTAGTTAAAGTTAACAAGACAAAGTACCCAGTCAAGGTAGACATGTTAAACTGTACTAGTTTATATAAGACATTAGCGGAAAGCTTGTATCATGATCAAAAAAAGGACACCAAAATAAAGAAAATTATTTCAAAATATGTAATTAATAATTGAACAGAGATAAAGCCCTACATTAAAGATGAGATCCACCAGGTAAAGGACAAATCAGTTGTTGATAAAAATATTTTAAATGGTGACTATATTCCTGCCTATGCCATTGCAAAAATTATTTCACACACATTTCAGGTCAATGTGGAAATTATTATGCAAGACAACGCAAATAAAATACCTGTTACCAGTATTGATCCTTTGCTTCTGTGCAGGATTATAATTTTTCTCAAAAGGGTAAAATATTTTACTTACCAGTTTACAATCATGAACAAGAGTACATCAGAACTGATGCGGAACCACACTTACAGTTATTCCAGTTAGATGAGAGTACATCACCATTTTCAGAGGAGTACCAGAACAACGCTCACATTAAACAGCTTAAAAGTGCATTAACTGATACAGATAATGCTGACCCAAAACATATAAAATTAGCCAGGAGATATGGTATTGCAGGTGACTGGGAAATTTACTTGAAAATCAACACCCCGGTAGGAGAAAAATAAGCTTACCCTCGTACCCAGTTACTATGTTAAGGAAATAATTGCTGCCTACCACATGATGCCATATGCGGAGGAGGCCATTTCAGTGTGTTTAAAATGTCGCAGAAAATTAAGAATGTGTATTATTGCGACACGATACAGTCCCATGTGAAAGAATATGTGAAAAATGGTCAAATATGTCAAAAAGTAAAATCACATAATGTTAAACCTATGGGACAACTTCAGCCTATTAGGCTACCTTCTCTTTTAAAATCTTGGTATTAGGATGCTAAAGGGCCTCTCCCACAAATTCAAAATGGTAGTGGTGGCTAAACCAGTCACAAGTAGGGACCCCTTCATTTTGCGAATGGTTTTTTACGAAATTTTTATATAAGCAAGTAGGGCCTATTTCTCAACCATTGGGATTAATTTAGTGGTGTCACTTACAGTTTTTGTTTTGCGAAATATCATGAAATCTGTCATTTTTCATGTTTTACATGAAATAGGCCAAAATTCTGCTTTTTCACGAAATTTCGCATGAAATACCACATTTTCAATCATTATTTTTATGAGTTGCACGAGATGACTTTTTCATGTTCAAGATGAAAATTCCACAGAAAACCAGACAATTTTACAGAACGAGAATATCTTCACTTCCTGTTTGGTTAATGTAAATACCATCTGGTTTTAACGCCTGTGATTTTTGAAAACTAATAAACACTTCACTCATTTTTCTGCCACCGCTGCCATTTCTAATCACTGCCGAAGCTCAGAGCGGGAGTAGCCCGGGCCCTTGTGAGGGCCCTTTACCACCCAGGCGGTCTCATGTGAAATGCAGGAGAAAGGAGAAGCTAACCCTCTCCCCTTCCCACACCCATCAAAACAATCCAGGCCAGTGCCACAGTTCTTTTAGGGTAGCCGAGTACTCCCAGCAAACCCTGGTTCCCAATGCTGATAAACCCCCACTCCCTTGCAGGCACAGGTTCGTGGGAGGAGGTAACAGTGAGGCTGTTACCTATTGTTGTCCCTTGAATTTCGTTAATTTTAAAAAATGCAGGTTAAGTTATAGACTGGACGAGAGTTTGTTAGACTCCCGGCCAGTCTTTCCTTGTAAAAGCTGAAGCTAAGCCTGAACATCCCGTGAATTTATTCGCGAAGGGTCTGGGTAAAGGCGTTGCCAGCAGTGAAGTGAGGTGAGGTGATTGTGTAATGAATTGTGAATTAATATTAATTATTCTATAATTACTTGTTCTGTTTAATTAATTATATTTTAATCAATCAGTCTCAATTCCCTGAGGCGCTGTAAGTACCCGAGTCCTAAGACAGGCTGGAAACGTACGGTGGTCGTATGTGTTTAATTAAATATAAATAATATTAATATGTTTCAGCTAAAGGCTTCTATATTTAAGATTTATTACAATAAAACTTAAAATAGGAGGCGGTATTTGCTAGTTGCAGGTTTTTCACGTCTGAGAGGAGACAGTGCTGCCATCTCTGGGTGGGGGAATCGAGGCCCCGCCCTCAGGAAGAATCCGGCCAATCAGGAGAAACCTTGCTGTAAGTGTAATTTTCGAAGCAGAAAAGGCATTTTTAAGCTTGTTTACGTGCTTTAAGGATCGTTATTTCATTTGAATAGTGTTTTAAGTAGCCAACTTTAATGAATTATTAACTTGGTTTAGTAGTTTACGCCTAGGAAACGATATTATTACATCTGAACGGGACTGTGATTGTGGGCAGACTGAACAGCTAAGTGCTCTCGCAAACTAGTTTTGTTAAAATGGTGTAATTTTGTCCCGGACCGATCGGAGAATTTTCGCCAGATCTGTGGCTTTATATTATATTCTTATGTGCCGGGGGAGAACTGTTGATTAATTACACCTGCAATCTAGGCATTTTAGGACGTCTATTACGCGATTTTAAGTCTGGAGAATATTTACAGATTCTTCTAATTAGTGGATTATTATGCAAGGCGAGTTTATCGTAAAATTTATTATTTTCTGAGATGAGTTTATGTCCAATGTAGGGAACCTTTAAAAGTTATGTAAATCGACTGTTCGTGTGAATCTACGAGCGTTTCCTATTATTCTCAGATATTTATTTTGAACTACTTGAAGGTGGTTTATTAAGACATTAGCTGAGTTTCCCCAGACTTCGTGAGCATACATCATAGCTGATCTGACTATAGATGTGTAGGTTAATAGTTTTAATCGTGTGGGGAGTTGAGGATGTTTTAACAGGGGATAGAGTTGCCTAATTTTTCCTATAGCTGAATTTTTAACTTTGTTAATATGTATGCTCCAATGCAGTTTATTGTCTATAGTTAATCCTAGGTATTTAGCTGTTTTACTGTAGGGAATTTCTACTCCATCGTATTTAATTGGTTTTATATTTATGTCTTTCAGTTTTCTAGTAATTAGCAAGGCCTGAGATTTTTCGGCATTAATTTTTATTTTCCAGCGCTCGAACCACTGGCTGAGCTCGTCCATTGTAAGAAGATGTGCGAATGGCAATTTCTTGTCTTTTGCATATATTAAGGTGTCATCGGCATACATTTGAACAGTTGCATAATTATGTGGGATGTCTGCTGTGTAAATATTGTAGAGGAAGGGCGATAAGGCTGATCCCTGCAGCACGCCTGCGGAGAGTGGGCAGGTAAGAGAGTCAGAATTTTCTATTGAAACATAAAATTCTCGTTTTGAGAAGTAACTATGTAGTACGTGAATATAACAATCTGGGAATTTGAAATTGATTAGTTTTTGAATTAGGCCCGGGATCCATACCTTATCGAAGGCTTTGGCTATATCCAGAAAAATGGCTATTGTTGAGTTTTTGTTATTAAGGCCGTTACATGTAGCCGTGACAAAGTTTGTAAGAGCGTGGGTGGTGGAATGGCCAGCTTTAAATCCAAATTGAGTTTTTGGGATTATTTTTCTAATTTGTGCATGAGTTTTGAGTCGGGTGAGAAGAATTTTTTCGAATATTTTACTGAGGGAGCTCAGCAGTGATATCGGGCGCCGGTTCACTGGTAAGCAGGGGTCTTTACCGGGTTTTGGAATTGTAATTACTTTAGCTCGTTTCCAGTCCGCGGGGAAGTGGTTAAACTTAAGTATGGCGTTAAAAATATTAATTATTATGCATAAGGCGGGATATGGTAGGTTTTTAAGAAGTTGATAAGTTATTTTATCATGCCCGGGGCTTTCTTAGGGTGAACAGATTTTAAAGTAAGCAAAAGTTCTGGTAAGGTTATTAATTCCGGTTTTTTCCTAGGCTTCCTGGCAAGAAAATCTGCTGTAGTGGTATTAACGACTCGAGTGAAATTAGGGTCTCCGAGGTCGAGATTTGGAGTGAACTGTCCCGCGAGAGAGTCTGCTATGGCTTCTGCCTTATCTATTGGCGTATATTTTAGGCCTGACGGAGCTAATATGGGGGTGGAATTTTTCGTGTCGTTTTTACCTCTGAGAATTTTTGTTATTTGCCAGAAACCATTAATATTATCAGCTATTTCTGTAACAAAAGTTTCCCATTTATTTATTCTTAATTGTGATAATTTGGCTCGTAAATCATTTTTAAGTTTATTAAATCTAGCTTTTAATTCGGCCGTTCTGTATCTCTGAAATTCACGTCTAGCTTGTCGTTTTTCAGCTAGTAAAAAGTCTATATCAGGGTAGTTTTGCTTTAAAAACTGTCGCCGGGTAAGGAACTGAGTGTTTTTATTTAGCTGGGTTTTCACTGTGTTTTGAAATATTTCTATTGCCGGCTCGATATCCGTTTTCTTTGTAATATTTAATGGATGCTCCGTGAATGTATCGTCTATATCGATTTTAAATTGATCCCAGTTAGTCTGTGGTAATTTATTTAATATTACTTCGGGGTGTCTAACCAATTCAGTACTAATTTTGCAAAAGACAGGCGAGTGATCAGAATCTAATTCATCCAGGACTGTTATCTCTAATATGGGGTTTGCTAAGTTAGTTAATATTATGTCTAGGACATCTGGCTGGTATCTGCATTGAGCTGGGAAAAAAGTTGGCCTGTTCGGGGCATGAATTAGATAATTATTTAATTCTGAGTGGCGTAATAGAAGACCGCCTTTTTGGTTTCTTTCCCCGCTATTCCATGCGGGATTTTTTGCATTTAGGTCCCCCGCGAGTAGAAACGGGTATTGTTGAGTGGTTATTTTGTCCAGATCTGCCTCTAAAAGTGTTTTCGTAGGGGGTTGATATGCCGAAATTAAAGTTATGTGTCCGGTATTTGTTTGAATATTAATGGATGTGGATTCTAAGTTTTGGCAGTCTGGATTGGCATTTAAATGGTGGTGTATTTTATTATGTATTAATATCATTGTACCGCCTCCTCTGGTAGCTCGGTCGTTCCTGTACGTTACGTAATTTTTAGTTGGTTTTAACATAGTTTCCTGTATTAAAGCGACTTCAATACCGTACGTTTCCAGTAATCTCTCTAGCTCATATAGTTGGTGAAAAATACCATTGCTGTTCCAATACAGAAGGGACAGGGAACCAGGGTTATGCTGGGTGTTATGGCCCATTAAGGAGCGGCGTGGAAAGTGGAGAAAGCCTGCAGCAGCAGCATAGCTTTTTCAGTAGGATCTGTGATATGTTTCGCTGCCTCCATGTATGTGCGGAAATGCGACATCATCGCATTGAAATTAGCATCCCGCAGGAAGTCCAGGAATTCCCGGACCTCTCGCATGGTTTCGCCTATTTCACTCATTGATGCGGCATTGTTGGGGGAGGGGAAGTGGTTGGGAGTGGGGAGAAGTGGGGAGCGGGCTCGCGGAATTTGTGTGTGTGCAAGGGATTGTTGAGGGAATGTGTGTGTTTGTGTGGGACCTCTAGTTGCACTTGCATACGAATGGGAGGCTGGGAGTGCCCGGGCATTCAGGAGTTTGGGGTAAGCCGAGATGTCTCTGGCAGGGGGGGAGGCTACAGGTGCAGCCAATCTGTGCTGCGCCCTCTGTTCAGCCCTACGGTTGATTGTTGCCTGGCGGCGCTGAATAATCTCCATAACTTTGGGGCACTCCTTAGAGGAAGCTAAGTGAAGGCCTTTACAGTTGCAGCAACGTGATGTGGGGCTTTCTTTAGTGCACTCATCCAGGGTGTGGGGACCTTCGCAGTGAGGGCAGACGGTGGGCAGGTGACAGTATGTTTTGGTGTGGTCGAGGGCATGGCAGTTTTTGCACTGGGCAACATCGGACAGCCGTTTTCGGTATGGGCGGGGGTGGACTACGGTCATGTTGAGCCGGTTAATGGTGAGTAGCGAGGGCAAAGTGTCGTTCCTAGCGGCTGTAACATTGAAAAGTCGCAGCGGAGTCAGCTTTGTGTGTCCGGGGTTGGAGGGATCGGGTGTGTAAGTTTTAAACTGGTATACGTCCAGTATGTTGTAGCCGCGCTCTGTAAGTTCTTGCTTGATAGTGTCAGGGTCTGTGTCCGCCGGCAGGTCGAACACTACTTTTTGTGGGAGATCCACCGAGTGTGCGAAAGTGAAAAAGGGGATGTGGCTGGTTTTAAAGAAGTCGGAGGCTGTTTTGTACTTTTGTAGGTCTTCATCCACAATGTGTATGCCGTTACGGGCCATTGAAAGAGTGTACCCGGATGCGTGGATCGCCCGAAGATTAGTGACAATTCGCGAGTAGTGTTGTGGGCCTGGAACTACAAGTCTGTATTGAGGCTTCCTTTTGTTCGTGTCAGAGCGCAGCTGGGTTCGTGTGGGTGGAAGGCCTGAAGGGCAAGGGGCATTTTGAGTGTCTCTGACATCTCGGAGGGCGTCGAATCGGTTTGAAACCGACACACCGGACTGCATCGCGGACTGTGCAGTGCGGCTTGGGAGGGGTTGGTTCCTGGCAGGAGCCAGGCGTTTTCTCGCTTCCATTTCGAATTGACGATCGGATTCCTCGTACAATTCCGCTTGATGCTTATTTAGTTTCCTACGCGCCTTTTCGATGGTCCACTCCGCCTCAGTGGAATGTGAGTTTTCCGACTCCATTTCCATCCCATTGTTGCTGTCGGGATCGTGTACATCGTGGTTTCTCGGGGCCGGAGGGGGGGTGATTGTGTTTGTGTTCTGTTGACTGTCAATGATTTTTGATAAAATTCAGAGGCAGGAATTTCTGTAGTAACTCCGTGATAAATCACAGTAATCGTGTCTCCATTTTCAGATTCTGTCTGGGAGGACAGCTCGGCCAGCTGCCGCAGCATGCCCTCCCCCTCATCGATCATGGCCGTCCCTTCCAGGGCCTGGAAAAGTATTGGAACAACAATGAAAAATTAGGTCGTAATAACAATTACGGTTGAAAAGAGTAAAACACCTAGGCCGCTGAACGGAGGCTCGTCGCTGACCCAAACGGGCTGGGCTAGGCTCGAGATGACCTGTTGGACCAGAGCAACAGGCAGACGAGATTCTCCGTGTGTCCGCGATCTAGAATTATACGCTCTCACAAAGACAGGCTCACACACCCAACCGCAAGGAAAGCCAAGCAGCGTTGTGAGGTTGTCCGCCATTTTACATCACTGGGACGCTACTCCCTCAGCGCGGGGGTAGATCGGTCCCTTGTGAGGAACCTTGGCCACCCAGTTGGTTCTCAATTAGATTGCGGAGGCGAGGAGAAGCTAACCCCCTCCCCCCTCCGCACCCAACAAACATATTTTAAGCTGCAAGGCAACATTCTTGTACAGGATTCCCAGGGTAGCGCCTGGGAGCTGTTTCCATAACTGATTTTTACTCTCTTTTTCCCTGCCTGTAAGGGATAAAAGAGTGGTGAAGTTAATTGATTTTAACAGCGCGGAATTTTAAAGTTCAGGACTTGTGAAGTACTGTCACGAGCTCCCTGTGAGAGAGCTAGTGACAGTTTGGTATAAAAAGCGGAGGTTAATAGCCAAATGAAGTTAAATTTTCGATAAAAGTAGCTTTCCCATGACTGGAGTGGCAAGGGTTTATATAATTAAATTAATTATATGTATATTGAAGTGGTGAATTTAAGTTTCGCGAAAATTTAAATCAGTGTAGTTGTTTCAGTTTCAGTAATTACTTCATATCTTATATGTTAAATACAATTAAATAATCTGATTGGTGTGTGAATGCATGTCTGAATGTACTGTGACGAGCGGCTAAAAGTTAAGTAAAACATGTTAACTCGGGGAAGTCCGAGAGCGATATGGCTGGCGCGATGCTAGCGCCAAATAGTTTTGTTAAATGTGGTCGATTTTTGTCCCGGGCCGATCGGAAAACTCTGGCCAGTTTCGGGGCCTTATTTCTATGAAATTGGGCGGTATAATTGCGCTGAAGGCGTGAATTTATAATTTTAATATTGTTTTGAACAACATTCCGTATTGATAATTATTTAAACTTGTAAAATTCGAAAGCAGAGCCATGAAAACACGTCTCGTGAGTGAAGTTAAACAGTAATATAGGCCAGAGGGCTCTGATTGGCCGAGAGAACTTGGTGGGCCGGAGCTTATGAAGTTGCTCGAGAGATGGCAGCATGGTCATTAATTTACCGTCAACAGCTTTTACTTGACACGGAAAAAATTTAAATAAATTAAAAGCGGTTGTAATTAAAGTTATTAAATCGTCTTAAATAAATGATTGGTGCTGCAAAACTTAAAATGCTCAGTTATGTACGACTAGAAAATATACGCGATTATTTCGCTCGTCATTGTGATTAATATTAATGTTAAGTGTTTGGGAGTCGTTCCAGTACAGAGTAGGGGAAATTGGCATATGCGGGTCTAGTTGACGGGCTAGGGGGCCGCAAATGACGCCATGGCTTCGAGAAGTAGCCAGGTTCTCTCATGTTTTTCTGTGATGTTGCGGAGTTTTAGTATGTAGGGGTGGAAATGAGCCATGAGCGAGGCGAAGTCGCATGCTCTAAGGAATTCCATGAGTTCATGGAAATCCTGCATTACGCTTCGCATCTCTCCTGACGAATTTCGTTGGCGAGGGCGGGACTGAGGTTGTGTATTTGGCATTGCAGGGGTGTCAAGAGTGGGAGCTGGTTTGTGAATATTCGCAGAGAGTGCCTGCGAATACGTTTTGCCAGGCTGTAATGTCCTGACTGTAAACCTGGACGGGGCAGGAGGTTGTTTTGCAGTTTTTGTCGCGATTTTCGTAGCAGCAGCAGTAGTTCTTTTCTGCACCAAGTCCAGGAACTTGGGGCAGGTTTTTGAGAGAGCTGTGTGTTCGCCTGCGCAGTTACTGCATGTGGGCTTGGAGTTGGTTTCGTTTGTTTTGCAAGCACTCTTGGGGTAAGTGCCTGCACAGTGAGGACATTTTGTCGGCATGGAACAGTGATTTTTGGTGTCCTAAAGCGAGACAGTTGCGGCATTGTGCCACGTCTGTTACAATTAATATTTCACATGCTATAGAAGAGATTAAAGTTAGATTCTATAAACAAGTAAGTAAAAACGTGATATAATTGCAGATTCGTGTATATCGTAGTATTCTAACTTTCCAACTATATTAATACTAACAATTTTTTTATATGTTTATGTAGTAAAGTGTGTAGAATAACAAGAGGTTTTTGTTTTTATCTTATAATGGAAATTAAGTAAGGAACATAGGAATGCCCTGCAGGCCACTGTGAGTGAGATACTTACTTTAATGCCAGTGGAAACCACCACAGATAATGGTGACACTTCTCAACCTGTTCAAACCACGGTACCTCTATTTGGCAAGCCAATACAAATCATCCCTGAAGAACATCCAGCTATCGAGGCTGTACGACAGGTAGGAGAGGCTATACTAGTACTTTATTGGCCCTGGCATAGATTAGATTTACAAGAACCCAAAAATCCAGAAACGAACCCGGTCTCTCTCCGCCTCGTCAAGCATGCAGCTGTGCCTCCGCCCACTTGTAGAGTGAGCACGGCAGCTGAGAAGATCATCCACTTTCTTCAAAACCAGGTACCGAAAAGTTGAAGGGTAACTCCTGATTTTGTACCTGCACATCAGCTTACTAAGCAACTCTCTATAAAATCTGGGCCCCTCAGTAACTTATGGCCCCTGCCTAGTTCCACCCATGTTTTCCATGAAACTGGCTTCACAGTATTTGGTGTCTCTAAAGGTAAACAGAACCAAAATGTAACAAATTTTTTTACCACTTTATTAATAATGTTGAATTTTTTACACCACTTCAACCAGTTTTTGCACCAATATTGGTAGTTTATATTTTCCATTTTTCAGGGTCTCTAGTCATAAGTATTGATGCACAAACTTGCACAAATTTTATTAAGGAAGTTATCCTGAGGTACAGCTGCATGGCACAGATGTTGACAAATAGCGGAACTTTGTTTAATAATGAATTAGTCTCACACCTGTTACAGAGTTTAAACATTACTAAACTACAAATTATGTCATACAACCCAGCATGCAACGGTCTTGTTGAATCTGCGAATAAATTAATTGAGACACAATTGAGGGCACTTGCCCAGGAAGACCCACTGAGTTGGGATTAGTATGTAGAGTTTATCGTTTTCAACAGCAACACGTCCATCAACTCTAGTACAAAGTTTATGCCGTTTTACTTACTTCATGGTGTAGAAGCAACCCATCCCTCTCAAGTCATTACCAATACATACTCAGAGCGCAGCGACAATTGATGTAAACAGCTCATTAAGGATAGAGAGCAGGCTATGCTCAACCTTGTTGCCACACAGCAGCAACAAAAAAATCCAATTTGATGGGAAGCATCGAGAGAATGATGTTACGATAAGTGGCTGAGTCTGGATCAAAAATCATGCCCGCACGAAGGCCCTCTCTTTTAAATATAAGGTACCTTTTTCATGTTAGAGATATACTGGGCCCCTCCACCCTGAAAATTAGAGTAAATAAAACAGGTGCACCACGATATGATTCAGTCACAACTAGGAATGTAAATTTAGCTCATATCAATTGAATATTTGTTATTTCATAAGGTAATTATGTAATATTTTTGTTACAGTATGTGTGTGTATGCATTCATGTACAAATTGAGAATGTACAGTTCCTACATTGACAAAGCCAGGAACTGTGACCTCCGGCCACGCTACATGGCGGCACTAGGGCAAGGCAATGTCATGGCCTTTGATGCGGCGAGGACACACCACCGTTCACGTCATGGGCAGAACCACAGCGGCCAGGGCTGCCACTACACCAGCCGCTACAACTAGGCGGATTCTGTATGCCAAATTAGAGCTCACTGTCAGAGCCATTCTAACCACTGCAGTGTGCATTTTGTTTGCAGCTGGGGCCCACGCCGTCTTCCAGACACATGATAGTATCCACTGGCGGGCCTTTACAGTAAATTTTGTGTACGACAAAAGTTATCCACTGTATTAAAAATCCCTCATGCACAAACCCACAATCCCTTCCTCCTTTGACATGTGGTTTAATGTAGTATATAAGTAGTATATAAGAGTAATAATTTCCGACACAGAATTTTATGTGTCTGTTCAGGTCATTGACCAAGTTAAGATACAGGCAGAGAACAGCTGTCAGCAAATCTTTTCAATTAGAAAATAAATTAGAACATCTTAAGTTAAAACTTAGCATTCAGCTGACAGTATAATTAATTACTATACCAGTGACATAACAGACTGTTCCTTTTATGATACCCAGGTTTTCATTAACGTACAAGTACCCACTGAAGCAGGCTGGTAGTGACTGGAAAATTTTTTCTAATTTTTTGCACTACATTTTTATTAAATAATGAATCCTGCAGTGTTTGAACATCCATGGGATTAATTGATGTTGATAATAAATCATCTCGCATTAAGGAAATTCCAGTTTCCACAGAGCAGACAGATAACAGTTTTATCTCCCTAAACAGTCTGTCAGTAGCCAAGAGCATGGGGGTGTCAAATACGCTATTCAGTTAAATAATTTCTCTGCCTAGCTTAGTAATTGTAAGTATGTGTGTACATCAGAAAACGAGGTTCGTTTGGCTCAAATCTTGCCACACCAGTTTGTCATCTCCCCCCTCCCCCTTCTTCTCTCGGCTGTATTAATTATGTATTGTGTTAATGAGTTTTTCAAACCAAGTAATTTTGGACCACAAGCTTGGCTATCTGGAAGTGCAAATTCCATGTAGTTGTAAAGTACATGTAAATCAGACTGGAAAATTAAGTATGCCACACTTCCTGTCGTAAGTAAGTTTCAGTTACACTATTATGGCCAGTCTCTGCCTACAAATGAAGTTTTTTTTTTACTTTCTTGATCAAAGATTGTTTAATTATGTCCCAGGTACCATAATTATGGTTTTACTAATTGTTTTGATAGGCTTGTATATAAAAATTATCCATCTATCGACCCAGATTAATTAGGTGGTGAGTAACCGCTAAGTGATGTCTACTGTTCTGTAAATCAAGACACATCATTCTGCCCATGTCGAGGCATGCATCATAATATTTTGATACGGAAATTAAACATGGTAAATGGTGTATATTATTATATTTATCAGGTATGTGACAGCTAATAGCAGTTTGTTTTGTTTATCACAATTCTACTACAAATTTGACTTATATCACTAATTGTAAACTATTATATGTAATTATTCCAAACAATTGGATTAATAATCCTCATTATTGTAACTTTCACGTATGCAAATGCGGGTGCGACTGCACCTTCACCACAGCAGAGTACGCTGCGAGTTGCTCATAACACAGCAGACCGCCATTTGTAATGGCATCAGAAACAAATTACATTAGTAATGTCCATTTCAGCACACAAGCACCGCAAAGGGTATTTTACATAACATTAATTGTTTTTCTCTAGTTTGAGACATGTGTATATTGAGGAAATAGGTTTTCAAATTTTTTTATATATAATTACCTTACGTTATTACGAAACCATTGTGTACAGCAACACAAACTTTAATATGTAATATTTCTCTACTTAGAAATTGCCAATGCATTACGCATTAATATGTACAATACATAAGTTTGAGAATAATGTATTAACCTGAGGTTCAGAAGTGTTCATCACCTCCACTTTATTAATGAAAGTCATCTATATATAATACACTAAAGTTATGTTACGAGCTCTTGTGTACAGGATTCCATATGGTAGGCTAAAATGTTTTGTTTAATTCTCTGCTGAGTGGAGGAGCTCTCAGTATAGTACCCACATACCTGTATATAGTTTGTACAAACTTAACTGTAGTCTTGGCACACACAATATGCACTCATTCAAGTATTAATGAATCACTGCACATTGTGCAGTACGAAACATATCACGAGCATGTGTAAGGTTCAATCTGCTTGCGCAGTCTTTTTCCTGACAGCAATGTGACGTAACAATTGTGCCGGATCAGTAGAACCAACTGACTTACATCACAGCAGTTTGCCACTACAGACTTGACAACTCTTGAGAGTGATATTTATTTTCTGTTCAGTACTTCTTAAAGTTCAGTACCACAATCTTTGTATTTAATTGTCTTAATACTCCAGCTGTGTCTCACTAATTATGAATTAGCAAAACTTAATATAAAATATTTTTAGAAATTCAGACCATTCTTAACAAATACGTATCAGTGGCGGTGTGTCATTTCGACGGTGCACCTCACCTCCCTCCCTCTTTCCGTGTGTTTGGCGCCTAGTGGTATTGCAATTTTCTTTCACTAAGAGGTATAAATGTGGTGTCGCCCACGCTCCTTATCTCCACGGATGACACACCACAACAATTATTTTAGTTTGAACCAGTTTGGCTACAATTGCCTTCATTAGTATTTTTTATCACATTAACATAAATAGTATGTGCCTCGCAGCATTATATGATTATTTGTTGTAACTCTTTGAATTTTTGATTTTTCAATTATATGTATCTGTAAAATAGGTAGTACGAGCTACGTAACTCCATATGATCATTTGTTGTAACAACTAGCATTTTTTCATTTTTTAATTATTTATATATATCTTAAATAGTTAACATGTGCCATGCAGCACCGTATAATTGTTTGTTGTAACACTTTTTATATTTTTAATTTTCAACATTATGTTATATTATCACATTTAGTACATACTAAACTTGTCGTTTTTAATGCAACTGTCCAGTATGTAATATGTATATTATTCTTAATTATCATATTATTTAGTGAATATCA
This sequence comes from Dryococelus australis, assembly GCA_029891345.1. Classification (NCBI taxonomy): domain Eukaryota; kingdom Metazoa; phylum Arthropoda; class Insecta; order Phasmatodea; family Phasmatidae; genus Dryococelus; species Dryococelus australis. Next base: position 125,452,028 of record CM056994.1, on the reverse strand, counting down.
CGTATTTCATTTGTGAATTTTTATTTCCAATTAATATCGACTACAATATTTTCTCACATATGATAATTTCTGGCTCAAAGACTTTTTGTATCCCATTTCGGCGTAATGAAAGTTCCAATCTATCTGGCATCTATTTGTATAATCTCCACATAGTGTGCGAGGACACTTACTTTAATTAGACCAATGCCCATGTTGCGTTGTTGAGGAAGTAAGCTCCTTCGCCCTGTCATTCTGGAGAGGGGCCACTTCCTGTTGTGCTGGACGATGCCTTACTGCCTCACTACGCCACCCTTTGCTGGCGCTCCCCACCATTCCTCCTTACCATCACAGCAGCTGTAACATCTGCTCTACGAAGAAGAGGGGCCCTGATGCGGGCGTGGAGCTTCATCCCGCACTTAGTTGACCGAGCGCTGTCCTGGTACACTTATGGTGAGGGGAACTAGGGAGCAGCGAGGGTGGCAGAAGGCATCCCTGTATGTTGGCCAACCGTAAGGTGCAAAAGGCCGCTAGTGCATGACGATACCCCCAACTCTTTGACCCACTCTGTCGGTACCACTTCAAGGGCACATCGATGCCAGAGGTTAGCGCAAGCTACTTGAGGGTAACACTGCACAGCGAGCCGAGATACTGACATCTTGGAGACACGTGATCAGATCAGTCAATCACCATGACAACATGACATCACGAGGCAGAGGAGCTCTGGTCCGGTGTCGCTAATATCAGTGGTAAGGAGATATTTGGTTCTGGGTGCAGGATAGATCTGGAAACGATCCTACGTGCCGCGAATCCTAGAGGTCCCCTATTAAGAGCCTTAATTTTTGATAACGTAATTCTAGGTTGGAAGCGTCGAGAATTATTCAGTATTGTTTAAGATATTTCAGATTTAGTAATTATTCAGTATTGTTTGTTAAAGTATTGAGATCATTTTGTATCAGAAAGAGTAGTAAAAGAATTAGTAGTTTTTGTAATTGCCTTATGTCAATGTACTATCTTGAGTTATTCCTCCACAGTACAGTAACATTAAGAGGATTAGCCTCAGTGTCGATTTGTTCATATTCTCGTGTTATATACACTTAGTAAAGAGTAACAGTAGTCATACCAGTAAAACTGCTACAATGTCTGTGGACAACACGCGTCCTCAACATCGTCGGCAGAAGCCCCATATATCTCCACCCAAGGTAAGGAATTCGCCATTTCATACCTACACGCTGAGGCAGCACCCCTTGAAACGCCTCATCTCCTGCTGCACTCCAGCGCAGCCAACTCTACGGTCAAGGTCGTCGCATTGTATTAGTGGTCTCCTGGGAGGGGGTGGGGCATTTGACTTTGCCCCCTCTACTCCGCTCGGGAAGCAGAGCACTGTTCTGCTCATGCACCAAACACACACGTCTGTGCACCTCGCGTATGGGTCATTTCTGCCTTTTGTGCAGAACTGGGTCACAACCCACGTGACCCCAGCTTTCCAAGAGTGTTTTCCTTACTATATGTGTGCAGTGTAATTCTGTTCAGTGCCACATAAGTTAAATCACCAGTAAGCAAGGGAAAGTGTCATTTTCATTTAACTCCCTTTAAAAGAGGCATAGTTAGCCTGCAAGTGCAAAGCCATGCAGATCTGAAACCACTACAAAACACGAGACAATGACACTCATAATTATTTTCATAATTTTCTAGGGTTGATAATGTATTTGTTTATTAAAAAGGGCAATATTAAGTTCTTTGAACAAAATTAAATGTAACACATAATCATCCTGGCAGTTCCGGCTTCCTCCATGCCAATTATCGAACACTAAATTCTTTTGCTTTGTGCTATTTTGTTTACATAACATGATTTAAATGTCTTAGTGCTTTAACGTAACTTCCAAATATTATGTTTGTTCATTAAATGTCTTCTTGTGCCTTGGCAACCCATTTCAGTTTGTTATTCCTAATGAATGCATACAGACAACACATCAAAGGACTCAAAGACTCTTGATGATCTTTCTAACATGTCTGAAAGTTCTTGTTAATTGTACCAGTGTTTATTCATGCTTTATTGCAGTTCCATTTGTACTTGCAAAATTTGTGTTTACTAAATTTATCTCTCAGAGTTGGCGCGGAAGATTGCCAGCAGGTAGCCCACCATCTCACCCCTACACCTTTGTCTTGGCTTGGCAGGCATAGGGAACACATGTGTGTCATACTATGGAGGCCTTCACCTTTTACTACTCATCTTTAGCTGCAATACTGTAAGTTTAAGTGTACCAGAACGCTTTCATTCTTTTGCGCCTATCGTGATTGTGTTCCCGTCTCAGCAGTAACACTCAAAACCCTGGAGATTTCATTACAGTGATTTTCTTAACCTACTGAATAGTACTTTCACCATTTTGGCTTATGGCAAGCCAAATTTCCATGCTCGCTTTAGTCTCGGATTGTTGTATTGTGTGATCAGTGTACCGCCACTTTCTACAATATAGGTAATTAGTCTTGTTCCGAATCTGTACTCATTATTTCTCATACGTAAGTACTTTCGGGTCCTGGCTCAGTCCATGTAATCTTCGCTTTAACAAGTGTTTTGTAGACTGTTTGAATTCAAACTCTCTCGCTCTCTAACTGTATGTGTACTTGTGAGGAGTGTGCCACCTGGCTTTCGACCTGCTACTGCCCTGAGAATTAGAGTCCACGTGCTCACTCGTGCTAAGATGAGCTGGCACTCTACCAGAATTTTAAAAATGATTTCATAAACTTTCCAGCCATAAGCAAGGGTTTGCTTAGAATCTGGCGTATCTGTCCCCTCACCAGTGTCAAAACCATGTTATATGGCTCTGCAACTAGCGTGGCTTAAACACGTGCATCGCACGATAAGTATATGCAGCAAGAAAAATGTGTTTGGGAAATCGCCATTGTCCAGGAACATTGTGTGGGAACAATGAAACGACTGCCACCTTGTGCATGTGATGACCCCCCATTATCTGGCATGCGTGCATGGTCTAATTCGGGTATGCGTAAGGCCCTCCCTCCCCTAGGCAGCCCGATTCAGTCCGGGAACCCTTGCGGTTTTCGCCTGTGAACAACCGTGACCGTGAACAAATGTGACTTGTCATTGGTACCGCCTGTGTGGGATGCAAACAGGGTGTGCGAGTTGTGTGGAAAGACTGTGTCATTGGACCCTTTCACGAAATTTGACATGCAAGCAACCATCTGCTGCTGCTTACTCCAAGGGAGAGGTACTCTATTCGCTCCGACAGTCACATTAACAAACAAGGTAACGTGCTGTTCTTGCCCCCTGTGCAGCGAGGCGAGCAATGATACTGTGTATTGCGAACTGTGCTAGCTGAAAGCGCACTTCACCTCCTTGGCAGCAGGAGAGTGGCCATCTGTGCGAAATGACACATTTCAATGCTACGACTGCATTTACAGCCAGACCAGCCAACCTGCAGTCACAAAGCTGAGAGCACCAAGCAAGTTCCTGCCAAAAAAGGGACACTTGACAAGTAAGTGCAACACCAGATTGTGTCGCAGAATGGGACATGTTGTTGTCAGGTGCAACTTGTGTGACAACAAATACCACCATAAATGTCTGTTGGACAGTGAGTGGAACAGTTTTCGTGAAGGTACATTCCGCTGTGAAGAGTGTGTACCAATCCATGCCCACAACAACATAGCACCTACAAATGTAAACCCAACTCATGATGTCATGAACCAGCCACAGATAGGAGCATGGTGCAGAAAACAGACGCACCACCATTACCACTACAGATACCATCATGTGTGTGTGAGGAGTTGCCAGGTCTGCGCTGAGAACAGCCAGGGAGCGGAGGACTCGAGAGATTTTCTGGCAGTGTGTACCAGATGCCTGCAACGCTATGGCATTGGGGAAGAGGAGAGGCAGAACGTCATAGGTAGGCAACTGACATGTAATGCCTGGAACTGGTGGCACTCCATCACGGAATACTATATGACATTGTTACAATTTACCATGAAGTTTACCACCCATTACGCAAGTACCTACATCATGCTCAAATAACAGCTCCCACTGTTTAAGAAGGAGCAGAGCCCACAGAGAACCAGGATGCTTTCGTCAGCCACAATATCAACCTTGCTAATCACCACTATCAGCATCTATCTCCAGAATATGTGCTAGTGGCAGTAGTGGAAACAGTGCTACCAGAACACAGGCCCGCTCTATGCCCCATGGTGTACAGTGGCTACCATAGCTTCATAAGGAATGCTGTGTGTATCATGCCTACTGTTTCTCACAATACCACACTCTCTCATGCACTGACACTACATGCCACCTGTACTTACAGACTGACGCCAGTCAAGAAGGTATCGGTGTGGTGTTTTTCTAGTACTGTGATGATCGGAACGTTTCGTCATTGACTATTCCAGTACCAAACTTGGCAACACCGAAAAAAGGTACAACGTCAATGAAGGGGAATACTTGGCAATCATCTGGGCCATTAAACGGTACCATGTTCACCTGGAATTCAGACGTTTCACGTTGATAACAGATCACCGATGCTTGTCATGTCTGCAAAAAAAGCGTCAAGTCCGCAGTAAACTAACTCGCTGGTCAATGTTACTGCAAAATTTTGACTTCATAGTAGAACACGTGCCTGGAAAAGACAACCATTCAGCAATGCCGTGTCACAATCCCTGAATGAGTATGAGAGAGCTGTTGACGAGAAAGAGTGGGAGACCGTCCTACCTACAGAAAATGCAGCCACTACGACTGTAGTCCACCAACGAATTTCTGTGGTGCAAAAAATTACACACTAGCTGGAATATGAGCCGATGTCTTATACATATTTGTGTTGAACCAACAAGAAATGTCCACAGAAATAAAAGAGATCAAGGCCCAGTGCAAACCGGAATCAATCAAAGGGTGGAGAGTGTCGACAAACGCCTTGAGACACACAAAAGTGATTTGTCGAGCATGTTGGTTCCTCTACGCACTGCCAGGGTTTCGCACTGCCATCATTCTTATCGCTCATAGAAAAGGCCTGTTTGGACACCCAGGAGCAGCACAAACAAAACGTAACATTACATTGACACATTTGTGGCCTAGCCTCACTAAACAGGTGAGGGAATATGTGTCATGCATGTAATGTGTACAAGACCCATAGGTCAGATGGAAATGCCCAACAACAGCTGAGGTTGCCCAAATGTTTATTTGAGTCAATAGCCCTGAACCTAATGGGACCATACCCATATTCGTCGGATGGCAAGCGTTTCCTGTTAGTCATAGCAGACCTGTTTTCATGTTGGTGTGTGATATACACCCTGCCATGTGCACACATACAGCACATAGCAGCTGCACTAAAGAAGGAATTTTTCCCTGTTGAGATTTTCCATAAACACTGTTCAGTGAAAATGCCACCCAGATTTTCTTGACCTCGACAGAGGAGCTTGTGCACGGAATGGTGTGTCAAATACCACTCTACCGACATCTACCACGATCGTACGAATCCAATTTAACGAATCCAGGAAATTAAGGCCCAACTTTGCCTAAGAGTCAGCGAAGACCACACTACATGGGCGAAACACATATATAACATAGCTTTTTGTTTACGCAACCGCACTAAAGAGGTCACGGGAAACTCTCCTGCTGAGTTACTATATAGCGACGGCCTTGCACGCTCGGAAGAGTTTGCCTGCCCTGCACCGGACTCAAAACCAGATGCAGCTGACTCCGTGGAAAGGAAGAGGAAAGGAGGAACCGCCATATGGAAGCATGTGAAAACCAAAAACGCTATGTTTGCAAGTAGTTACCTGAGACCAAGAGACCACCTAGGACCCTATTACCAGGTGAGAATGTTTATGTGAGTGCGCACCACCTGACAATCGCGAGACAAAATTTCTGTGCACGACTCTCCCCCAAATGGACTGGGCCGCATAGAATATTGGGAAAAAATGACGAAGTTGTATCTAGTGCAAACCGGGCCAAGGAAGAGATGTAAAGTCCACAGGGATGACATATGCTCCGCTTTTCAATCCCGACGACATTAAAGTCCACGTCTACTTCACAACCAAGAGAACATAAGTACCACGCACAATGCCAATCTCACTGTATTGAGTGTAATCATGCCAATAAGCACCACCACAGTGCCAACCTAGTTATCCGACGGTAAAGAGTGTGCCCCAGTCAATCACTCAGTACAGTCAGAGTGATGCAACACTTTCCGACCGGAACCTATTCGGTAATGCTGAGGGAAAAATTTAAGATATTCTGCCATCTAATTTGCACCATTACAGCACCCAAGGTGAAAGTCAAACGTCAGTATGAGGGCAATCACACCTCAAATTCCGCATCTTTCCTGCAGACACTGTATCCACTGCCACACCATTCGCTGCTGCAACACAGTGTTCGGCGGCAAGGGACATCAGTGACATGTGGGGTGGAAACGTCACCCCTCATCTTCCTCAGCTTCCCAGCTGACACCCAGTCCGCAGCCACACCAGATGCCACTGCAACACATGGTCGGTGGCAGGGGACATCAGCTGTATGTGCGAGGAGGTGCCACCTCCCTTCCTATAAACAACAAGTGACAACAAATACCTCAGGGGGACAGGAGCAGCTCTTCTACCACCTCCACCTGTTCATTGGCATACAGACTAGCCCATTCACAGCGCCACCGCTGACGACCGTTTCGCTTCAGGCCCCCAGACAATGCCAGCCATACCTCCGGTGTGCCCAATGACAATGCAGGTATGCATCTACCTGCAGGCCCCCCTTCCATGGGGGCGCCTGCACTATCTGTGGATGACCCGCATCCTCGACGTTATCAGCAGCCACCCAATACGTCCCAATCCGAGGTAAGGAACTGCCATTTCATACCTACAGGCTGAGGCAGCGCCCCTTGCGCCGCCCCACCTCCTGCTGCACTTGAGCATAGCCAATGCTTTGGTTGAGGTCATCGTATCGCTTCAGTTGCCTCCCGGGAAGAGGAGGGGGGGGGGGGCATTTGTCGTTGCCCTCACTGCTCAGCAGACTACTGCTGTTCTGCTCATTGGTGTGATCACACTATCATGCACCGGGCACACACGTTAGTGCGCCTCCTAACATGGGTCATCTCTGCCACATTTAACTCCCTTTAAGTGAGGCATAGTTAGCCTGAGAGTGCAAAGCCATGTGGGTTTGAAACCACTAACCAAACATGAGACAATGACACTCGTAATTCTTTTCATATTTTTCTAGGGTTGATAATGTGTTTTGTTTATTAAAAAGGACAATATTAAATTCTTTGAATAAAATTAGATGTAACATGAAAATATCCTGGCAGTTCCAGCTCCCGCCTTGCCAATTGCCCAAAACTAAATTTGTTTGCTTTTTGCTAATTTGTTTACATAATTTGATTTAAATGTCTCAGTGCTTTAACATAACTTCCAATTGTTATGTTTGTCTATTAAATGTCTTTACATGCCTTGGCGACCCATTCTGGTTTGCTATTCCTAATTAATGCATACCGATAATTAACACACCAAAGGACTCTGAGACTCTTGTTAATCACTCTAACACGTCAGAAAGTTCTTGTTAGTTGTACCAGTGTTTATTCAAGCTTTATTGCAGTTCCATTTGCACTTGTTAAATTTTGTGTTAGTTAAATTTCTCTCTCAGAGTTGGCGGGAGAGTGCCAGCAGGTAGCCCGCAATCTCACCCCTACTCCTTTGTCTTGACTTGGCAGATGTAGGGTACACACACGTGTCGCATCGTGGGAGCCTTCACCTTTTGCTACTTATATTTAGCTGTGTTTTCATTCTTTCGCTCCTCCCGTGATTGTGTCCCAGTCTCAGTAAAACTCGCAACCCCAGAAATTTCATTACCGTAATTTTCTTAACTTACTGAACAGTACTTCCACCATTTCGGCTTATGGAGGCCAAATTGCCATGTCCGCTTTAGTATTGGATTGTTGTATTGTGTGATGAGTGTACCACTGCTTTCTTCAATATAGTTAACTAGTCTTATTCTGAGTCTTTGTTCATTATTTCTTGTACGTAAGTACCTTCGAGACCTGGCCCACTCCAGGCAATCTTCATTTAACAAGTGTTTTGAAGACTGTATGAATTTAAATTTTCTCTCTAACCGAACACGTACTTATGAGGGGTTTGCCATCTGGCTGTCGACCTGCTACTGCCCTGAGAAGTAGAGTCCACGTGCTCACCTGGGTGTAGATGAGCTGGCGCTCTACAAGAATTTAATAACATATTTCATAAACTTTTCAGCCACGAGCCACGGTTTGCTTAGAATACAGCATATCTCGCTCCTCACCAGTGTCAGAACTACTTTAAGGTGTAAATTCATTGACACAAACTGTTTCTCATAGTGTTCCCTGTTTCATTAAAAAATTCATACAGAAAGTTTTGCAACATCTAGTAAACAGTATAACATAAAAGTTTGTTATAATTTTTGCATAATACATGCAACACAAGTATTAAAAACAAGTTACCTTGAATAAGTAGAACAATTTACTTTGGAAAAAATGTTTTGAGTTAGGTACCTGATAAAAATATCACAGAGAAAAATTCTTGTGACTTTTAGAATTAATTGACATAAGAATTCTTTTTCTTATTTTAGACTAGTGGCTGTCCCTGGATTTTAGTTAAACAACTTTTGCTAAATACATTACAAATGAAATAAAGATAGCATATTTTAGTTTCTTTAGTTTTATTTTTTATAAACCATTTATTTGTTTTCAGTTTACATTTTGAGCAAACAGTGATTGCCACAAATACAAATAAATTGTTTGCTATCCGAATTCCTTAAATGACATAAATATTGAATCTAATCACTGATCTAGTTTACTAGCTCACCAATACTTCAGTAAAGTGGTAATTTGACAACCTTACCTGTATCTTGAAACATAATGCCTCCTGATAACTGCCCAAGACTTGTGCAGTCTGTATGATGGTGGGCTCTGCAGTCCAGCAACTATACTTCTGCAAGACTGGAAGTTATTCATTATATAGCACTTGTGTGCAGCATTGATGAAGCGGCATATCAGTCTAACACGCACCTGGAATGTCGAAATTTACATCATTGGAGTTTCCCATACCAACACACAAATATATTTTTTTAGAAGCAAAATATATTTTTTTAAAACATTCAGGACATAGGTTTGGGCAAGGGGATGCAGGGGATGCAGCTGCACCCCCATTGCATTACACTATTAGGAAAATATAAAATAGTGCTGCCAATTATGTATTTTTCACTAAGACTGCGTGTTTGAAACTGTAACTAAATTAAAAATAAGTTTTATAATCTAGTGTCGACTATTTATAATGAGCCTGTTCAAATATACTCTTCTTATGTTGTATTTTATTGTCAAATTGTATATTTATTTTGTGGTTTGCACTCCCAATTTCCTGACCCTGCGCATGCCTATGATACAGGCTCTATTCACAAAGGAAAGTTAAAGAAATGTATAGTTTATTTGAGGTTGTGAGATATGTTCCGAAATTGTGATGAATATAAAAAAATCATTTTTGCTTGCATAAAAAATAATTTTATTGGTTTTGGTTTTAATTATGGTGGATATTAAAGACCTTGACTGCAGTATGCAAGTACAAAGGTTTATTGTTTTCTGTTATATATAGAGATATGTAAACAATTTTAACTTACATAGAATAAGCAATAGTTAGTTTTAATCTTCATAATTTTAAAGACTTTAATTATATATTATATATAAAAATAAGAAAAATTATAAGTAAGTTTTCTTGTGATGGACCAAAGCTATGCTTGCAAGGAATGTACTTTCAGTACCTACAGATTGTTGAATTTTTACTGTGTGGCATACTGGTCATACTCCTCCTCACTGCTGCAATTTGAGCCTGTGCCATGCAAAGTACTACGTTCCAATGAGTGGTTCTCAAAATTGCCTCTATTACTGCTGCTGAGTAACATTATGTAGCTTATTTGGAAACTGGAGTAAATTCAAGCCTTAAGAGGAGTGGGGTTTAATGGTGTGGTGTCAGGCATTGGGGGACTGGAGTTCACAAATAACTAGCCCTGGGGGCTTATTCTAAGTTATTCATTAATTTTTCGTTAAGTTTCGAAAGCTCTCTTAACGAATAAAATCTTCGATAAAGGCAATTTGGTATTCTAAGTCATAATTCGCTACAACCCTCCACTTGCCACCAGGACTTCGGCAATGTTCGGGTTTTCGTTAGCTAATGCAGGGTGGCAATACTATGCACAAACTGTTTTATGAGACTTTGTTTGTAGAGGCTATTCATGGTAAAATGAGCACTTTTGAAAGCCCTCTCATTTTGAATAATAGGCAATGAACATATTTTATTTTAGTCTCAGACATTAACTTAAGAGTACAGTGGAATATACACACTGTGTTTATTACTTTCGTGGTAGTATTTATTTTAAAAAAATGGTTAAAGAGTAAATAATGGCTGGAAGAAAAAAGTAACTAGCCTCAAAAGTGCTCACTTTACCATGAACGGCGTATAAATTATGAATAATTAAGATTGAAAACATTAATAAACCAAAGCAGTACAGCGCTTGAAATATTTTGTTTGCTTTTGGTGTGTTTTAAATATTAGTATTAAATACATAATGTGTTATATGGAAAAGGTATATTTCGTTCGTCAAGTGTATCACATTTGCTGATAACATTGTACTATTTTGTAACTCGGCTGGACGTATGATTATGCTTTAATTTTGTTTGCACTGAATATAAATAGAATCACATGTACGCCGATAAGAGAAAGCAGATAGAACTTTGATTGTTTCATGCCCAAAGATTTTTCTCAATGACCATTCTGCTGTTTGGCTGCAAGTTATTTACGAACAAGCTTTTTATTCTGTTATTTATAACACCAAGATTATATAATAATCGATGGACAACAAACTCGACACTGTCGTGTTTCTTGTGGATTGTATTAACATCAATATATGAATTTTCACTCAAATATTTTCTAGAGAAAGTATTTTGGTTGTAAACCACCAAGAATTATTTTCAGTTTAGCACTACCTATCATGTGATTTATGAACTACATTGTTCAAAGCAAATTTTTGAACAAATCAGTGTTTATGAGCTCTTATTTCATTATAAACTGTAATAATCTAATGAATTCCTCACAATAGCCAGCCTACACTGCTGCTTAGATAGTTCACAAATTAAAACAGAACGTTTAATTAGTGCTTTTAAAATATTTTTTTCTGAAATATATTTTTATGTTCCTGTAATGCTTGAAGGCTCATTACATCATGACTCTCTTCTTTCACAGTCTCAAAAAACAATATGTTTCACACACCAGCCAAGTTTTTATAGTAAAACTCAGTAATGAAGGCTCAAAGGGCTTCATTTTTGTTTCAAGTTTCTTAACGAACTTAGTGATGTCAAATGAACACTAGAATGCGCTTAGAATAACTCCTCCTGTTAGTAAACAAAAATTTGAGTTATAAAGAATATTTTTGTTGAGAGGTAACAAAATGAGTAACACAGAATAAACCCCCAGGTCCTCTATACCTGAGTCAGGTGGGTGCACAGTTCATGGTTTATCCCACTGGTTGCTGTCACAGCAATCAGCTGGGTGGTAGGCACAAGACTGCTAAGCTTCATACTGTTGTAGCCTAATGTTCCCATGACAGCTTCGTCTGGTAGTCATGTAGAATTTGAGTAAATTACCACATACTGTAGCTACCCACTGTGAGCCTGGGATTGCACCTGACTAACTGGGGAACTGCAGTTGTATAGAAGTCAGACTACTCGCCTCGCACCAAGGTGAACCGGGTTCTATTCCTGGCAGAGTCACATGGATTTCCGCATGTGGAAAACGTGGTGGATGTTGTTATTGGCCAAATGGTTTTCTTACGGCACTCCCATTCCCCCCATCCCCCTTTACATTCCGATGTGGCTCCATCTTCACCTCCTTTCACCTTCATCAGCACTTAAGACGTAGCTGTTAGCACCGACCAAAATCTCTAACCTGTGAACTGTTGAGCGATCTTCCTCAGTCCCTGAGGTCTCCCTTGCTGTAGGTATAAGGTTTAGAGACCTATAAGTAGGGTGCAGGATGTGCCAAAGCATAGTTCCATCTCCCTTCACTATTGTAGCTGTCCGAACTTGTGTTGCCTGTTAAGGCATTCTGAACAGGAAAACTTGTATGTGCACTTGCTCCCTTCATACAGAACCTTCAAATGATCTAATATGGCAAGTAGATGTTTCTGCTAGAGTTTATCTGAATTTATCCACAATGAAGCTACTTCATGGGAAGTGCACTCCAATACTCCAATAATCTGCTTTGCTGATCAGAGGGATGTTTTTACAATCCACTTTTTGGCACTTCCCAAGGTTTTTCTCCTACTGTCCCTTGTCTGTTTCAAACTTTGTCTCAGGTAGAAAAACCAAGAACAATCAAGTTCAATTGCTGGGTTTACCCCACTGAACAAACCTTGGGGATTCAATCAGCAAATAGTAATAAATAGAAGAATGGCTGATAACATCCAATAACAGTTACTTTATGTTACTTTAGTGCATGAGGTATCTCAAAGGTTCAAGTCTCTGGCTAAATGATTCTCTTTGGTCTGTCTATAGAATTGTTCTTTTAATCCACTCATTGTCTTATCTACCCTAGCCAAGCCAACACTAGAACATAATATATGCCTTGCAACCAAATATGGATATATCCTGGACAGGAGTACCACAATACAAAAGGTGACAAGCAGCAAACTATAGAGAGTAAACTGAAATACCAAAAATTCCAAAGTAAAATGCTGAAGGCTGCTCGAACCTTCATAAAGGTGATGTGACAGCTATCTTGGCTCCACCATGCTACCAGTGTAAAGACATGAAGAAATAGCCCCAAAGCCTCTCCCCTTTACCAGGATAGTTTGCATGTGCCGCAGGCTGTTATCTGGAGCTCAATTAGGGGCAACATTATTATGTTTCAGCGTTTGTATTCTCCCTTTCTCAAGTAATTAAAATACATGACCTCAGGCGATGAGTAGGCTGTTATTCCACGTATTAGGTAAATTTATTTATGATTTTGTATTTACTTACATTGATGATGTATTTATAGTAATACGTTTAAAGATCATATTAGTCATGTTAAGTAAGTGCTTCAAGCTCTGCGGGAAGCTTGGCTTACTATTAACTCAGATAAGATCAGCTGGGTGGACAAACATACCAGATATTTAGGTTTCATAATTTCACATGGAACGTTACATACAGATCCATAGAAAATTAAGGCAGCTGTAAATTTTCCAATACACAAAAATATCAAGGGGGTATAAAAATTTCTGGGCATGGTCTCTTTTTACAGTAAATTAATTTCAGATTCTTCCATAATTTCTGAACCATGAAATATGTTGAAATGTAAAAATTTAGAGTTCAATTAGGGATCTGAACAACAGGCTGCAAAGAAAAAATTACTAATCCTCTCGTGTTGCACTTGCCCGATTTCTATGAGATTTTTTTTTTTTTTTGCATTGCGGTGCTAGTTCGTTAGCAATTGAGTTTGTATTAAATCAGAAGTAGAAAATGTCAATGGTGCCAGTAGCTTTTGCAAGTAAACTTTTCACCATTGCTAAAAGAAAGTACACTGTGTTCGAAAAGGAGTGTTTGGCATGTATTTGGGGAGTGGAACGTCTTTTAGATTATTTAGAGCATGGTACTTTTGAGCTGTATTAGGACAATCAGGCTCTAAGTTGGCTTTTTGTCCTCTTAAAAACCTGCAGGATAGATAGCCAGATGGCTGATTCATTTGGCCCTTTTAAGTATGAGATTCACACATTAGGGGTAATGAAAATTTTGTGGCAAATGCATTGTCATGTATGTTTTGCGATGAGGAATTTGACATGGTGCAAAAGGAATATGCATGTATTGCAGTAGAAACTGGGTCTGGGAATGGTTTACAGAGTAAAGAACAGGAAGATGTGATGAAAAGCGAGGAATGGGTAAACACTTTACAAAATTTCCCTAAAATATTTATCAATCTTAAAGAACAACAGGCGAATGATCATTGAGTGTCAGGACCTTATGGCAGAAAGTGAAAATGGGGTTTCTGTGTATTCCATTTGTATATAAAGAGTATTTAGGAGAATGGTCCAGGAAATGTAAATTCAGAATTTTTGTTCCCGTGGAGTTGCCACCCCTGATTTTTTCATACTACCATGAATCTTTCTTGGGTGGGCATGTGAAAAGACACAAGACCATTACTTGAATTTATGAAGTTTTTACTTGGCGTGATTTTTGTGTAGATGTTGAAAATTTGGTAAAAATTTGTATAGTCTGTAAGTAGGTGAAACCCAAAAATCGACCAGTAGAAGGAAAATATTCTAGTACGGTAGACGCTTACCCTTGGCAAAGGGTGTATTTTGATGTGATGGGTCCCATGCTCCACAGTTCCTCTGGATATGTGTATGTTTCAGTTGCAAAAGATAGTTTTAGTAAATTTTGCTTTATCTTTCCCTTCTATACCATAAAATCTGTAAAAATTTGCACGGTAATGTTGCAATAATTATTTTCTTTGTTTGGTTCTCCTGTAGTAGCTAGAGTTCTCCTGGGGTGTTAAGATGGTTCAGACCTCACCACATCACCCACAAGCCAATTTGGTGAAATGCTCTAATGGTAATATAAAAATGCCCTGAGAAGTTTGCAGATGGATATCCAGAGATGCTGGGATGAAATTCTCTATAGTTTCATTTTTAATAATGTCCTTAGTAACGGCACCAAGCATACACCTGATGAAGTTTTCTTGGCAGGAAGGTTATTACATCCATTGATTAATGCTTGGGCTCCACAACCTTTCTGTTTGGAGACCGTGAAAAAATAATGATACAGCTAAGGTTTAGGAAGATGTTATCAAGAATCTTACTGAGTATCATAAAAAAATGGAAGATCATATTAACAGCCAATGCAAGGATGTGAGGAGACTTGGTCTTCGTAAAAGCACATTTATTTTAGTTAAAAAATGGACTATTTAATACTAAGCTAGTCCCTCAGTGGTGAGGTCAGTATAAGATCCATCATTTTCTCACACCTGTCACATTGTTAGTATAAAAATCACAACCCCTTATATATATATATATATATATATATATATATGTTTAATTTTGTTTCATATAAGATATTATATCTTTGTATTCAGGATGTGGTATATCTTATAGCGTGATCTCTTAATGAGTGGGTTTTTAAGGTTTTTAACTGAGTGTCCCATTTATATTTTCATCTATGTTTATGATAAATTAAGGGTTAAATAACTGTGTGCATAAGATGTAATAATTCATTACCTCTGAGAAAAGAGAAAAATATTTGTGAGGTGACCTCATGATCATGTTTGCATAGGGGTGTTTTTGGTTCAATTTTGTTTCTGTCATCTTCTCTTCTGTTGTGTTGAGGCGTTGATCTTTGAAGGATAAGCGCTGGAAATAATTCTTTGTTCTGCTGTGCTGAAGTGTTCCTGCCTGAAGGCTGGGTTCTGCAGTGAGGGCTGGCCACCCTTTTCTGCAGGAATTCTTTGCCTTTGGTTACGGGTCACTGGTGTTCCTTCCGGAGGGGAGGATGTAACAGAGTTATGCTACCTCCCGTTAACCTGGCTCGGGTCATGGGTACTTACGTTGTTGAAGATGTTTGCCCGTTGACGGCAACCCAAGGAAGCGTTAGACTCCACGACACTGATGCCTGGTGGCTTTGGCAGATGCCAGTTTCACTGAGGACGTGTGGCGTTTCTTGCATCTAGCAACAGTTGGGGCGACTGAAGGGGTCGCCTTGTGACACCATGGCCGCCTTTGAATTTGATTGAATGATGACCAACTTCTGCTTCGAGGACGTTCTCCACATCTTTGGGGAGGATGACGGTAGTGAAATCTTTACTATAAATACCCTGGTAAACTAAGTGATCGGTCTCATTTTGAGACGTGTAAAATGCAGAAATTTTTAATGTAGGCTTTATTGGGGGATTCATGCCAGTTGAGTATTTTATTTTGTACAGTTGCAATCTTTTGAAAAGGCACATTTTTTATGTAACCCCTTAAATATGCATAATATGTTAAAGTAATAGAAAATTTTTAATTTAAAAATAAATAATGTTTTGTACTCCTTTTTCAAAGACATTATTTTCGTACCATGTTTCTATTTCATATTTTGTATCTTTTGGGGTGGAGGAATTAAAAAAAAATGAGGTGACCAGAAATTAAAATTTTAAATGGAAATTAGTTTTTTTTCCACTTTCTGCAGTCACCCTCTTAAACAAAATCAGATATCTGTTATTTTATTTGGTTTTCCAACTTTATTATTTGCCTTAAATTTCTTGTGCATTATGAATAACAGTTTGTGGAGTCGGCGGGCAAGTTTTGTACATATGATACAGTGGTTTAGTGGTCACTAAGAAACTCTGTTGCAACATTCAGGCAACTGCTGGGATGGTTCCTTATTAAAGGCCATGGCATATTTCTGCTTCTATGAGCAACTCGCTCCATCTCTAATGACCTTGCAGTCAACATGATGTTAGGCTCTACTTACCTTTTTTGTTTTTATGCTTTAATTATGGCGAGCCAGGGTTACAACTACATTATCTAATTATAAGACTATTAATATAAGTATTTCCTGTAACGCAGTGATAGACTGATGTTTTAGCAGTCCTCATGTTATCTACTTCAGAGCAACACACACTGGATCTGTGGTCATTATAACACAATTATTACACAAACACGATTAATAATCTCTTTCTTGCTTTACTCAAAATATTCACTCAATTGCTATCATTATCTTGGCACTCAATGACAGGACAATCCTCTCTCTGCTACTCAAACTGAAATATTTTAGTATACTTCCACTCATATTCACTGAAAACTACAAACACAGTATCACGACCCAAGATCTCAATGTAAAATGTGTATTTCGTTTCTAGTACTGGACTGATATAGAGAGGGGTGAACTCGAAAACTGCTTTGTAATGTGTTCTCTCCCAGCAATGGCTGCTGGCCCAGCTGGTGAGAAACTGAATGACATCACAGTGTGCTAAATATTAGCTTTCTAATGGCGCAACTCTGGTTTGACACATCGTATTAACCCCGGTTTGTTTAATTAGTTTTGCAGTTTTTTTTTTTTTAACTTTAATTTACAACAAAAAACAAAAAAATTGAAATTTGTGTTGTGAGCCCCTTTAAGTAATTTCAAGGCTGTAGCCTACCTAGGCCACCAAAATGTCAGCAGAGTTTCAGTAAAATATATATCTAATTGAATAACTGCTTGATATATTTGAGTGATGTATACTTACATGAATTTAAGAAATACTCGTGACAGCAGACTATTTTCTGTTTTCTGTTTCAATCAATAAAGTGTACATTTTAAAATGAAAAAATTCGGAACTAGGGATTTTTATTCAAATTTTAAGTACAAAAAATTTTGGTACAGGGTATTTAAAGCAGTCCTGTGGCATGAAACACACAACATCTTTCTCTAGATACTATTTTGCTAAAGAAAAAATAGATTACCACTAAAAATCTTATAGAGGCCAGTTCAGTGCTTTCCACATAGAGGTGATAATGCATCTCATATCTGAGCTTGGGTTACCCTTAGTGCTCCCACTCTTCTAGGCCACAAATATGCTAAATATATTGTGGTAGACAGCACCCTTAAGCAGTGGCTCTGAAACTTTAAGAAAATTGTAGCAAATTCTAGTAGTCTTACAAATTTCACAGATATACACACGTTACAAATCTTATGATGCAGCTAAATAAATATGCAATTTTTGCCAGTGTTCAAGGGTTTTGGACAATTTTTGCAACATGCAAGATTTGTTGGAAGTTGCATTTTGGGCTAGTGTGGAGCATGCTTACTTTCAGTGTTAAAAATCAGTATTTCAGAAAAATTAAATTCAGTTCATGTACCAGGATGGTGGACACCTTAAATACTTTCTATAACATTTACACACAACTAACTGACTCAAAAGTAACATACAGGTACTGTTCTTCAGAATGACTGTAATAATATATATTTGTCCATGTTATTTTGTTGTGATGAACATGCACTCTCAATTTTTGGTTGAATCCACAGTTACCTTATATTTATAAAATCATGGTTCTTGGTGGGGGGTCTGGACCCAGCGAACACCCCCCTTTCAGTGCACCACTGATTCCGGTACTCATGCCTGTGATCTATGCAAGTAGATAGAAGGTAAGCTCATTGATGGAGGAAGGATTTTACTGATATTTTGGAAGTTCATGGGTCGACTAACTTCATGCAGTTGCTTAAACGACTGGTCAATATGGCTTTGACAAGTAGAATAAGACCTCTCCTACAGCATAACTGCTTGGTCATGGATTGGAATGGTGGGAACACCCGAGTTTTTTGGCAACTGGTCATCATGGTGTTGAGATGATGAACAAGCAGATCCCTCCCCCATTTCAGTTATAGGTAAGCATCTCGATGGAGAACCTACATGATCTTACCTCACTTCACAAACACATTGAAGAGACACTGTGCAGGAAACACAATCTTTATGGCTCAACAGAGTTCATGCATCATCTAAATCCTCATTTTTGTTGGAACTTGGCAGAATACTTTGTGGCAGGTGTGTTAGAGACCGTGAACCAGCCAACAGTAGCATACCTAGCACTGACACAAAATAACTATACCTACATAAGAGTTACTCGCCACTAGTCAACTCCAGCCATGAGGACCTCTAACATGCGGCAGCAACAAAGCATTGATACATCCCAGAAGAGGCAGAGTTTTGCTTCCTCAAGTCCATGGTGTTCTGGCTGGACTACCTGAAGAATGGAAATTACTGAGTGAACTTGTACACGCAACCAGTAAAATGCACCCCAAAGGTTTCCAGACTGTTGGTGTACATGGATCCTGACCTTTTCTTACCTGGCATCAATTTAAAGTACTGACAGAGACCGGGATAGGCGCAACACTGACATGGAGTTTTGTTAGACAATATTGTGAATTGTGAATGGTGCAAAAAGCACACAGAGAACAGTGGGCCAGAGTGGAGTTGCTTCTGGTGGCAGGTTAGCCTGGCATCAGTTTGAACATTATGGTAATATGGGATGATGATGCAGTGTCCTCTGTTTCATTTTCTCATGCATATGCCTGTCTGCTAGCTCATCTACCATACGTGGATACCTGCAAGATGCTGCCACTTGCTGGAGAGGCCAGGGCTGAGTTCTCTGCTAGGCTCCCAACCTTCTGATGAAGACATTCTTACAGAAATTAACTGCTGTTGTTATCTCACATATTATTTTATACGAGTTTCATACATGTTAAAATTAACAGTACATCTGATATACTATAAAGAATGTTTAATAATGGCCGTTAAACAACGTGTATCAAGGGAAATAACAACGAATAAACTAATTACAACCAATACAAAATACATGGTATAAAAGAAAGTCCCTAGCATGTGTCTGTCTGTATGACTGCACTAATCTTGAGAACCACTGAATGGATTTTGATGTGGTTTTTACTGTTATGATCTGCATTTATCGAGGAAGGTTTAATTATTATTAAAATTTGCCCTAGCACTTATAGGAGCCAAGTATTAATGGTATTAGTGAATCAAGTTTGGAAAAAAGTTTGCAGCCAGCACACTTTCATGGAATACGCTGTCTAATCCTTTAGAGATATATAAAAAAATCTTGTATGAAAAAAAGTGTAAAATTAATTGATCTACAATAAAGTATATATATATACACACACACACACACACATATATATATATATATATATATATATATATATATATATATATATATATATATATATACACACACACACACACACACACACACACACACACACACACACACACACACACATATATATATATATATATAGACACACACACATATATACATACATACATATATATGTATATATATATAAAATAGATAAGTAGTAATAAGTATATTTAATATTTAAATTATTCAATAAAATCAAACATAAAATTCATTGCCTTTTCTAATCATAGAGAACTTAAATCTTAGTCAAAATTAATTAATTCATAATCAAAACTGTTTAATGCAGATAAATGTCCTTTACATCATACAACTATCACCAATAATTTAAAATTTATGAAAAGTTTTGTAAAAAAGTAATTTCTAAAATCGAGACGCGCGCATGGACCTAAACATGGGTTGAAGTGACGGTGCGGGGTGTGGCGATGCGGTGACAAGAGAGGTTCAAGGGGAGAAGGTGTACAAAGCAAGCATGCTACTCCGCACGCCATGGCAGGCAAAAAAACTAAACTGTACATGGGGCAAGCTGGATCAGATCGCTAATCTTTATAATGAAATACATCTTATCACTTTGACATAAGTAACTGAGTTGCTACTAAAGGGCAAGCTGACCTATAAAAAAAAATAATCCACCTACTTTGAAATAATACAATAATTGATAACTCTTTCTGAATTTGTGAATAGTAAAAAATTTTAATTTTATCTGGCTACATATCACTAAACATACCTTAAGTGACTTCTCATTTATTATCTGTGATGTGACTAATGAAGCAATTCTAGAAGCAAACCAAATAATAGCCCTTATATTGAAGGCATTTTTGGATGATCGTTGTTGCAATACCATCCCCAATTCAGAAACTGGTACCTGTAATAGATAGGTTCGTTTAACTGTGAACATGTATTCGCTTAAGCATACATGTATGAATATATCGTAAAAGCACATATTGTACAGTATTTGCTAATCATCTGATAGTAAAAATAAGTAAAAATTTAAAATAGATGTAGCATGTTTGTGTTTAATGGTGAAAATCTAGCTACTGTTATTACATGTAACAGTGCACTGTGATTTTATATGAATAGGTTATACAGTATTTATTTTTTATTCTATGTGTATGATTGAATGCTGTGTTTGACAATACATCCCAGAAGTAACTTATTTGTTGTGAATAACTTACACATGTAAACATGTTTTATCGACACTATTAAATGAAAATGTTTACTTACTACATTCTCCTTATTTTTTATTTTGGATTTTTTTCTGTGAGTTTTAAGAGTTTTGTTGCATGCATTTGTTTGTATTGTGATGTTGCACAACCAAATGTATTGCACTCAACTATGTACATATTCTCGAACCTCTCTCTCCTTTTCTATTTTCTCCTTCCCCCCTCTTAATTTTAACATCAGAAAAATATGCATCATCAAAATAAATAAAAGTAAAATTTTTGAACTTCATAATGCTGTAAGGTTACTTTTTCCATTCAGCTCATTAATGCATAGGTGTTACCTTCATTCATGATTTGTAACTACCAGAAAGTTTACATTATCCATGACTCAGACCCAAAATATTGAGCACAGAATTCAAGTCCCAACATACTGGGACATGAGATATTATAATGTAAAAGTCAAAGGTAATATAATTATATGTTTGATAGATAATAGAAAATTTAATACAAATATTATGGCAGTTAACTTAAGTATTTACATGATATTTGTATAAGTTATAATTTTATCCTCTTCAATCCCCCTTACTGAGTAATAAAGATTACTGGTTCCTTTGTCAGTAATGAACTTCTGCCCATTTTAATTTACACAGCAGGCCACTAAAATTGTAACACCAAGAAGGACGCACCTGAAAGACCCCCACATTGAGGAATGTGTATAGGAAGATAGGACAATGATGTGATAAGTTGATCACCTAAGGTTCCTGCTACAATTGCCAAGTCCCCTGTCCTCGAATGTCCTCGGTCATCTCTGATGTTGCAAGCACTGATTGGCCCACGTGGTCATGTGATGTCATGAGCCATGTCTATCCCTGGTCTGCACCAAAATGGTAAATTTTCAATTTTTTGTCCTTGGTTGTCCCCTGTCATCGTATCTTTAATAGTAAAAGAAGAATTTACCAGCAAAATCCACGTGCAATTTGCAATAGTAAAGAAAAACAGTTGTAAACATAGACTTAGAAGAGAATGTGGAGTGTGACGGTGCTGAGCGGGACTAATTATAAATAATAAAAGTGTACCTACAGTTACGAACTGAATTATTCAATAAAAACAGGAATTTCAGAAATGCAAAGTTGAAGGAAAATTTATTGCCATTAAGGAATTTAACTTCATATAAAAACACAATTTGAATATAAAGAAAATATGTTCTAATAACTGATAACCAAAAAAGATAAACTAGTACAATAATAAAAGTTGCCTTTAAATCAGCACCTCAAGATTTATTAAGCCAGCCAAATCTCTTGACTCTAAACAAATATAAATCAAAATGGCACAAAGCATTTTCTGCTACCTGGTAGCAGTTTTTGAAACCTATTTGTTGGGGCAGCTTTGGAGATCTGTTGTAGCAGCAAATTGTGTGCGAGTGTTGTGACATTAGTGAGGACAGAGAACCGAGGACATCCGAGATCAGGGGACATAGCAATCGTAGCAGAGCCCTAAGTGGCAAAACATATGATCCAATGGCTACACTGATAAGTATAACGTAGCTTGATTGCTAGTGAAGGGCAGAGTACACCGGATTTGATAAAAACCCTGATGCATTGTGATAAATTAAGAAAATATTTTGAAATTTCTCAAGGGTGCCAGCTCATCTATGGCATGGGTGAGCATGAGGAGACTGTATCTGAGGGCAGTAGCAGGTCTACAGCCACATTGCGGTCCCCTCACAGCACACTTTAATGAAAGAATAATGTTCAGATTAAGAGCAAAGTTCATTTAGCATACTTATACAGTTCAAGCTGAGCACATGGAGTTTCTGGAGTGGACCAAATCCCTAAAGTACACTAAGAACAAATGAAAAGAAATAAGATGAGGTTAATCTGAAAACGTATACTGACTGAGCAAGATCACACTACATGACAATATACTATATCCTTTGAATGAAGCAGACATGACATACTAGGCCTGCCATAGGAAGACACTGTAAAAGCACTGTTCAGCGCGAGTGGGAATTATGGTAATAAAATCTCTGGGGCCGCGAGTCTGATGGAAATGAGAGCGCGAGCATGGGGGGAGAAAAGTTACGAAAAAGGTTCTGGAACTAATAAACTTACTGTTGCAGCTACAATGATCACTCAAAGAAGTTGAAGTCCCCTGTGATGTCACACGCGTGCACTCTTCTTAGCCCGTTGGTCTAGACTGAAGTTGGTGGCTCAGAGATGCCGTTACGTAATGGAAATCTCCCGCCAGCACTACTAGGGAAAAGCAAATTACACACACTTGGGCAAGTATACATAGAAAAGCACTCAAAACATACAAGGTCAGGAGGAATTATTGAAGTAATTACGACAAAAGAAATAATTTTAATTAAGTCTGTAGCTCTTGTTGCTAGGCAAGTCTGAAAAAATATAGATTACGTGCAAAAGCCTGGACAGGCTCGCAAAGCATCTGTAAAAACCATTACAAATTACAAGAAGATATATGACACATACATAGGTACTCAAAAGATCAATATAATATTAAAGGAACAATTTAATATTATGACTGGAGATTTTTAAATTTTAGCACATGGCATGGAGGATGCTGGAACTGCCAAGATCGTTTACATTACATATTTAAAAAATCTGAGAAATTGAAATAGGCTCTTAACAAATAAAACAAATACCTATGACACAAACACTGTAAAATTATACTATGATTTTGGAGCGTCTCAAGTCTGTGATTAATAAACATAGTTAACCCACGTGGCTTTGCACTATGAAGCTTCTTACACTTTAATTATAGGGATTGTGAGGGAGATATCATTTTCCTTTTATATTTGAGATTCTGGTTTCAGGGGAACACACAAAAACAGCACAATGAACATATTAGGGTGTGTTTACTCTTCGTATGGTGGGTCAATCGGGTCTTGATCTGGTTCACTGATTTGTTCAAGCATTAATGACTTAGATGACCCGTACACTACATGCATAGCTGTGTGTGGCTCATGAACGAGCAGAGCAGCAGTGCGTCCTGAGAGGGACAATGATGATGTCAAGCGGTATACAAGTGGAGGTCGGGGAGTGGCTGAGACAGTGTAACATACGGTTTCCTTGCTATTTGTATGCACAGATGGAATGAGCATATCTTGTCGAAGAATACTACAACCATATAAATAAGTTTATGCATTTTACCACAGGAGAATCGGGGCCTGTTGGAAGAAATGCAACCACAGTGAAGTTGATATGGGATCAGTGAGTCGAGGAAAGTTGAGTCGAGTAACCTGCAGGAAGTCAACAGCCCCATTGCACTAACGAGCGTGATGTCTGTCATGTTGCACACAGCAATTATGGGCTGTATAGCCACATCAACCTTACTCAGGAGTTCAGGCATGTGACACATCAATCTGTGTGTGCACACATGGTTCTTCTCTATCTGCAGCATCAAGGCATCAGGTTCAGGTGTACCGTTAGTGTCGCTGCCACTGACTGCTGACCATAGGTGCCTGTGGCTGCAATGGTGAATGGAATGTCAGACCTGGAGGAATGAATGTTGTACCATCGTCTTCTTCGACAAATCCCACTTCCACTTGCAGCACCATGGTGGTTGCATCTTTGTTTGGTGGCACTGTGTCCCATGTCTGGCTGAGTCCTGCTTTATGCTCCATCATACCAGCCCAGCACTTGGAGCTATGGTATGAGGTGTAATCAGATTCCAGTCCTGCTCGTGCCTAGTCCACATCTATAGTATGCTGAGAAGCAACCATTATATCACAGTTGTGTTGGGGCATGTTGTAGTCTCCTATCTCAGGGCCAGCCTGGGGCCCTGTAACAACAGGAAAATAAGAGCTCGCCTGTGGCACACATCGTCCAATGGTTCCTGGGTGACCACCATGTCACACTGCTTCTTTGGGCTGCACATTCACTTGATATCTCTGACTCTTATAAAATGGTTTGGTCCATGGTCATACAAAGACACATACGGCCACAACAGATTTACTTTGGGAGTGCTTCGAAGCAGTAGTGGCGGAGATACCCCAGATGACATCCAAAGTGTTTTCCTCTCAATACTGCATTGTGTAGCAGGAGCTATTTCCCCCCATGGTGGGGCCACACATTACTGATTTCCTCATATTCTTTACATCATACCAAGCTGCAAGAATAATTGTAACCTGTGTATTATGGGTAATCTGTCCAATAAATGTGGTTGTCACAGCTTACATACTTGGGGCAGGAGTAATTTGATATTCATGGTCACTTCTCTGAATATATGGATCTCGTTGGTCATCACTGAACCCTCTGAAGTCTGGAGAGGTGCTTCTTGAAGTTTTTCTGTGGCTTGCCACAGAGTGGGGTTCTGGGTTCCGCATTTCTGGCAAAACTTCTTGAGGACTTCTTGGGAATGCGGTGGATGCCAATGGCTGAGTGTACTGCTCAAGTCATGAATGTGTCACCTGGGATTCTGATGGCTTGAGAAACCATGAATTCCTCTGTTAATGCCCTGTAGGCGTATATTATGTATGACTTTGAATTTAGCACTTATTTCACCACTTTTGCTGGAACCCATTGTTTGTGTCTCACTCTGTAAAGTATGTTTTGTGCTGTTTTTAATGGAGTGTGCTGCTGTCCGTTTTTATTGAATTGTTCAATTACTGTTTTAAAACATGCTGCTAGGTTTTGACATACCCCTTTAATTAACTCAGGCTGCAGTAGTTTTGCACTAGTTAGCAAGGTGGTTTTCATTCTCCATTCTATTAGTATTTTTACAGGAGAGTCTAACTTACTCCTAGGGGTATTTCTGTGATATTATAATGCCACCCATATGTTAGAGTTATCTTCCTCACATTTTGCAATAAGGTTTTTTGCTTCTTGTGCATACCTCTCTGTTAGACCATTGGAACTGTGAAAGTGTGGGCTTGATATCCAGTGTTTGATGTTCCATACTTCACTGAACTTTCTAAACTTTGGTGATGTAAAATGAGATCCGCCATCCATGTAAAGCTCATCCCGTATCCCATGCTGGGAGAACCACACCTTCAACTTTTTAATGATAACTTCACTAGTGATGGATGTGAGTACTTGAAAGTCAAAGTGGCCAGAGTAGGAGTCTGCAATAAGAATGAAGTCTTTACCTTTATAATAGAACATGTCAGAGGCCACATACATCCATGGCCTGAAGGGTACTGCCTCCTCTCTAATATATTCCTGTGGAGGGTCATTCTGAAGTTTCTGGCAGGTTGTAGATTGCTGAATATAACTGGCTATGTCTTGTGCCATCCTTGGCTCGAGTAACTGATCTTTTGCCAGTGCCCGGATGCCCTGAATATCTTTTTTGGGAGCAATGGAATTGAGATAATATTTGGGAAGTCCAAGAAGAAGGTATCAAGGTTCTTTTCCCTTTAAAGATTAGATCATCATACACTTCTAAATCTTCCTGGAAGGTCCCGTATTTATGTAGGTTACCTGACACCTGTTGTATTTTTCTGGTCAATGTTGTTGTATTATCTGGTGAAGGGCAGACAGTTCTGTGCTTGCTTATATGGCATCCTTCAGTTGTACTTTGTGCTGTGCTGACATTGAAATCATCACCTGTATATCAAAATGGTACTGTAAGTATGGTACTGATAAATTAGTGCATTCACGGCTCAATGTATCAGTAACGTAGAGTTCAGATCCTTTCTTGTAAATGACCACAGGATCATATGAAAGTATTTCGAACTGGATTCTGTGGAGTCTTGCTGAACTGTCTTGGAGAGGATTCTTGAAGATATCTTCCAATGGTTTGTGGTCTGTTTCAGATGTCAGGTTCTGATTTCTCCAGATGTATTCATGAAATTTTTAGCAGGTTGACAAGATCACAAGAACCTTTTTTCTATTTGGCTGTAGTTCTGTTGGGACTTTGTAGTGCCTTGAAGGCAAAAGAAATTGGCTGGTTTTCTTGTAAAAGTACTGAAGCCACCAAGTGGCTACTGACATACACTGAGATTGTCACCAGTTTGGTATGGTCATAGTATTTCAGTAATGATGGAAACTTAAGACCCTCTTTGACATCTGAAAAAGCATTATCTTGCTCCAGTTCACAATGCCAGATAACATCTTTCTCCAGTAGTTTCCTTCATGGGGCTGAAAACTGTGAGATTTTTGGAATAAATCTTGATAAGTAGTTTATTATTCCCAGGAATCTCTGAAGTTCTTGACCTGATGATGGCTTCTTAAGCTGCTCAGTTGCCTCTATTTTCTCTGGATCTGGTAGAAGTCCCTTGTCTGAGTGAAGGTGTCCCAATAATTTCACTTGTTTCAGACAAAAACACATTCGCTACAGTGTAGCGTTAGGCCAACTTCTTGTAAGTTTTTTAATAGCTGCCTCAGTGATGACTTTCAGCTCTTCTTTACACTTTGCATGTACAAGGATGTCACCCTTTGAACATTTTACACCTTTTGTATCATGCAAGGTGTAACACAATATTTCCTGGAAGACTTCAGTTGAAGAAGTGAGCCCAATGGCATCTTGCATTTATGCCTTCCCCATGATGTTAAGAAGGCTAAATATTGTGATGTCCTGTCATGCAAGAGTTTGTCACAGGACCTTGAGTACGAATAATAATGTTTTATGAACGCCAGCTAACCTCCGAGGGGAATCTGCTCAGGTTAACACGAGACTCTTGAAGTGGGCCGTGGTTGAAAAGCCCGGGATAAACTGACCCTGTGCTCCCTAGCATCTACTTGCTGCATTGATTGATAAAAATTAAAATAATTAAAATAGATAAATTTCTCTTGGAATGGGATAGTTTGGCTCCCCAGCATGCCTTACAATGTATAATTACACTGGATGTCGAAGACATACATAAAACACTCGTAAGCACGTGGTTGATAATTAATAAAATATTAATTTCATTCAATTTAAAAGACCTCGGCAAGTGAGAATACAGTAGACAGAGACGTTTTAGTTTAAAGAAAGCTCTGATTATTAAAGAATCAAGTTCGATGGCACACAATTACACTGAGGTAATGCAGGCATGTGGAACAAAGCCCCGCATGGGCTGAAGCTGCTAAATGTCTTAAGCGTGGAAAAATACATTAAAGTTAATAAACCGAAGGGCCAGCGAGTATGCTACAGTGGGTGGTATATCTGAGAAGTGCATGAAAGAAGTTAGAAAAGCGTTCCAGATAAATTAAGTTATTCCAGTGAAAATGATTAATTACAAAATTGGTTCACCTCTGAGCTGCGTAAACGCAACATACCCTGACGACAGTTGAACCAAGATTAGAGGTGACATGGCATCGATAACGCCTTGGCATCGACGCCGTGCCATAGCATAAAATCCAGTGCAGGAAAAATAATGGATGATGTGAGACACAGAACTGGATGAAACACATTTCCCTTTGCACTTTAATCAAAACACTTGAACATAAAAATAGAAAAGTATGTAAAAATTAGGGTACAGTAATTTTTAGGAAAAATATTATTAATGTGGCAAATTAATTCTGCATTGGCTTAAAAAAAAAATACAATTACTTTAGAATTTACATAAACATACAATGATAGTTTAAACAGTATTGAATTAACATGAATATTTAAATAATATTTTCGTCCTGCGCGGTTCAAGAGTGCCGCATCACACCAACGGTGTCAGTATGTCAATGCTAGCAAATTACACTTTTGTTGCATTAAATTAGTTCACTTGTAGGCTTTCACTAATTATAATACACTGATTAAGATACGCTACTCAGTTTCTCAAAATATGCAAGGGTGAAAAAGTTCTGGGTGTCCACGTGTGTGTCTCTTGGCAAATGTGTTATGGCTTTATTTTACGTGGGATTTTTCTACATTCATTTGAAGGCCGTTACTTTATTACAGGGTTTATTTTAAACAAGTAAATAATGTGAAATTAGCTTTAAATAAAAAGATACCACTTGTACATTCAATAGACACTGCACTGAATCACCTAATGTGTTTGGTGATGGTGGCCTTTGGCAGTGCACTGAAAGGCCAGCGCTCTACTCTGCCATGTTGCTTACCGCATTCAAGAGATGGCGGGCTGGTCGACAAGTGCTGTTTGTGCTACGAGCCATGGATGGTGTCAACTACCATGGGCGATACTGCTGGTGTAGGTTCGGCAACTTGTTCAATTATGTTATTTGCACCATATTATCCAATTATCTTTTATCTTGATGGCATTCTCCTGTGTTGACTGATTTTGGTGTTAAGATCATCAACTAGGTCTATGTCACATGCATAAGAATCAAATTCCATCAAACACTTCACCATTAACAGCAGCCACTTAACACTCCTTTTTATGAAACCCAACTTTTCACATGTCTGCCTCCTCAGGATACACTCGTGACACTTGTCTACAATGAGGTATGTGACGGTGTGTGCAGTTTTTTTGTTTGTGAACACCATCACTACCGCTTGACCGATCACTGGAACACTGTCTTTGCTAAATAACACTTGATATTGCCCTCACCGTCCCGCTCGGGAGGCAGCCCACTGCTGCTCTGCTTGTGCATCAGGCACACACATCTGTACACCTCGTGTACGGGTCACCACTGCCGTTGGTGCAGGAATGGGTCTTTGAACCGTATCATAATCCGTCAAGCCCATTGTTACCAAGAGTAAACTATTATGCAATTCTGATCCGTGCCTCTGAAAGTAGAGCCTAAAATTCACAAGGGAAAGTATTATCTCCCTTTTGCTCCCCTTAAGTGAGGCATTAAACAGTCTAAGAGTGCGAAGCCATGTGGGTTTCATTTCAATACTGAACACATACTGAACACGTGCTATTGACACTCATAAATATTTGCATAATTTTACAGTGCTAATGTCATAATTTGTTTACTTTAGAAGGGCAGTTTTATTGTTTTGAAAATGTTATAAATTAACAAGTATAAGATACCGGCAGTTCCAGCATCCATCATGCTATTTGCCCGAAGTTAAGAGTCTTTGCTTTGTATTAAATTATTTTCATAATTTAATAATGTGTTCTAAAGTGTCACTGTAAATATAAAATGCAATTTTTAAAATTTTAATAACCTCCACGTGCCTTGCCAGCTCATTCCGACTTGTTTAGTTAATTTAAGAGGAAAGACTCTGAAAAATTAATTAACAGATATTGCTTGTCTGAAATATTACATTAATTAATTCAGTGTCTCCTATGTATTTTCAGTGTTTATTATTGCACTTAGTGTTATATATACTTTTTATGAAATACCCTCTCGGAGTTGGCGGGAGATCGCATATGAAGTAGCCAGATGTCTCAGTCAACATCTTGAGTCTGATTCCGGCGGGCCTAGAGGATACACGCGTGTCACATGGCGGGAGCCTTCAACTACATTGTCTCATCATGATAGCTACAATAGTAAGTTTTAGTATACCGGAACCTTTTTAATTGTGTTTGCTCCTCCCATGTGCTTAACTGTAGCTACTTTTGCTGCATAGGCCAATGGCAGACCCAAATACCATGCCCACTTTTCAGATGAGGGTCTATGTATGTTGCATATTGAGTGTAACCGAACTTTTAACAATATATATTCCTGAGGATTTAAGACTTATTTCTTTGTTTTCGTACGTAAGTACCTTTGGGGCCTGCTGCCCACTCCAGGCAACCATGTGTTCGAGTGTACTGAACTGCTTATAGTCTGATCTTTCTCTCTAATTAACGTGACTTGTGAAGGGATTGCCACGTGGCTGTCAAACTGCTACTGCCCTGAGAATCACTCTCCACGTGCTCACTCGTGCGTAGATCAGCTGGTGCCCTCCGGAACTATTAAATCATTTTCTGAACTTTTCAATTATGAGCCAGGGTTTATCTGAAGTTTGGTGTCTCTCACCCCTCACCAGTGCCCAAACCATGTTACACTAATGCTTTTGTTCTTCAAGGTTGTATGTTTACAGACATTTTAGCAAATGAACTATCCAAGACATTGCACAGAGCCCCAGTATTCAGCTTAAAGCTTACTTTACATTTGTTAGGAAGTGTGAGCCTTTCTATCCAGTCCAGCTCATTATAGGGCATTATTATGGATGAAACAAAGAATGTTTCTACTTCATTAATTTCAGGAATGTGGGGCTGTTGCTTGCTATAAATTGTATGTACTTTTTTTTACCTACATACCTATACAAAATGACCTTGTTTCCCAAACTTCTTACATTCTTTTCCAAATGCGGGACATGCTCATTGCTGACATCTATATCCACATTTTGAACACTTGCTTGTTGCTTTGGTTTGATCTTGTATTTCTGACTGAATTATCTGTTTGCTTATATCCACAGTATGTAGATCCAGTGACATTTTAACCCTCTTTGCATACACCAGTTGTTTGGTGATTTCACATGCCCTGCATAGTTTCATTGTTTGGTTGAATGTCAAGTCCTCTTCTGCTAAAAAAGTTTCTCTCGAACAATATTACTGAAAATCACCAATACTATTTTTTCCTGAAGCAAGCTGTCGTACATGTCTTCAAAGTCACGTTTTTTACCTCGGGTGACTACAAAGGTTAGGAAGTCGTCAAAATAGCTGACCTTCAGTTTGTGTTATTTTGTTGAAAATGTATCTTTTGTATGTGATGTTAGATTTCAATGTCAAATGATCATCAAATTTACCTTTAATGACGTTGAGGTCTTTACTTACTGCCTCGGAAAGCAAAGAAGTATTGAATGTATTAGCTGTGTAAGGTCCTATGGCAGTCATGAATGTCGCGACTTGAACCTCGGGAGATTTCTTTCCGAGGTTAGTCACTATTGTATACCATTTGAATTGTTGCAACCAACATTTTCTCTTCCAACACTGTTATGTGCTTCGGAGGATTTCAACTAACTGAGTCTTCTGGCATTGTCTACTTACATTGGATTCCCGGGTTTCTGCACCATTTAGTATTTTTACACTTAAACTTCACTCACAATGTGTTTACTACTCGTCTACTTAACACTCATTCTACAACTACTACTACTCTTACTCTACTGTAATATGCCGCTTTTCCTGCGAGCCTGCCATACTTGCCACTTGTGCTGCCAACCTCTTCACCATGTATTTGACTATGTTCATCTCTGACAACAAACAGGTAAGTTCACAAAATACAGAAACATCATCCTCCTAAACCACTGTTTAAATATATAAAAAAATCATGGACTCTGACTACAGCCACTTAAAAAAAAAAAAAAAAAAACTCTCCTGTTGTAAAAAATGTAAAAAAAAGTGTAAGTTTGCTTACTGAATTAGTAAAAACTACACAGTTGTTGTCAACCATTGTTTTATTTATATTTATTTTCGAAAATTTAGAAATCTCTACACTAGTTTTTTCTCAGTGATATTCAATATTTTTAAGGTAAAAGATGACTGAATTTAAATGTACATAATTAAACTAGTTTAATAAAGTATTATATACTAGTGACTCATGATTGTAGAGACTGCTTGGTCTATCACCAAATTACATATTACATTCCCCTGAATCAAAGTTTGTTAAACTTGTAGGCACTTAACATCAGGGTGGTGTGGTAGGTGGCAGCCAACAGTTTGGAGAAAATAGTGATTTTGTTTGATGCAATTATTCATGGTACTACAAAGGATTGATGCGATGGGCTCTACAAGGTTCACAACATCATCTGGGAAGAAATCAGATGATTCTTTGTGGTGTTGCCCACTACCCTGCCCTGGAAGGGACATTGAAGATACTTGGTTTCTGAGTTGTTCCTGACCTGTCCTCTCTCTACTAAGGAGTCTTAAAACCCGAGGAAGGAGAAAACCAAGCACAAAATTTACGAATGTGCAGAGAGTAGTTTCACCTCACACACATTATTTATGAACGTAAAACTAAAGGTATTCAAAGTGGCCGCGTGACATGTCAGCCTCCCCAACACACCAGGCAGGCAAAGTGTTGCCATACCGCCAAAGATGGCAGAGCGCCACCGAGCGCCTGAGGCCATATACTGAGCCCATGAGAGTAGTTCTCCCACCCCACTCACTCCAGAAAGACATCACAAGGGCACGTCACGCCTCCCATCCCGGCCCAGCACGCACTCATGAGTGAGCCGCATACAAGGCCATGTGTGGCCGAGCTCAGGAGTTACCATCTCCAGTAACTCGCCTAAACACTTCTTGTGCTGGGATTCTCTACTAACCTAGACCCTTACAGTCCGCTCCAAGAGCTTCCAGTTCTTCGCCAAGCGACCAGTGGTTACTGCCACCATCTTGCAGAGACTTCAACACCTCCTGGTAATCCCCACCACCAGACACTTTTGTCTGCAAGAAGACATTAACCAATAATTTAATACTTCCTGCATCTGCAACAACCACTACTTGCTGGGAGTGGTCACCCCTTTTAAAGTTAGGGCCTCTCCTAGCCAACCCCCTATAGGTATTAGTTGCATCAGTTAGTTATTCTTACCCTTGCATCTTAAGCAGACATAGGAGCGGGTCACCTCCACCCGTTATTTTCGTAGCTAATACTTCGGCTGCACAAACCTGCTTGGTATCACGTACGAGTCATCTAGTATTTATTTTTACAATAAATACTAATTCTTTAAAGTTTCCAAGAGTTCTTTGTCCTAGAAGTAGAACCTATCTGTAAAGAAGTATTCAACCTAAAAGGGCAAGCAACGGACTTGGTGTTTATTACGAATCTAGAATAGGACGTCGGACCCCCCTTCAAGGGTCTGCTGCCCGTCACCACACACACTTCATCTTTCAACGGCCACCCATTCCGTACGCCCCGGTGTATAGAACGGTAGAGCCTCAACCACTAGGTACACACCCCACCAAAGCAGGACTGCCGCCACAAGTTGTATTGCTGACCAGAGTGCTTAGCTAAGGTGTTGGCAGGGGTATTTGCTTGGGATTAGAGGCCATACCTTTGTGGACCACACCCGGTAGTGGCAAGAAGGCAGTTTACAACCCACCCCTCCAAGTGCTTACACTGTTTGGAGACAGGGAGCACATTGTCAGCCATTGTCTGCTTACACGCCTAGGTCATGGTTACATCTATTGCTTGCAGTTTTAAGGAAATTGAGTGTGTTGTACTTCTACGCCATTCCACGACAGGCATGTAGCTCAGAGAGTGGAAAAGAAGGCAGAGTTCAGTGCCGCTAAGCAGGTCTGTGCAGTTAACCTCGTTGCTCTGGGAGTCAATACTCCATGGGGGCAGGCCCAAGCTGCTCGACATGCGGGGAGACTGGCTTCTCCCATCGGGAGTTTTGTGTTTTACTCTGCCCTGAATAGGACCAGCTACGAAGATCATCCGGTAGTCCAGACCCTGGTCACTGGGAGCGATACCAGGCTCAGGCGAGCCAATCCACACTTCAGCAGTTGGGCAGGAACGGAGTGAAATCGCAGACATCTGGCCAAGCATTACAGCAGCTCCACCCCTGCCAAGGTCAGGAAGATCACGAAGTCCGCCCGCCCATCCTGCAGCACTGCTACTGCCTCATCAACGACAAGTCCACCAAGCTCAGGTACAACATTGTTGCCCCAGAGGGCAGTGTCACCATAAGGCATATTGCTCGTCCAATGGTACCAGACTTTGTACCCAGTAGACAGCCCACACTGCCAACACTAGTAACTGGAAAGAGGGTAAAATAAGTTCTTAGTGTAAGCATGACTGACCTAGCGCAGTCCCAAAAGTTACTTGTACGACCGATAGTTTAAGCGACACGTATAAAACTTTTAAATGCCTTTCCCAAATTTTTTGAAAACGAATATATATATATATATATATATATATGACAGTGAAACAGGACTTTAAATGTGTTACTGCTTACATGATTGTGGTACCACTTTTACAGTGACAAGTAGAAAATTTATTAGAGAACTATCACTCTATGTACACTAGCCAGCATGATAAAAAAGATAAAAGGAACCATGAGCCACACATAAATTCTTTTGTCCACCAGTTTTGGACTTGGTTCAGTCATACAGGCTGCATTAAAGCAAGATGTCGCAAATACAACAGCACTGAGGAAGTTAGGCTTACAGTTTTCCAGCTCACATCATCTCATGTTCCTTGAGAATAGATCTATTCCAAAAGATGCCCTGCCTTGGAGATATTAGTAAATTTAAGAATGGGTGTAAGAGAGAGCCTGCAGATTGTGGCTGAGAGCTTATACCAACAGCTAGCGGGGTATGTTTGAAGCATCTGAAGCAGCAAAGCCCAAAATCTTTTGGAATATGCAGATAAGACAGCCAACAGCCTGAGGTGCACAGCTGATGAATGAGAGAATTCTTATTTATCCTACCCTTATTTTGGGCCCAGACACATGTATGTCCTTGTTGTTATCCTAGTACTTGCACCATGCCCATCCCACACCATCAAATAGTTAATATAGGACCAGAAGCTGCAGGAGTAGAGAGCACAAAAGTTCTACCCCAGTTAGGTAGAAGGCACAGTAAGAAGTCATTCCACTTAGTAAAAGAACTCATTGGTGTACACGTAGATATATGCAGCTTTATTCTCGTCTGAGGACTTGATCCCCATTTCAAGCATCACCAGCAGCATTGGAGTCCTCAGTCCTCTAGTAGGAATCCCCAACTTCCCAACTTGGCCAGCAAGCTGGTGTTGGAGGTAGCTTGGTGCTAAATGACAGAAGAGAGGCAACAATTCTAGAACACTACTGAAGTAACATTTTCCCAGGATGGGGATAGCTAGGGTTCCAACAGTTTACATTGCCTGTTAGCTCCAGGGTTGCAGACAAAAGAAGGCTAGGAAAAGGAACTGTTTGAAGTTAGCTGCTTAATAGGGAACATTCCAATACTGCACCCCAGTTAGATAGAACAGGTGCTACCTGGCACTCAGAAGGAATGAGTGCCTGGCAGGATAACAACAGCAGGTGTCTGCCAGGTTAGGACTGTGGCAGAGCATTAGTCAATGGTGGAAGAATATAGACAGACAAAGGATGCCTATCATTCTACATTACAAGCACATAGCACTGCATAATTAATTAGTATTCTTCAAAACCAAGTGATTGTGAATTCATGTGATTTATTGAAAATTGGATCAATTATACTAAAATATTGCTTAGGAAGCATTTTCATGAATTTTAAATTTAAAAACATATTTTTAAATAAGGCAAGGTACTTAAAATATGAAATACTATACGTACTAAAGTATTGATAGTTTGCAGACTGGAAATCATGAACACAAAATGTCCAAAAAATGTGTTGAAATAATATAAAAAATATTTTTGCATCAACCTCTACATATTAGTGATGTGAAGTGAGAATAAAAGTTTCTGTTATAAAAGGAGGTATACAAAACAAATTTTGGTTTTCCAAAAACTTTATCACAACAGAAGTTTAACTACTTATACTGCTTATGTTGAATTTTTTGGTTATTTTTAACACTTGGAGAAACAAAATGTTATACGTACCCTGAGAATCAGATCCCTGTCTATGATGGTGAGCTGAGAAGCTACTGTAAGTGAATCAAACTCCCAAGATGACAACTTCAGATCACTTCTCAAAGTATTTTGCGTATTAACATAACATTTTTCTTGAAAGCCAGGTGAGTGACCTAGATAAATTAAATAATGTTTATTTATCAAAGTTTATCTCATTATAACATTATGTAGTTCCAAAATTGTACTAAAAATAAGGCATTATGTTGGTTCATAGGCCAATCACTAGCTTTTCATCTTCAAATCACCAGTTCGATCTTACACCCTTGCAGATCAATAATTTTTCAGGAGGATATTTTGGATATGCTCATTTTCTTTCCATTTTCAGTGTGTTGCTGTTCCACTTTCATATGCCATCTTATAGCAAATCATTCATTCTTCAAACTAACCAACAATGATAGGTCTATCCCATGAGAAAGGCAGCTGGTTTCACTCAATGCCACCTCCATTCCTTACATTTTGACATTGCTTTAAGTAGCAACAACACACAGAATTTACAATTTTTAAAATATAATATATTATATTAAGAATTTTACAATTTACGTATATATAAATATGTTAGAACTAGACAAAGTGATGGACATGGGCAAAGAAGGAACATAATTTAGATAAGATTGAGATAAAGCAACAGTACCTTCTATTTTATGTCACAGGATTAGCTAACACACTGTAAATTATTTTTTTGTAATAGTTCTGCAATTGCAAAAATAAAAGTTTTAGGTACACAATGGCCAGAATAATATGAACACCTGTGAGAAAATACCAAATCTTTAATAGAAGAGTGTTTGTCCACCATTGTCTTGAATACAGTTTTGATCTGGAGTGGAAATGAAAAATACAGGCAGTGTATGATGTTCCAGGGGCTATGCTTCCATTCCTCATTCAGAGCAGTTTATAACTGAGAAAATGTAGCTGGAGATAGAAACCTATCAAAGCACTTTATCCTTAAAAAAACTGTACTGCCACAAACGTTCAAATATGTTAAGATTAACACTAAGGAGGCCGCTTCATCCTCATGCTCAATGAACCATATTTGGACACATCAAACAGTATAAATGGTGGTGATGTTATCATTGGGAACAGTCTATCTTCAGTCAGGGTTTCAGTTTTATTTGGAAAGGTGTCAGTTAGGGAATGTAGAACTGCGCCCCAACATGCACGAGATTCCCCATGGGGTGGTACATCCATGCCATGAGTGGCAGGGGAGAAGAGTCATTATTTAAGCTCCAGCAGGCCACAGCAAATTCCAAGTGATCTGGCCCCAAAAAAAAATGACAAAAATGTAATTTAGCAACCTATCAATATAACCAGACCCTGTACTCCATTGTTCCAGTCAAGCAGACGCTGAATGTACAATGTGATAACACCACTGCAACCATGGAAGATGTCAAGGGACCAAGCGACACTTATACCCCAACAAAAGATGAGCCGGGGCTATCATAAAGCAGCCAAGTTTTGTCTTAACTCAATCATGATACATTTTGTCAATACATACTGTAGTGCAGCAGGCACTCCGCAAGTTTTACAGTGCAGAGAGAGAACATTTTTATGAAGTATTTTCGCAACTATTAAGCTTCGTGGCGCCTGCAGCAGGAAGCTGTATCCGCCCTGATACAACCTGCGGTGATTTCAGTACAGCGTGACTGCAATTGCTAACCACTTTTGACGGGAAATACATCCTGTTTTTCATGATATTTTAGTCCCATGACTCCTGGAATCACGAGCTATCACCCGTTATTTTCCCGTCACATGATTTCGATATCACACTTTGGGGCCATGTGCAAAGTTCCAGTTCATTGGCTGATACCCTAACCTGGCTCTCTCATTGATTGGCGACTCTTCTCACCCTGACTTCTCATTGGTGGGAGACTGCTCATGCGCAACTTCTTGGTTGAGGGAGACCTCCCCACTACACTCATGTTGCTTTATTATGTCATGCACTGCCTGAGGACACAGGACTTCAGCAGAGGACGCCAGAGACTGCACATCACCGCCTGGGACGACTCGCCTGAGCTGAGCTGAGACTCCACTCTCCTTCATCACCGTGGCTATATTATGGTTTTGCTTCTATTCCAAATTGCATTTTTCTTTATAACAATATGTGCCAACTCAACTTCCTCCATAACGCCAAGTAAGTAGATGTATTATTAAAAGTGTAACCACTTCAGTGCTTGATTTTCTTAAATGTGTTAAATTGAAGAGTATTTCTATTGAGTGTTTATGCTAAGCCCTAGACCGCTCGGGCATCACAAATTGGTGGCAGCATTTTGGATAGTTACTCCAGACTGCTGCAACTGAACCCACTTCGAAGGGTTACAGATTGTAGGTGATAGGGGATAGGCGTTAGGTCATTGAAAACAGCGTTAGGTTTTCCTCCGATGAATGGAAATTCAGTTGTTTTATTTTATTCGCATGTTGTGTTATGAATGCAATTCGTGAAGTTGTAAGTGAGCTGAGCAGTGTTGCTGAGTGGGACTTTTTAACGTGTCCTGAAGCGTTCAGAATCGTGCACATTTCAGTTGACAAATCTAATATGATAGTTTGTGAAAGAGGAAAATTTACAGGATTATAATGAAAATGTGTACTGTAGGAAGCTTTAATGTTGAATATGTTCATGGACCTATGAATAACAGAGTAACCGGTAGTGTTGATTGTCACGTATAATTGGAAGATATAACACAGCACACTTGGGTTAGAGTTGAGTATTGCAGAAATTATCTGGATTCAGCTCCACTTATTTGCTGTATTTTGCAAAAGCACTAAAGTGTTATGCTAAGACGCTTATTATTTTTTCAGTGACAAGAAGGGAAAGTAGTTGAGTTTACAGTTTTGACAATCTACGTAGTTTTAACTAGTAGTACTGAGGCATTGAAGAATTTAGAAGAATGTTCATATAAATTGATACAGAAATTTTTTCAGAAGCACACATCTTTTGACTTGTCTCAAGTAGAGCCATTTCGTACTAAGTTGAATGCATTGACTACAGGTTCAGGACTGAAAATAGTTTTCAAGGGAGAACCAAAGCAATCTTTTCCGACTCCCGCATATAAAGTATAGGAGTACGAAAATTCTTCTGGACGGGTAGTGTTCGAAATTGAAATTCGTATAGTGAAGAGGTTCATACCTCGAGATAGTGTTTATCCAGAATTTGAGATAGAAAGGCTTGATCTAGTTCCGAACACAGAGCCTTTGACTTCGCATGATGCGAACGTAAAACATGAGCAAGCGTCTGCTAGTTCTTCACATTCAGAACATATTGCCGTTCCTAAGAGAGAAAATTTGAACACAATTCATGAAACTAAACCTACAAGTAGTAGTACACATTACGATACTCCAAAGAAACGGACTCACGATCGTAAGACTTGGATTCCTCTTTCAAAATTAAACTAATAAATTTTAGTAAGTTGTAGTAACACTTTTCTGGTTGACATGGAGGACGAAAGACATCATCAACTAGCCCACGCAATACCAGAACAAGCTCAAGTACCAGCTCAAGTTAAAGATTTGGTGGTTATTTCATTAGTAGACAAATGGACTGGCGAAAAAGGCTCATTACCGGTACACGATTTTCTAGAAAGAGTAAAAAGCACAGCAAGCATAGGAAATCTTTCAGATAAGGACAAAGTAAAATTAGCGAAAATGAAATTGAAAGGTTTAGCATTGCATTTTATTGCAACATGTCCTAGATTAAGAGGGGATATAACATTAAAAATATTAAAAGATGAGTTGAACGACAGATTCAAGGAAAACCAGCCGTTGCAATTTCATTATTACATGCTGCACAATGTTAGGCAGAAACATAATGAGGATGTGCAGACATTCGCAGATAGATGTAGTAAATTATGTAAGAAAACAGTTCAGCATTTAGATGAGCCAGAGAAACAGGAAATTTAGAATCAGGAAGCTAAATAGAGGGTATAAGCAGCTTTCACTGATGGGTTACAAGGTAACGTAGGTCAGCAGATTAAGATATAAAATACCACAAACCATGGATGAAGCTGAACATATGGCTACAGCGTCAGAGGTTACAGGGGCATATTAGGAACGCAAAACCAAATTTGAGGATCCTCAGAGGAGGAGAAAGGTGTTTAATATAGTCTCCCAGCAAACAAGTGTGGCACGGGGTAATGCGAAAAGTGGCAAAATTACTTCCATTAACAGAGGTTTTGGAAGAGGTTATAACTCATATTACCATGGTTCCAATAATAGCAGTAACAGTAGAAAGAGTTTATCAGGAGCTGGTGTTTCTCCCAAGAACATGAGTTACAGACAAGAACAAAATAATAACTGTAATATTAGATGTTTTAATTGCGGACATTTTGGGCACATGATCAAAGAATGCCAAAGTTTAGGAACCCCACAATGGAGGGCACGGCATTAGAGAAACTAGTGAGAATGTAAGTAGTAATCACCCAAATGCGAGAACCCGAGTGTCAGCCTCGGACGCCAAATGGCGGTAATTACAGTTGTAAGGGGAAAAGAGACCATAGTATCAGTTCTTGTCGAGGGCCAGTCTCACTCATTCTTAATTGACACAGGGTCCAATATATCTCTCGCTTGACCTAGCATCAGCGAGATTTTTATCGATGAATCTCAGTTAGGAGCTAAAGGCGTAATTAGAGGCTCTCTCCAGAACTCAGGTACCCAGTATGTAGAGTTGTGGGTAAATTGTCAATGTTACCCATATTAGTTTCCTGTGTGAATATCAGAGCTTCTTTTCGAGGGAATACTTGGAGCCAATTTTCTCCATTATTATGCTGCAAGAAT
The DNA here is from genome assembly GCA_029891345.1 of Dryococelus australis. Taxonomy (NCBI): domain Eukaryota; kingdom Metazoa; phylum Arthropoda; class Insecta; order Phasmatodea; family Phasmatidae; genus Dryococelus; species Dryococelus australis. The sequence continues at coordinate 125,411,060 of CM056994.1, read as the reverse complement.
CCACTTGAAAGAACAGTCATTGTATCTCAAAGATAAGATTACTTGCATAATTGAGGGAGAGCAGCGGAAACAAGCTGAGAGCCTGGCCAACTATGAACTTGGATCTGCAACAGTGAATAGTAGTCAAAATAATGAAGTGAAAATGATACAGAACACGATTCTGCCACCAAAATCGAAGACAGTGATAGATATTCCTTTGCACATGGCAGGTTGAGACGCTGACATGAAATTGCTTCTTAGCAAACCGACATTGACGAATGTACCGGGCATCCATGTGGCAAGGGCAATATGCAACTTAATTCTTACCGGTAAGAGCCTCCCAGAGAATGAGGTGTATTATAGGAGCAGTATGGCTATAAATTCTATAGGGACATGTAATAGATTCAGTGAGACGAATATGGAGGATGGGGTGAACGGACTGTCAGGGTACTTGCGTAGTTGAAAATAATGCACTTATGAGGGTGAGTGACCAGTGTGTTATCCCCTTTGTTTCGGGTCAAAGGGATGCGTCCCAGTGTTTCGTTCCTCATTGTGCTCACGTCAAAGGGGGCAAGAGGACATGGATCCAAGTCGCGCGGAAGATGCAGGAGCGACGTGTGAAGTAGGCCGTCATGTCGAGAGGACTACTGACAGGGTAGGTCAAGTTGAAGGTTCAAGGAAACCTCATGTTGAAGGTTCAAGGAAACCTCATAGAGCATTCGTAAAATAAGTAAGGGCAGTGACAAAAATTGTGAACATTACTAATGAGACGCTCGTCATACCAAAAGGTACAGTAATTGAATTTGCCACACTTGTCAGTGACGTTGCTGAAGTACTATGCATAAATAGCAAACCCCGAATATCCGAGCGAAGTTGTATAAGTCTTGGGTCAGAACAAAGCGATTTAGTGTCACCACAGATAGAACCATGGGAGGAAATCCTCGCAGATGTCCCTAGAAACAAAGATAAAAAGTGTTCGCTTCCAGGCTCCGAAGCAGTAATTCCCTCGAGTTGTGTTAGCCATAAAGTGAGTGAATTAGTTAGCAAGGTCATGGAACAGGGCAGATTTTGTCACTTTGTCTCCAAAATCTGCAGAGATAGAAAATGCCAAGCAGAGACAGTTCCGATCCCAAATAAAAACCCAGAGTCCTGCCATAAAAAGTTAAAATGTCGTAAAAGTTTGATATGTTGTTATAATTTGAGATGTAATGATTTGAAGTGTTGAGGTAATTTGAAGTGTTGAGGTAATTTGAAGTGTCATGATAAATTGAGATGTCAGAGTAATGTGAACAGGAGTAAAAAGAGAGAAGGTAACATTGAAAATATGTGCATAAATTAAAAATCGGTATCATTGTCAGATTGTTCATATATATTGAGAATAAATTAGCTGAATTATGTACAGACTCGAGGTAGTCAGAGTTGTGAGATTCGCATGGAAAATACGTGTAAATCATCTAATGGAAAGAATAAAATATTAAATGTGAAAAATTGTTTAGTGCCTCAAGGTAGTCAGAGTTTTGAAACTCACATGGCAAATAGTAGTAAATCAGTGAAGCAGAAGGGTAAAATTTTACCAGAACTACCAAAAGACAAATTTATGAAGGTAAAGGAAATTGTTAGAGATAAATTGAAATATTTGAGCAAGAATGATTTTAATATAATGTTCCCAGTGTTAATTAAGTTTGCGTATATATTTCAAGTAGAAGGCAGATTGAATTTTGGATGCACGAATTTATTGAAACATAAGAGAGATACAAGAGAGGCCAGACCAATAAAACAGAAGCCATACAAAGTGCCGCATGCTTCGAAACTAGTGATTGCAGAGCAAATAAATGAAATGCTTGATAAAAATATTATTTCAGAGAGTAAATCACCTTGGCAGTTTCCCGTAGTGATGGTGAAAAAGAAAAATAAAGACGGTTCTTTTAAGATGAGATTTTGTATAGATTTTCATCAGCTTAATAAAGTTACACGGCAGGATCCTTATCCAGTTCTGAATGTCAGGGAGATGTTAGATTCCTCATATGGGTTGAAATATTTTTCAACATTGAACTTAGCGAGTGGCTACTTCCAAATTGAGTTACAAGAAAGTGATTGGGAGAAAACGATTTTTGCTACATTCATTGGGAAATATGAATTTAATAATAGACTCCCGTTTGGGCTGTGTAATACTCCAGCAACATTTAAGAGGTTAATGGAGAATTATGTTCTAACAGGTTTGTTAGGTGAACAATGTTTAGTATATCTTGATGACATTATAATATTTAGTGGTACTGGGTGAGAACATGCTGAGCGCATGAGTAAAGTATTGGAAAGATTAGAGGAGGCTAATTTGTGGATCCAGTCTAGTAAGTGTTCATTTGTATAAGACAGTGTAGAATACTTAGGGCATGTTGTAAGTTCAAAAGGCGTAGAAACCAAATCAAAAGAACTTGCAAGCAATTAAAGAATTCCCCAGACCTAAAAATGTCACAGAAGTTCGCTCAGTGATAGGTTTATTTCAGTATTACATGAAATTTGTACCAAGTTTCGTGGATATAGCAAGACAATTGCCGAAACTAACTGAGAAAGATGAACCATTTTATTGGGGAACAGAACAGGAAGAAGCTTTCAAAATGTTAACAGAAAAATTAATTTCATATCCAATTCTTGTGTATCCAGATTTTTCACAACTACTTATTGTAATTACACAAGCTAGTCATTATGCTGTAGGCGCCGTCCTGTCTCAGATGAGGAATAGACACGAAAAACCAATTGCCTATGCCAGTAGACAGTTGAATTCAGCAGAAAGGAATTACAGTACAACGGAAAAATAATTGTGCGCTTTAGTTTTTGTTACAAAACAATTCAGAGCGATTTGTACGGGCATAGATTTACCATTATTACAGATCATGCTGCATTGAGATGGTTACTGAATTTGAAAGACCCTAGTTCGAGACTCACTTGATAGGCACTTCTCTTGGTAGAGTTTGATTATGAAGTAGTCCATAAACTGGGCAAGAAACACGCTAATGGAGATTGTTTGTCGCGAATGGTAAATGCGATAAATTCAAAAGATTTAACTAGAGAAATAATTAAGAAAGAACAGAGTGAAGACGAAACACGTCAAATTATAATTAATAAAGCAGATAGGGGAAATTTCTTTATTGATAGGAAAGGCACCTTATATAAAAGGGAAGTAGACAAAATTTTGGTAGTTGTCCCAAAGTCGCTCGTGACCAGAGTAATTAGTCATCACCATGTCACTCCATTTTCCGCCCACCAAGGAGTAAAATTAACCCAAAACCTCCTCAAATCATTATACTGGTGGCCAACATTGAATAAAGATGTAGATTAATACATTGTGAGATGCTATGATTGTCTTAGGAGAAAAAGTATGAAAATGACGAAAACACCACTAGGTTCTTTGCCGCAAGTAAATTCCCCATTTAAGTTGGTATCTCTACATATTTTAGGTCCCTTACCAACGAGCGATTAAGGGAATTAATATGTGTTAATGTTTATTGATTATTTCACAAGGTACTGTGAAGCGATACCAATCCCAGATCAAACTGCAGAAACAGTAGCAAAATATTTTGTACAGCAGACTATTGAAGGCATGGTTATAACGTTTCATATCAACCCTAAACTTAATAAGGATGCTATCATCAATGTCATAAATACTCATAAAGACAGGTTCGCAGATTATATTTTAGAGCAAACCGAAGTCCACAATTTTGAAATTAAGCTCAACTTAACCATGGACAAGCCAATTTCTACACTATATAGCATTAGTCCTAAAGTTAGAGACAAACTCTTAGTTCAGATTGATGACATGCTCCGAGCCAATATTATATGGCCCGCGGACTCTCCTTATTCTGCACCCAATCTTCTCATTAAAAAAAAAAATTGGTGGGTTAAGATTTTTAACTGACTTCTGTAAGTTAAACCAATATCTTACTAGAGTCCAATACCCTTTACCACGCACAGAGAACAATTTAACAGGCTTCCAAAACTCCCTATATATTACTAGCCTAGATCTATTTTCAGGGTTTTACAGCATACCTGTTAGGCAACAAGACCGCCATAAGCTGGCCTTTTCAATTGATGGTGTTGGTTTATTCCAGTACAAAAGAATGCCAATGGGCCTTTCTATCTCCCCTCAGTACTTCCAGATGTTTATAAACACCCTTCTAGGTCCACTCAGATGGACAGCAGCAATTGCTTATATTGATATTTTTTTACTAGGCAATACTTTTGAGGAGTATTTGGACAACATTAATAAATAACTTGAGAGGTTGAGAATGTAACGTTAAAGTCAACAGTAAGAAATGTACCTTTGCAGAGCAGACAGTCAAAGTTTTAGGCCATATCATAACCTCTGATTGCATTTTCACCGACCCAGATACGGTTTCCGCCATAGAGCACATGTCACCCCCTACCAACTTAAAACAGTTACGTACATTTCTTGGCATGACCTACTTTTGTCGTTACATTCAAAACTATGCCATCATAGCGCACCCACTTATAGAAAGCATGTGGTACCTTTCAAGTAGCAGGACGACCAGGCCAAAGCATTCCTTAACTGGAAACAGGCAATTTTACAAGCGCCGGTGTTAAAAGAAATTTGATGAGGACAAAATGATCATACTGGCTAGTGACGCAATCGGCGGAGCCCTCCTACAGGAGGAGTCGCATTCCAAACAGGACACACTCATCGCCTTTGCCCCAAGAAGCTATCTATCCAAGAGTCTCATAGGAATACAACAGAATGAGAATTAGGCGCAATTAGGTATTTGTGTATACATTTCCATCAGTACTTATATGGTAGAAAATTTAAGATTGAAACTGACCATGCTAGCTTGCGCTACCTACTCTCTATGATAGAGCACAATATATGTATTCAGAAAATGGTGATCGTGCTCAGCGAATATGGTTTTGAACCTACCATCGTACCATAACAGTCAACAACACACCTTTCCAAATCAAAGAAAACATGCTAACATGCACTTCCCTTTACACAGACTTTGCAGAAGCCATCTTGCAGGATACACGTAAAGCAGACGAGATTTGTAACACAGTTACCATGTATACCAAATGTCATTGGGACGACGTCAAACATTATTTCATTTCCCAATACAAAGAACAAAATCGCGATCTCATCGCCAAATCACTTGCCAATGAAGAAATTTTTCCAATGTACAGTATCTGCAGAATTCTTAGTGACTTATATAATATAAATATTGAAATCATTGAGCAAGATAGCACCTCACATTTCGCAACCACTTGCATTGATTCTCTATTAAAATGTAAAATTATTATTGTTCTCAATTCAGGCAAATGTCACTTTTTCCCAGTATATACACATGCCCAAGAATACATCAAAATTGACGATGACTCAATTTTCCAGTTGTGTCAACTTTTTGTGAATACCTTGCCTTTTTTTTGGCGAATATGATAATGATCCACATATTAGACCGTTAAAATTGGCCTTACTTTATCCTGAGCAGGCAGATAGCAAGTTTCGCAAATTGAGTCGCAGATATGGCATAGCGGCGAATGGTGAAATATTTTTTAAATTTAATACGCCCCAGGACATTTCCAAACTCACTCTTATACCCAAGTTATATGTTCCAGAAATTATTGAAGCCCACCACGATGCAATATTTGAAGGCAGCCATTTTGGCATTTTTAAGACGTTACAGAAAATCAAACAGTTGTATTATTGGGATACGATGCACCAAGATGTCAGAGAGTATGTAAAATCTTGTCCCATTTGCCAGAAAACTAAAGCTACTAATGATAAGCCTCTGGGTACCTTAACTTCTATACCACCACAACCTCTATTATCTACGTGGGATCTAAATGCCAAAGGTCCTCTGTCTGTTACAGTACGTTAAAATAAGTACATTCTAGTTATGATGGAGTACACAACCCATTACATAATAGCAAAAGCTGTACCTTCTATTGAGTCTGCCACATACGCAAAATTTATTAATTATGTCGTACTCCAGTTTGGTTGCCCACAACAAATTTTGACTGATAGGGTAACCAGTTTTCGGAATGAGCTCATCAGTAATCTTTTGAAATCTCTAGGTGTAAAGAAGTTAACTACTATGGCATACAACCCTAGATGCAATGGTCTCGTTGAAGCCTCAAACCGTGCCATGGGTGACCAATTTACAGCTTATGCTAATGCCGATCAAGCAAACTAGATTTGTACCTAGAGTTCATACAATTTAATTATAACACTAGTGTCCATTCCGCTATTAAGTTTTCTCCATTTTATTAGTCACATGGTGTAGAAGCTGCCCTTCTGGCACAGGTAGTCACTGCTCAACATACCCCACGTACCCATAATTGGTGTGAAAAACTTTTGCAGGATCGCGAAACGGCCAATATTAATTTACTACAGGCCCAAGTTAGTCAGAAAACACAGTTTGACAGTAACCATAAAGATAACACTTTACGAGTAAATGATTACATCTAGGTATGTAGTAGAGGCTGCCAGAAGGCCTTAACGCACCGATATCGCAGTCCCTTTCGGGTGACCGATTTACTAGGCACTTCTACTGTGCGTATCCAGACCAATAAATTTCGGCTGCCCAAGTTTGACACTGTGTGCAAGTGGCACACGAAACATGCCTTTGTGCGTTAACTTAGTGTATATTCAAGTGTCTTGTCTGTGTTTTATAGTTCTATATTTAATATGTGCCATGAAATATGTTCCAGTAAATGTAATTTTCCCCTGGGGAATACACAGGATTTGTACGAGGCGTCTGTTGCGTAAGCCGCCGCCTTTGCAGTCAGCTCATGTCTTGCTTTGAAATGTGCTGACGACAGACACAACTCAGCACAGCGTATCACAGCCCAGAGCCGAGCAGTGCGTGGCGCTCGCCGACTTCACTGCCAACCGACCACCACACCTCTGCTGCCGGCAAAGTGAGGACTCCACGTGTGCCAACCTTGACACTCCTAGCGGCCTCCCAACGGCAGTCGCGAGGCGCTACCTCAAATGTCAGTTGCTGAGTTACACCTGGCGCATGCGCAACCCGTCACCATGGCAACACCACTCAGTGGCCTTGCCGAGCCACGGAGGGAGGGGGACCACGGCTGCCACCACTTGCCTGTGTGTCCTGTTCTGAAGGTAGCAGTTCTCAACGAGTCTTGCGGCCAGTTTCTGTTGCAGCCATTGCATGGGTGAGTGATGGGCCCTGCATATGCACACCAGTCTTGCAAGGACAATGCCACCCATGGGACAATCTGTTGCCCAGTAGTGAGAGGCCAGCTAAGCACGCCGCATGATTAAGGGGTCACGGTTGTAGTGTGCCTTCCTCTGATCACACACACACTCACTGTTCCACCACTTACATGACCACTACCAGCCTATTAAACTTCACGACCACACTTATTTTCAATACGAAACATGTAAATGTTGACAGTAACAACCCAAATTTAAGAAAGCTACACAAATGGAAGAATACTGAGTAACTGTAGGTGTTGGTCAACGGTGTACTCTGAGAATGCCTTTTCACACGATTAATACACCTATGAACTTGTTACTAACTGACACTTGAATTTAACAGACTTACAAGAGTTGCAACCTGTTCATGTGAACCACCACAAAGTATTATTAAGTAATACCAAACTTTTCTCTGTTTTGTAACACACACACTTTGATTATGCCTCTATGGCTATTCTTTTACTACTAGTTTTTGCTGTCATCACATTGTATGTGAAACTGGTTAAGATATTTATACTTCTAGCACATATCAACACACCCCCCTAAAAGCTACTGCCATACTTATATTGCTCGCACGATAGTGCTACAATTTTTTTTCATACATTCCCAGCTGTCTACGCCTGCATCGGAGTGTATTAATTGCAAATTGTGTCTAGCATTGGTAAGATATCTCTGATTACCCAGTTTTCATAAGGGTGCAAATATGACACACACCGCCATGGGTGTTATAAACATTATTACTACTTGTTTCCTTTTTACAACAGCATTCCACTGCCATTACAGTTCCTTCAGGCTTACAGGCCTATATGTACATAATTTATTGAGTGTTTGAGTATTTTGCTAACAGCCACTGCTTCTTGGCTTAGTATGACTTTTACTTACATTTAATTACCTTTACCTTAATGATATGATATATAATTCCATTCTCATGGAACTAATATGTAAGCAGCATTCCCGTGCTTGCAATCAAAGCTGAAAGTTATGAATTATGACCACCAATAGTGGTCCTTACTAGGTTTGTTTTAGTTTAACATTCACGGTATTTTCTTTAACTGTATATGTTACGTATTCTGTTAGTTGTGTACACATATTTTTATTTTATTCCTTCCCTCACCTCATACCTGTAGGTTTAATTCTGTGTAATTGTAATATTTTACAAACTTTATTGTATGTACATATGATGAATAAATATGTTCTGAAAACCAAATACCTATAGGGAATGACTGTAAACTATTCAAGTTTAAGCATCGTACCATTATTTTTTACTATTACTTTCTACTCATCTTGTTCATTAAGGAGCAATTCATTGCTACATGTATTTTTGTGTAATTTAACTTATGCTCTAAAGCATCTCCTATTGTTTACAATTACTTCATACTTGTATTCATGGTTACCGGACAATTCTTTATTAAGTATGTTGTATATATTTTCATTTCATGCTCTCATGCATGTATCATTGTTTACATTTAGTTATACTTGTGCTAATCGCTTTAAATAAAATAATTACACAATGTGTTTCTATGTGGTTTCACTTCATGCTATTTTGTCTATATTTTATGGCAAGGTCAATCTTAAGAAATCAACAATTTCACTTTTGTACTTTATGTGTTCGAGTGTGCAAGTAACACTATAAAAAACTACATGTCCTCTGACCAGTGATTACATACAGAAACTCTAAAAAAAGTGCAAATAATTAGTCAGACTCATGCTCTGCCTGCGTGCGAGCTATAACATTCTCAACTCCAGTGAAAACCAAAGTGCATACTATTAGTCGGACTCACGCTCTGCCTGCTTGCGAGCTACTACCATACTAAACCAGTGCATCTGAAAGTGAACACTATTACCTAAACTAGTAGTAAACCACGACACGTTCATGAACTTTTAACTACATGCTACGTGCATCTATTCAGAGGTTATTGTATACCTCCTTCCACTATTTACATATGTTAGTACTATTTATTGCTATGTATAATTTTTTTGTTCAATAACGCACTACTTATTCTGTATTATTTAGGTTAAGTTTGTTTCAATTGCTACTTGTAGTAGTTCATTAATCTTAAAACTTCAACACATGGCAATGCCAATTTTTTTTGCATTGCAATAATGACTGCATGAGGTTTATTTTTATGTAAGAATTCTCTCAAAATATGTTTGTGTAAATGTTCTGTACTTATCTGTAAGTAGTCAACCGAACTAGTTGTACAAGTGTAAATCAATAAGTATTTTTCCCAAGTGCACAAACAAAGCACACACCAGTAACAGGCTGTAAAGTGCCACATCAGACTTCTTGCTCTTGCAAGCCACACAAAAGATGGTGCACCCGACCGACACTACCAACCTCTGGAGTGTTGCCTACCTTTCATGAAGGTAGTAACTTCCCAGTTGTGTCAATTTTTCCCTTGAGTCGTTTAACTTTCACTTCAAACATTCCCCAATTATATTTGATTTTGTCATTACTGTTTCAGCAAGACGACACTTTTATTATTAACAACTTTGTAATTTTTAAGAGTTAATCCTCTGACATGTTGTTCAGTGCAATTGCACCATGTGCATGCCAAACTTTCAAACTTCCTCTCCCGATATCCATCGTCCAGCTTGGGTTCATTAATTTTCTTGACATTAAATGTGGCGAAGGACATACATCCTTCCCTCCTGTGGTCGCACTGCTCTACGTATTAAGATAAGTTACGTTTACTTTTGGGCAATCATGTATATTTTTCTGTTTTAATTTATTACCATTTCAGTACAATGAATCTTTTCTATTTTTGCCTACCTTGCCTTTTGCAACCTTCCCCCTTTACTTGATTTTTCATTTTAACTTTATTATTATTTTTCTTAAACGAGGTTTAGCCTTGCCCCTACGACACTACTATTAAGTATTACCGCAAATGCCACCATTCGTCGTCGTCATTCGCCCCAACCTGAGCTCCTCGACCTGTCTCCACAACAGTACAACTACCCTTGGATGGATCAACTTGGTTACTTGCCTCCACTACTGCCACAGTCGGAACGGCTGTTATTTTGTCCTGGGGGGTAGCGTAGTGACCAGGAAGGGCCGCTCACTGAAATTACCACCCAAGCTAAGACGGCCACATGAAAGTTACCAGTTAAGCTATGACAAGATATAGATTGAGCCTGTTTATTAAACATCAATGCTGACCTACTGGGGCGAAACATATAAAACGGCCATGAGCGCCACCCACTCACCCCCAGTGTCCTGACGAAGTTGGCAACGTGAGCATCATGACACCGAGGCCTTGAGGAGCTCTGGGTCCTCTCTATGTTAATTGGTGAGCATAACTCAATCTAGCAGTTAGGGCGTAACGTTATCCTTCGAGACCTTGTTGTCCCCTTAACGCTATTTAATATACTGGAAAGGCTAGGGAATTGAGTATAGCTGTATTTATAACTTTATCGCACCGAGCCACTTGTGAGTATTTGATATCTGAGTATTGTCCATTTAATTAATTACTTGTGAAGTGTTGTATAAATTTTCTATATGTTATATATATTTAATGTTCAATAAAGTAGTTGTGTTATGAACTTGCTGGAGTTGTTAGTGTATCAGTAGAGCTACGTCCCGAATACGTTTGTCTACTCCAACCTAGACTTGATACTGATTGAATAAGACATTATTGGTTCAGTAGTCAGAATAGGAGTAACGGAAGGGGAGATGTAAAAACACACACACATCATCATGATCATTAGCTGGCAAGCTCATACGCACTCAGGATGCTAAGATAATTATATTTCCATACAGGATTACAAGTTATCCCAGACTACATCAAGATATTGCATTCCCCACCATCAGCATGCTTAGTAGTAAGAAGAAGACACTCTACGCAATGGACTTCTACAAGCATTATTTAGACATAAACATGTCCAGTGGTCTAAAATAATGTCAATACAGATTAATCAGTACATATGACCTCTCCCCACTGTTGTCATGTCCACAATATGTCTGATTTCATTATCATTGTTATTGCATCAAAGCATTATGCAATGCCACAAATGGTTTTTGAATAACTGCTAGCACACAATCTGAGTACCACTGTTACTCATAATTGTTTGCTTGGCAGAGCTATGCAGCTCCCCATCTGGGATTGAGAACACTGCCACTGGATACTTGATAAAATATAGCCTGGTTTGACGAATCATGATCATGTTTCCAAATGATTCAGGCAGCTTAAAGAGTCCATGTGTGGAGAAAAACCCAAAAACCAATGGATCCTGCATGTAAACTAGGGTTGTACCAGTTGTTTGTGGCTCCATAATGGCTGTAGGTATACTCAGATAGCACAAATTATGACTCCTCATTAATCTGCAAACATGTGTGACTGGTGAATGTTATGTGCACATCATTTTGGATATGTTAACTCATCCATGTCCTGCTTTCATCTTGATAGTTTTGGCCTCTCTAAAGGACAATCACCAATCTTGCATGCTCAGGGTCACTAAAAAAATTTGGAAGCATAAACACACTTCTGATTTTGGGGTCACACCATAGCCCCCTCATCACCTTACTTGAATGTTGTCAACAATCTTTAGGATGCCTTTCAATGCACTGTTGACAGTAGGGATCCAACATCATGGAACTATACAGAACTGTGGACTCTTCAGGAGTCATGGTGTTCATTGTTTATAGACTACTACATTAAACTGTTACATCCATGCGTATTATATTTATACAGTTCTACAGTCTGGAGTTGGACTTTCACAGCATTAGATAGGTAACATAGTTTTACTTGCTCTTCAGTGTAAGCTTGCGGTAGTTAGTAATAACTTATTTTTTGTAGAAAGTCACAAAATAAAAGTTTCCTACAAGTTGGAATGTACAAGAAGGTTTACATTTTCTTTCATTTAGTTTTATTTTACTTATACAGTTAATAATGCTTATATATGAGCCGCCAACACATTGGTACGCACATTTGCAAGAGAGTGTAGTGACACAAAATTTAATATGAAACCAACACTCCATGACTGAAGGTTTTATTTTGTACCAACATTACACACCTTTACTTGAGCAAGTTGTTCGCTGTTGTTGCGTCAGACCAGCAACATTCCTAAAACCACTCATGTTTAGTGCAGGCCTATATGAGAAACCAGGTGTCCAGAATAGGATAATAGGGACTCTGTACCGAGGAACCTGGTGGAAGAGCATCAGAGGTGCAGATAGTTTGTGGAGCTCCACACATGATACAGAGCTCTTCAGTTGGTGTTGAGAGGATGCAAACTTGCAGAGTGTTACTGCAGAAGGTATCCGTTTTACCTGAAAAAGAGGCACATTTTCAAAGAACGAAATATATCTTGTTTCTCCAGAAACACACACTAAATTATAACAACCCATTTTCACTGCCCATAAAGCTTTATTATGGAAGTCTCTTACCAAGCTAACCAAACTTGCATTTGTGCCAATATCAAAAACTACACATAGTTTAAATTTAGATCTACTACTTCATACAGCATTCTTCCAAAATTTGATACAGGATGCCATTGAAATTATTTAGTAAATATAAGCTTTTTCATACGACACAGTTTTCAGCTTTGTGCTAACTTTCTGACTGCTAGATTATGGGTCAGTGGCAGCATCATGTTTATTCCCTTTTGGCGCACCTTCCTGGGATTTAATTATGGGCTACTTGTAGATCAGGCTGGTGACCTACAAACTGTCCTTGGCTTTGGTTGGCTCTCAGTTGTGTTGAGCTGCAACCACTTTACTCTTCCTTTCTCCTCCTTGCTTAGAGAATGGCATAGGTAATGGTAGGTTAGGATGCAATACAGGATTTTCTCAGCAACAACACAAAAGTGTAGACATATTCCCCAGTGGAAGACCAGGATTATACCAAACACTTTCCTGTCCTCTTAACCTCAGTACCTGGCAGAGAATCACTGTGCACCGTACAGAGGTGAGTGGACTAACTAGCCTGTTCCTGTCTGCGCCAAGATCCTAATAACACCGACCCTCCAATTTAAACACCCGGTGAAGAATCCTGATGGCATGCTAGAGAGTGATAGTAATTCAGAATTAAACTGGGTGTTATACATAGTGATGGCTTCTTGGTGCTGTACTTGACAGTCATGTCCGAGGGACTCTGGTCCAACCCAGAGACATGGAACATTCACAGTAGCGGGCATCAAGTTGCAATGGTGATCCTCTTTCAGGTGCAATCACCTGCCGTAGGAATTGTCTTGTTTTTGTCTGAATGTATGTGTTTGGTTTGCCCCTATTCTTTACCGAAAAGTCCCTGTGGACATGATAGGCTGGGATCCAGGTTTAACTAGGCCAGAAGGTAACTGCGAGTTAATGAGTAGAGATGACCTCTTTCAATAAGTAGTCGAAAACTCTGGAGTAAAGTACTGCAGGGTTTATTCACAATTGTCAAAGCTCTACTGAGGGAAGCTCTACCCATCGGAGACTAATAACACCAAGCTTAAATAAAACCCCTTAAGGGTCTGACCAATGCAAACAAATAACCTCGGCCACCTCATTAATAATTCTAGCTAGTATGGCTACCAGTCATTTACCAGACTTTCAGCAAATGAGTCTCAGAAATAGTCATGATAAGGCTAGCACGGCCTCCAAACACCTACGAGGGAAAACTGTCTCCCTACGGATAAGTACTGCTCGTCTCTAATGGACAGTTGGCTAGTGATGCGAGCAGCAGGGAACCGCGGTGCTTGCTGAAAAGATAGGCAGGCAATAGAAAGAAACAGTTGACATTTTACGGGTCTGTAGTTGAACATATGCCTACGCAGTGAATGTCATGAGGGTTTGGGTGCATTAGGGTAGCATTCTACTCCTTCTTACCCCCATTCCATGGTGGCTCAAGTTGACTGCGTGCGAGAGAGGGTGGCAGCATGTGGCAGCCAAGCCAGGCTGTTGTGAAATGTCAACTGGAGGTTGGGCAGGTAGTATCCATACCCAGTTAAGGGTAGTCCCTCCCTTCTATTATACTTCTCATACCTATAATTGCAGTTAAAGGGTACTCAGCGAGGTCTGATAGTGGCAATTGGCTTATTGGTTAGACTGCATGAGTTAATGCTGTCATACCTCCTTCCCTATTGTAGTGCCCCAACGGCTATGAGCCTCGAGAGCAGAGAGAGAACATTTACACAAAGTATTTTTCGCAACTTATTAAGCTTTGCAGCTCCTGCAGCAGGAAACTGTATCCATTCTGATACTGCCTGTGGTGATTTCAGCACCATGTGATTGTGATTCAAGCCACTTTTTGATGGGAAGTAAGTCCTGTTTTTCACTATATTTCAAGCCCATGACTCCCAAATCACGAGCAGTATCATGCGCCTATTTTCCCGTCACATGATTTCAATATCACAATTTGAGGCAGAGTGCAAAGCTTCAGTTCATTGGCTGATGCCCTGACCTCGCTTTCTTATTGGCTTGCAACTTTCCTCACCCTGATTTCTCATTGGTGGGAGACTGGCCACATGCTGACATCTTGGTGGAGGGAGACTTCTCCCCACTACATTCATGTTGCTTTATTATGCCGTACACAGCCTGGAGACGCTGGATTTCAAAGGAGGACTTCAGAGACTGCACATCACCTGGGACGACTTGTTTGAGCTGTGCTGAGACTCCTACTCCTTCATAACTGTGGCTTCAATATGAAATTGCTTTCAGTTCAGAAAATGTTTTTCTTTATAATATTATGTGCCCCGTAAACTCATCTGGACACAGTCAAGTAAATAATCATATAACTGCAAGTGTATAAACTTCAGTGCTTTTATTTTATTAGTGTTAAATTGACTTAGTTTATTTCTTATTGAGTGTTTGTGCTAATCCCTAGATCGCTTGGGCATCATAACTGGTGGCAGCGGTGGGATAGTTACTCTAGACGGCTGTAACTGAACCCACTTCGAAGGGTTGTAGGTTGTAGGTGATAGGGGTTAGGTGTTAAGTCATTGAAACCCAGTGTTAGGTTTTCCATCGACAAAATAAAATTTTTTTTCTAATTATCTTATTTTATTCGCACGTTGTGTTATGAATGTAAATAGTGAAATTGTAATTCAGTTGAGCAATGGTGCTGAGTGGTACTTTTTAACGTGTCCTGAAGCATTTAGGATCGTGCACATTTCAGTTGAATTTAATATTATAGTTTGTGGAAGATGAAATTTTCAGGATTATAATGAACACGTTTACTGTAGGAAATCATATCGCTTTGATGTTGAGTATGGTCATGGAACCATGAAGAGTCGCGTAACTGGTAGCATTGATTGTCACGTAGATCTGGAAGATATTACACCACACATGTGGGTTAGAGTTGAATATTAGAGAAATTATCTAGATACAACTCTGCTTCTTTGCTGTATTTTGCAAAAGCATTAAAGCGTTATGATAAGATGCTCATTCTTTCAGAGGCAAGAAGGAAAGGTAGTAGAGTTTATGGTTTTGACAATCTACGTCGTTTTAACGAGTAGTACTGAGGCATATAAACAAATACAAAAATTTTTTCAAAAGCACACATCATTAGACCTGTCTCAAGTAGAGCCATTTCATGCTAAGTTGAATGAATTAACAACAGGTTCTGGACAGGAAATAGCTTTCAAGGGAAATACCCAAGTGATCTTTTCCGACTCCCATGTATAAAGTGTATGAGTATGAAAATTCTTCTTGAGGCGTAGTAGTACTGTAAATTGAAGTTCACATAGTGAAGCGATTCATACCCCAAGATAATGTTTATCCCAATTTCGAAATAGAAAGGCTTGACTTGATTGCAAATACAGAACCTTCGACTTGGCAAGGCGTGAATGTAAAACACGAGCAAGTGACTACTAGTTCTTCACGTTCGGAACTCGTTTCCGTTCCAAAGAGAGAAAAATTGAATAAAATCCATGAAACTAAACCTACAAGTTGTAGTACGCATTACGATACTACAAAGAAACAAACTCACAATCGTAAAACCTGGATTCCTCTTCCGAAATTGAATGAATAATTTTAATCAGGTAGTAGCATGTTTCTGGTTAACATGGAGGACGAAAGAAGTCGTCAACCAGCTCCCGTGATACCAGCACGAGCTCAAGCACTATCACAAGTTAAATATTTGGCAGTTATTTCATTAGTCCAGACATGGACTGGCAAAAAAAGGCTCATTGTTGGTACATGACTTTCTAGAAAGTGTAGAAAGCGGAGCAAGCATAGGAAATCTTTCAGATAAGGACAAAGTAAAATTAGCAAAAATGGAATTGAAAGGTTTAACATCGCGTTTTGTTGCAACATGTCCAAGATTAAAAGGGGACATAACATTTAAAATGATGAAGGATGAGTTGAACAACAGATTCAAGGAAAATCAGCAGTTGCAATTTCATTACTACATGCTGCACAATGTTAGGCAGAAACATAATGAGGATGTGCAGATATTTGCAGATAGATGTCATAAATTATGTGAGAAAACAGTTCAGCATTTAGATGATCCAGAGAAAGAGGAAATTTTAAATCAAGGAGCTGAAAAGTGGTTATTAACAGCTTTCACTGACGGGTTACAAGGTAACACAGCTCAGTAGTTAACATATAAAATACCACAAACCATGGTTGAAGCTGAACGCATGGCTATAGCGTTAGAGGTTACAGAGGTGCATTACGAACGCAAAACAAAATGTTATGATCCTCAGAGGAGGAAAAAGGTATATAACATAGTCTCCCAGCAAACAAGTGAGGCACGGGGTAGCACGACAAGTGGCAAAAATACTTCCTTTAACAGAGGTTTTGGAAGAGCTTATAACTCATGTTACTGTGGTTCGAATGATGACAGTAACAGTAGAAAGAGTTTATCAGGAGCAGGTGTTTCTCTCAAGAATATGAGTTATAGACATGAACAAAACAATAACTGTAATATTAGATGTTTCAATTGTGGACGTTTGGACACATGATCAGGGAATGCTGAAGTTTGGAAACCCCACAACGAGCCCAAGTATGTAGGAATGTAAGGCACGGTATTAGGGAAATTAGCAATATCACCCAAACGTGAGAAGCTGAGTGTCAGCCCCGGGCACCACACGGCATAATTACAGTTGTTGGGGGAAAAAAGACCATAGTATCAATTCTTGTCGAGGGCCAGTCCCACTCATTCTTAATTGACACAGGATCCAATATATCTTTCATTCGACATAGCGTTAGCTGGAATATTATCGAAGAATCTAAGTTACGAGCAAAAGGCGTAACTGGGGACTCTCTCCAGATCGCAGGTACCCAATATGTAGAGTTGTGGGTAAATGGTCAATGTTACCTCTATTGGTTCCTTGTGTATGGGTCAGAGTTTCCTTTTGAAGGAATAATTGGAACCGATTTTCTCCGTTATTATGATGCCAGAATCAACTTGAAAGAACAGACATTGTATCTGAAAGATACAATTGATTTAGATACATATAATTCATTTACTTGCCTAATTGAGAAAGAGCAGCGGAAACAAGCTGAGAGCATGGCCAACTATGAACTTAGTTCTGGAACTGTGAATAGTAGTCAATATAATGAAGTGAAAATTATACAGAACACGATTCTGCCACCAAAATCGGAGATAGTCATTGATGTTGCTTTGCACACGGCAGGTAGGGACATTGACATGTAATTGTTTCATATTGAAACGACAGTGATGAATGTACCGGCCATCCATGTAGCAAGGGCAATATGTAACTTAATTTTTACGGGTAAGAGCCTCTCAGAGAACGAGGTGTATTCTAGGAGCAGTATGGCTACAAATTCTATAGGGAAATGTAGTAGATTCAGTGAGATGAAACTTGAGGACGGGGTGAACGACCGCCAGGGTACCTGTGTAGTTGAAAATAAGGCACTTATGAAGGTGAGTGACCAGTGTGATATCCCCTTTGTTTCTGGTCAAAGGGATGTGTCCCAGTGTTTCGTTCCTCATCACGATCACGTTAAAAGGAGGCAAGAGGACATGGAGCTCTAGTCGCATGGAAGATGCAGGAGCGATATGTGAAGTAGGGGGTCATGTCGAGAGAACCACTGACAGGGTGTGTCAAGAGTTATTTGATAGTTCAAGGAAACCTTACAGAGTGTTAGAAAAATCAGTACAGGCCGTGACAAAAATCGTGAACATTACAAATGAGACACTCGTTATACCAAAGGGTACGGAAATAGGCTTTCCACACTTATCAGTGATGTTGCTGGATTACTATGTGTAATTAGTATACCCTGAATATCCGAGAGAAGTTGTATAAGTCTTGGGTCGGAACAAAGAGATTTAGTGTTGCCACAAATAGAACCATGGGAGAAAATCCTCGCAGATGTCCCTACAAATAAAGATAAAAAGTTTTTGCTTCCAGGCTCCGAAGCAGTTAGAATCTCCTCGAGTTGCGGTAGCCATTAAGTGCGAGACCATAGAACAGGGCAGATTCTGCTGCTGTGCCCCCAAAATCTGCCAAGATAGAGTATGCCGAGCAGAGGCAGTTCCCATTCCAAAAGAAAACCCAGAGTCCTGTTTTAATAAGTTAAAATGTCAGAATAATTTAAAATGTCAAAGTGATTTAAGATGTCATATAAGTTGTTTAAGTAGTCAGAGAAATGATATAGGTAGTGAAAGTCATATAAGTTATAGAATTCAGAAAAATGAGACACGCGAAAATGTAAGATCGGTACCGTGTCAGATTGTTCACGTAAATTGAAAATAAATTAGCCAAATTATGTACAGACTCGAGGTAGTCAGAGTTGTGAGACTCACATGGAAAATAGTGAAATTCCATGAATAGAAAGATTAAAAGATTAAATGAGCCAAATTATTTAGTGACTCAAGGTAGCCAGAGTTTTGAAACTCACATGGCAAATAGTAGTAATTCAGTGAAGCATAAGGGTAGAGAGTTAGCAGAACTACCAAAAAAAGAATTTATGGAGGTAGAGAAAATTGTCAAAGATAAATTGAAACATTTGAGCAAGAATGATTTTAATATAATGTTCCCAGTGTTAATTAAGTTTGCGTATATATTTCAAGTAGAAGGCAGATTGAATTTTGGATGCACGAATTTATTGAAACATAAGAGAGATACAAGAGAGGCCAGACCAATAAAACAGAATCCATACAAAGTGCTGCATGCTTCGAAACTAGTGATTGCAGAGCAAATAAATGAAATGCTTGATAAAAATATTATTTCAGAGAGTAAATCACCTTAAACAGAATCCATACAAAGTGCCGCATGCTTCGAAACTAGTGATTGCAGAGCAAATAAATGAAATGCTTGATAAAAATATTATTTCAGAGAGTAAATCACCTTGGCAGTTTCCCGTAGTGATGGTGAAAAAGAAAAATAAAGACGGTTCTTTTAAGATGAGATTTTGTATAGATTTTCATCAGCTTAATAAAGTTACACGGCAGGATCCTTATCCAGTTCTGAATGTCAGGGAGATGTTAGATTCCTCATATGGGTTGAAATATTTTTCAACATTGAACTTAGCGAGTGGCTACTTCCAAATTGAGTTACAAGAAAGTGATTGGGAGAAAACGATTTTTGCTACATTCATTGGGAAATATGAATTTAATAATAGACTCCCGTTTGGGCTGTGTAATACTCCAGCAACATTTAAGAGGTTAATGGAGAATTATGTTCTAACAGGTTTGTTAGGTGAACAATGTTTAGTATATCTTGATGACATTATAATATTTAGTGGTACTGGGTGAGAACATGCTGAGCGCATGAGTAAAGTATTGGAAAGATTAGAGGAGGCTAATTTGTGGATCCAGTCTAGTAAGTGTTCATTTGTATAAGACAGTGTAGAATACTTAGGGCATGTTGTAAGTTCAAAAGGCGTAGAACCAAATCAAAAGAACTTGCAAGCAATTAAAGAATTCCCCAGACCTAAAAATGTCACAGAAGTTCGCTCAGTGATAGGTTTATTTCAGTATTACATGAAATTTGTACCAAGTTTCGTGGATATAGCAAGACAATTGACGAAACTAACCGAGAAAGATGAACCATTTTATTGGGGAACAGAACAGGAAGAAGCTTTCAAAATGTTGACAGAAAAATTAATTTCATATCCAATTCTTGTGTATCCAGATTTTTCACAACTACTTATTGTGATTACACAAGCTAGTCATTATGCTGTAGGCGCCGTCCTGTCTCAAATGAGGAAGAGACACGAAAAACCAATTGCCTATGCCAGTAGACAGTTGAATTCAGCAGAAAGGAATTACAGTACAACGGAAAAATAATTGTGCGCTTTAGTTTTTGTTACAAAACAATTCAGAGCGATTTGTACGGGCATAGATTTACCATTATTACAGATCATGCTGCATTGAGATGGTTACTGAATTTGAAAGACCCTAGTTCGAGACTCACTTGATAGGCACTTCTCTTGGTAGAGTTTGATTATGAAGTAGTCCATAAACTGGGCAAGAAACACGCGAATGGAGATTGTTTGTCGCGAATGGTAAATGCGATAAATTCAAAAGATTTAACTAGAGAAATAATTAAGAAAGAACAGAGTGAAGACGAAACACGTCAAATTATAATTAATAAAGCAGATAGGGGAAATTTCTTTATTGATAGGAAAGGCACCTTATATAAAAGGGAAGTAGACAAAATTTTGGTAGTTGTCCCAAAGTCGCTCGTGACCAGAGTAATTAGTCATCACCATGTCACTCCATTTTCCGCCCACCAAGGAGTAAAATTAACCCAAAACCTCCTCAAATCATTATACTGGTGGCCAACATTGAATAAAGATGTAGATTAATACATTGTGAGATGCTATGATTGTCTTAGGAGAAAAAGTATGAAAATGACGAAAACACCACTAGGTTCTTTGCCGCAAGTAAATTCCCCATTTAAGTTGGTATCTCTAGATATTTTAGGTCCCTTACCAATGAGCGATTAAGGGAATTAATATGTGTTAATGTTTATTGATTATTTCACAAGGTACTGTGAAGCGATACCAATCCCAGATCAAACTGCAGAAACAGTAGCAAAATATTTTGTACAGCAGATTATTTTAAGGCATGGTTGTCTACAAAGCCTGCTGACAGATCAAGGGAGATATTTTGTGTCTAAGTTAATGCTAGAGATTTGCAAAGTGTTAAGAATTTAGAAACTGCATACAACCCCTTTCAGACCACAATGTAACGGATGTTTTGAGAGACTTCATCTAACCCTAGCGGACATGAAATCTCATTATGTAAATTAATACGGTAGTAATTGGGATGAATATTTGCGATATGCAGTGCATGCATATAGGATGGTTCAACACTCAGTGATGGGTTATAGCCCATATTATTTGCTGTATGAAAAAGAAGTTAGGCTACCCCCTTTAGGTGAATTTAGTAGTCAGCCTAATGTTTTAAAGGGAGGTATGACAGCCAAGGGACATGTAGATATTTTGAGTAAAAAGTTGAAAGAAGCACATGAAATAGCTAGGGAAAGGAATAAAATAGCTTCTAAGAAACAAAAAGAGTATTATGATAAGAAATCAAAGTCACCAGGTATTGAGGTAGGTGTATCTGCATACGCCAAGCGTTAAGAAAGGTAGAGTATTTAAGTTTCATAAGTTTTGGTCTGGACCTCGTAAAGTTTTGAGAAAACTGAGCTAGTCACATTTGATGTATTATTAGACAAGAGAAAAGTTATTGTGCACAGAGATAGATTAAAGTTGTCTAAGAATTTTACAGAGCCAAGGAGCTCGTCTTTAGGTAAGAAAGGATGAATATGTAGGGAAAATGCCCCTCAAGTTATTGATAAAGTAGAATCTGTTGAGAGATTTTGTGATAGTGAAAGTGATAATGAATTAAGTGATGAAAATATTGAAGAAAATATAGGCTCAAAGTCACATGCAATTTTGGCAGACATTACGGCGTTAGCAGAAATAACTGAAGTAAAGGAAATATGTGTTCAATGCCCTAGGGACGACAACACTCTCGATGATAGTGAGTGTTATGATAAAGTAGAAACTGATAACGTTTGGGAACCGTAGCGATATTTAAAAGGGAAAATTCGTGAGAAAATAAGTGAACATAATAATTTGTGTTATAGTGTAAGAAACTCCTCAGTGGAAGAGGAGGACGCAGAAATAAGTGATACGTAGCCTCAGAGTATAATGTAACCTAGAATTTAATGGTAATTACGAATTCAATGTGAGAAACTAAATAAGAGGTATATTGGTTTGCACTGCAGATCACACCATAGGCGCTGGCATGATTCTGATTCAAGAAATTGACACTATATTAACAGGAGACAGATGGAAAATAGTGCTAGACATACCCATAAGAAAAGTGGAGCGTATTACTCAGGAATTAAGAACTAGATGAACAGAATTAAAGGGATGAAATTTTCCAGAGACCATGAATTTGAAAAACCACCTACAGAGCTAGATGTTCTTGATAAGTTACTTGCAGAATTGGAGGAAGAAGTAAATGACCTAACATTGATATTACCCACGACTTCATCTCGTGAAAAGAGAGATTTGTAAAAGAGAGGTGGTAGTATTCTGAAATTTTATTTGGCATGCTTACAAATTACGACTATGTCCGTATTCACCAAATCACTAGTGAGTTGGGGACGAGACAAGAAAAATTAATTTATATAGTAGAGAAATAGCTAACTTTCGTGAAAGGGATGAATGCCAGAGTAGAGAAAAATTTGAAAGATGTAATCATTTTAGCAAAAGAGTTAGCAAGAGTAATAAAAACCATGAACGTAATGAGTACTTTAACGTCCTCAGTGATTGAAATTAATTACCGATTAACTATTAGCAATTTAGGGGAAGCACTTAAATTACAATAGTTTGCTAAGAGAATTAGAATTAACTGTTCAAACTTATAAACAAGAGGTAACAAAGATAAAAATGGCATTGGATATCATAGCGACAGATAGGTTACCCACTTTGTTATCGACTCCAGGAAATTTGTCAGAAATAATTAGAGGTATTGCTCTTAAACTACCCACGGCGGCGGCGGCGGCCATCTTCTTGATGTAATTTTCTTGCAATTATTCTCTTTTTAATGCTAATTAGTTAAACGTATCCTTATTTTGAATATCATACATCTGGTAACGCAAGACAAAAAGTACTTCACCACATCTTAATTATTTAGAACCCTCTAACCAGCACCTTAACAGGCATTGTGCTAGGAGACTTAAGTCACTGTACCAGGTAACCTAAGCCCCAAAGAGTCAGAGCAGGACTGGGGATGCAGTACAAGAAGGTGATGAGATGATAACGTGACATTGGCATCTCCAGTGGGTCAACACCAGTGCGAAAACACAGGACTGTACCACCAGCCCAACTCTTGGCAAGGAAAAAGCTCTGCAAGCCAGAGCAGTGGAAAATGCTGGCAAATACGTATCTAATCATAGGTATTATAAAGATGAGAAACGTGGCTTTTCCTTTGAATGCGGAAATTAAAATTAACATCATTTAAATAATTTTTTCTAATGACATGTTTTGACAACATTAATTAAAGCCTCTTAATATTATTTTCATTTCAATTATTAAATCTAAATATGTTATTTCAGAAAAAAATCAAAAAGATGCTAGTTGGAACTTGGTAAACACAAAAGAAAATTTGCTATAAAACTGCAGTAGATGCATAAATCAAATATTAAAAACTCAGTTGATATATGTAAAATAAAGCTAGCTATGTTTGATGACAACTTTCACTACACAAAAACCAAATTAATATCCAGTGCATATAAGGAATGTGTGGGGAAAAAAATATATGTATTGTCATTCAACCTCGTCCCTCGGCCCGCGTAAGCCCGTCATGGGTCACGCTTGCATGAGGTGCAGAGCCATGTGATGCATATGATGTGTGTTTGGTGTGCCGGGCATGTTAAATGTACTGAAAGTTGGCCGACAGCCGAAGTTACTAGCAAAACGGTTTATGTTAGTATGTAAGGTCCTTTATATATTTGTTTTGCTGTGCAATCTTGTGATTAGCAATGGCCAAAGCCACCTGCAAAGGGTTCTGATAGTCCTAAGACTTTTATGTATTTATTTTTCTGTGCACTTCTGTGCACGTTTAGTAAATTAGCAAGTAAGGTTCTTATGTATTGGTTTTGCACTCATACGCATGCTCTTGTGATTAGTATAGTGTATCCCTCCATGCTTCATATCCCGCTTCTGACTGCCATTTGATAGTCTCTCTTCAAAGCTCAAGCCGGATGGGTACAAGCTGCATGGCCTGTGAGTGTTTCAACTTTGTCTTCACTGATTTGTAATTCTGTCCGTGTTATTAATATCTGAAACTTTTTAACTTTGTCCTCGCAGCCAGCCTGGCCCTTCTGCTGATTCATAACACCCTTAATTAATAATTTCCCTTTTGGGTCTTTTTTTGGCTATGTAACTTTGTATATATATCCATACAGATTCTGGTAAGACCTCATGCAACTGTTTTGTGCCGCAGTGTTTAATGTAATGTTTAGTATCATTCCTTTGAGTTTGTGTAGTGCCCCGCGCATTCCAATGTCTAAATATCTGGTAATCAATGCCGGATGGCTCTGGAACCAATGGGCATATGGTTGCATTTATTTCCTAAGCGTAAGTAACCAGCTCCCCTGTACTTGCGTTTTGTGTGCTCCGTGGCCAACAATGGAACAGAAAAATATGTGTTGGCATTAGCAACCAGCCACATGGAAACATTGCTACCCTGGTCAAATATCTGCTCTCTGCATTGCCTAGCATGGAATCACGTCCTGGTGCCCTGGGAATACGATAGTACAGCTACCTGCATTTACTGCTTTAATGGTTAATGCAGATAGCAATATATTAAAAATAATATAGTTTTTCACTAAAAACAATAGGAAAAAAATTCAGTACGCCCTCAATTTTACAAGTTATTTTTGGAACTGTCAAATATTGGAAAAAAAATTAGGAAATTAAAAAATTTCATAAAAAAAATGCAAGAAGTTGAAGTCAAGATTGATTAAAATTATGTTTGCTATTTATAAAATGTAAGTGTTGTTATGTAGCCACAATACAAAAAAATAAACAATTATTTTGTAAAAATTGATTAAAAACTGTGGCTGAGGTAGAGAATACATCATTAAAACCCTAAATATGTGGAAAATCAAGGGGAAGGGACACATTGACCACACCTCCACAAGCTGCTTTCCCCCACCTTGTTGGCCGTGAGAGGGAGGGTACGAGTACACCACGTGTGTTGCTAGGCAACAATCTCCCCTCACTAGCCATGTATTGGCAGTAAACAAGGTCACGTTTAGTTGTGCCGAGTATCATCAGAGGATAGCCAGAACTTACCCCATCAAATTGCATGTTTACATATGTGTTGGAAATACTGAGTATACGAGGAGAAAGTACATTTAAGATTATTGATTTATTGACAAATATCTGCTTTTTAAAGAAGTAAATAATATTTAATTTTAAAATTTGATTATTTCAGACAGAGGTAAATAAATACAGTAGTTTCTTTACTACTGTACTTTCAATAATTGATCATTGGAAATCACATCCACTGATTTTTCATAATGTTCCACACGTGTTTGCCATAAGTTATGTGGTGCTCAGGATAAATTTGATGCATTATTTAGAAATAAAGAGGTGTCGAATATGCCCTCCTAGGATGTCATTTTAATGAAATAAATTAATATTTCAATAAAAATCCTCTTACATTCTTACAAGTTCCCAATGACTATGGATTTTGTGTTTGGTAAAACTTACACACAGCTCAAGGCTTAATGAAATTTTGGTGACAAGGGAAGATCAAGTTTGCACGTACAGGGCATCAATATTTTTTTGGATTGAATAAAATTAGTACTTAATTAAAAAAATTACATAGGTTTTATGCCGAAAATGAAAAAAAATTGCCCTGAATTTTTAAAATGTTTTTGTGTCAAAATAGGTTTGTTTTGATTTAATAATAGTAGTTATTTTACAAAGTCATTCTTGAAAACCATGGCACCTCGGATCCAAAAACTTTCTTTCTTCTTGCGCAAGAGGTGTAGCTTAGTCTGCATAACACTTTCATAATGTGTAATATAAATATGCTGCATTAAATTATACAGTACAACAAAAGGATTTATAAATGTTATAGTGGAAGTGAAACATCCTGGTGGAACAATTAAAAGAGCTTATTATGCCAAACAACTATATTCCTTTGTTGAATTTATTTTGTAAATTTAACAAAACAGAAATGCTTTCAAAATTACAGTAGGTAATAAACTTACCTAGCACAGTCTGATGGCTTCTCAGTAATTATTAAAAAAATGTTTTATTTTTTAATTTATTTAGGTAGCATTCCCCCCTCCCAGTCAGAATTTATCAACATCATGGTACTCACTCCAGTCATAATGCTACATACCTGAATAGTATATATGTCTCCAGCTATTACTTGTAGCAACCCAAGTCCATTACAAAAGAAGGGGAGAGGTTCCAAGCCATGGCGTCGCAGATGGCGCTGCTTTTTTTTTTGTGCCACACAAGGCTCCCACATCTGCATGAATACCTCTTGTGAATTCTTGATTTCAACAACAGGCTTATCAATCTGCTCTGGAGGATGGACAGTGGATCCTTTTCTTTTTGTCTGCATGCCCTGTGTTGCAAACAGTACAGTTGTATTTGTCTTTAACTACGTATACTAGCATGTTTTACAGGTTGGTTATCATTACTGATAAAATTTTTATGTGTAAAATGTTTTCAGCGTGAGTAATTTTGGCTTTAGGATTTCAGCATCATTGAAATAAAAGAAAACCCAAATGAGAGTGCTTCCTGAGTAATTGAAGATGTTTGCCAATAAGCCCCCTTTTTTCCCCTCTTTCCCTGTACACTCATTACCTGACCAACAATGCCAGCCAATCAGGAAGAAATACCTTCCCAACCCAGAATAAAAAAATCTTGGAAGGATTTAGGACGACATTGATTTCATTTGACATTAGTGAAATGTAAACCTAAAACTCAGTAATACCATATTTACTTGAATATGGGTCACACATTTTATGCCATATACTGAGTGACAATAAACAAGGTGCAACTCTTATGTGAGTTTTCACTTAGTGTGTTAAAATTGAATTGTTTCAGTTTGTGGCATGTTTTATTATATATGAAAATAATAAGCCTGTGTGGGTTTTTAAAAAATAAAATATTATCAGGAGTTATTTTCATTACCATACATAAAATATCTTTCACAAGTAATATGAACAATTGATGTCATGTCAGATGGCAACTACAGTGATCCACTGTCACTTATCATGAGCTGTCTGCATGGTACTCACTCCAGCCATAATGCTACATTGTTGTATTCCCTACAATACAAACGTATCTGGCTTGTAACATGGTTATTTACACCTCATGGCAAGCTTCCATTTTTATGACTGATGACCAGAAAGCCACCAAACTGACATTATCAAATGTACCAAGTTAACACAATATACCACACTCCTCCCCACTTATTAGGAATATCACAAAAACTGGATACGTAAGAACAATTAACAGTTATAAATCAAATACTTTCTTGGGGCCCTTTTACGTTTGAGATATCTTGGCTCATTTTTATCCCCTGTCACTGAATCACAGACAGAACCACGTATACCTTCTTTGGGACTTGCCTCCTCACATACAAAACCTCTGAAACCTTCTTCCGGCTCCTCGCGTGGTCTATTTGTGTTCTGAGTGTTGTCGTTCAGGCTCTCAGCAACATAGGCCTCTGCATCCTCTTCCACCCCTGATGCGCTGTCCTCTGTCCTCCATCGCAGGGTCTCCTAGATGCTGATTCACATTTTCCTTGCTGACTGGGCACTGCTAGCTTCTACTACATCTGAAGCACGGTCCAAGGGGCCATAATGAAGCTGATCCAAGTGATGGTTGTAGGTGTTGCTATCAGATGCCTGCATCCTGTAAGTGTGGGGGCCCAACTTTAGAGTGGCCACTCCATACTCCCATTTCTTCCCTCTGTGTGTGTACGCTGTGAATACTACTGAACCGCTGACAGCAAAGGACTTAGCTCAGCAATAAGAGTGGGAAATAACAGGACCCACTTGATGGGTGGCAACAGTCACAGACACTAATGATGAAAGCAATGAAAGTCTATTGCGGATGACCCTGCAAAACATAAGGCTACCAGGTAACTCCCCTGTGACCATATGTGGGGTTGTATGGTAATTCATGAGGAAACAGAGTAGCAGAACACTCAGGGGAACATTGGACTGAACTAAAGCCTTTACCTTGCATTTCTTAGTTTTTACCATATTTTCTGCAAGGCCATAGTGGCCGGGTGGGAGGGTGGTGAGAAAGTGTGCTTGATAGAATTGTTTTTACAGAAATGGTAAAGTTCTTGAAATAAAAGCTGAACCTCTTTGTAAGAAACAAGTTGTTCAGGAAGACCATAAATTGAAAACCACCAATGTAGTTTGGTTATGACAGCATTGGAAATAACACTGGAAAGCACACATGCTTCAAGCCATTTCAAGTGACTGTCCACAAGCACAAAAAAATTTGTCCCATGAATACTGCCTTTACAAGCTGCTGGAAGAGTGCAGCCTTCGCAAGCCACTGGAAGCCTTTCCAAGCTGTAGGTTGGTGCTGCCTTCTCAAGCTGCTGAAGAGGTTGAAGCCATTGCAGGCTGCAGGAGAGGAGAGAGAGGTCTTCGCAGACCAGGGAGTGCTTGCTGACCTATGCGGCCGGCAAGCCCGGAGTCTCTGGCGAGAGAGGCGTGCTTGTACCTCCTTATAGAGTAGAAAACCCCTTGGATCAGCGATCTTCCGGGGGTGCAGCCTTTCTTTGCAAGGGTCCGTTTATCAGGGATGCGGCAGCACCGCTCATTTCTTATCTCCCTGAATGGAGGCGAAGACAAATTTATCCACCTTGGCCCGAGGCTGGCGGGTGTGACATCACAGGGTAGCAGAGGTGCTGTGATCCTGTGGTATCGCTGGAACTTCTTCCTCAGAGAATCTCAGGGAAGTGGTCCGTTGGAAAATATAATATTTATTCAAAAGGGTGGCGATCGTATGCTGGATTCTGGGCACGATTTACCGGCATGTGAAAAGTACTTTGCCACTGTTCATGACTTGCCACAAGCTCTTGCCTGCTCGTTGATGAGACGAAGTCGCCCGTAGATTGCACAAGTAAGCTGTGCAGCAATGTGGCATGAATCAGAACTGAAACCCAACCATTCATACACGTACACCTACCAGAAGCACGAGGTGTACAGTTGTATATATGTGCAAGTCAATAATAATGTAATTCCTGAATCACTCACCTCATTACTGCCTAAATAATTGGTACTGTATAGGGGGCTGGATGTGGAGAAGCACTTCATTGGGAGCAATAGTGGATGTTTATAATATGGTAAAATATGTTTATACCACTTCAAATCAAATGCTGCAACTCACACCAACTGATAAGACAACGACTCACTGGTGTTGAGATGCAGCTACTGGGAATCATCGTTCACAGTGGAAAATTATAAAGTGTGTGATCATGACTACTTCACAGGATGGTACATTGGGCCTGCATGCACCAGCTGCAATGTGCTGCACCAAAGACAGAAGAAACTCATCTATTTCTTCCATAACATGAGCTACGAAGAGAATTTATCACTAGGTAGTTGGGATACAATACGAAAGACATTTTCAGTATTCCGCACACAAGCGGAATACATTTTCAAAGCAGCTGGGAGACAGATTTTTGGTGCAGTTTGTCGATACATTTAGGTTCATGGCCCATAGTCTAGCATACTTGGCCCAGTACCTGCTGCCTTCAAAATTTAACAACACAAAGAAGTTTTTTAGGCCTAACAAAATGTCACTCATCACATGCAAAGGTATTTTTCCATACAATTACATTGACAGCTGGGAGAAGCTGGAAGAGCCACAAATGCCCCCAAAAGAAGTATTCCACAACCGACTGACCGGCATCGACATCACTGTGGATGATTACGTGCAGGCCCAGAAATGTATGGGAAATGTTCAGCTGTGCGAACCTGGGAAAGTATTCATACTTGTACCTGATGATATATGAGCTCATCCTGAACTATGTCTTTAAAAATTTCAGGGGCCTGTGTATTTCCATGTACAAGCTCGACTGTGCTTACTACGTCAGTGCTCCAGGGTTCATATTTGATGCCATGATTCTGATGACAGGGGTCTGTCTTGAGTTACTCACAGATTATGACATGCATATGTTTATTGAAGAAGGTATCTGAGGTGGTGTAGTACAGTGTATCAAAAACATGCAGTGACAAACAATATCTATGCTCTGGAAACATATGATCCAAATAAGCCAACAACATACCTTCAGTACCTGGATGCCAACAACGTGTACTGATGGTCCATGTCGACACCACTACCAGTACACTACTTCAATTGGGTTTGGTACAGACCTTGAAGTAATTGATGTGCCCAACAATGGTAACACCGGATACATCCTAGAGGTGGATATCAAGTACCCAGCAGCCCTGCATGAAGCACGCAAGGACCTGAATTTCCTACCTGTCAACCAGTGTCCGATGGGCTCCAAGCATCCGAAATTGATGATGACTCTTGAAGACAAAAGAAAGCGACATCATCCTCTACCACACCCTGAAATAGGCACTATGTCATGGATTCAGGAAAAAGAAAATTCACAGAGTGCTAGAATGCGAGCAAGAACCATGGTTGAAGCCTTACATCAAGCTCAAAACTGTGAACCAACAGGTGACCACCAATGACTTCGAGAAGGATTTATTTTAACTACCCATAATGCAACATTCGGAAAATTGATGGAGAACAAAATCAAACGACTAAAAATAAAGCTGGTCTGCAGCGAAAAATTATTTAAAAAACTGATAATCACACCTAATTTCTTGGATTAATCAATATACAATGAATCTGTTTCCCTGATTCGACTACAGCATGAATCCATAGTTTTCAACATACATACCCATATATGCAGGGTATGCGGTGCTCGACTTGTCGAAACCTATCATGTACAGATTCAATTCCCATGCAATGAAGGCTCAGTACGAAGAAGACATTGAGCTCCTATATATGGATACTGACTGATTCCTGTTCAAGATCAGAACCCAGGGCTTCTACAAAGACAGAGTTTTGGATGCACAGTTCATTGCAGGGTGTGACACGAGCTGCTATCCCACAAACCGCAATTAACTTTTAGCCCACCAACAAGAAAGTTGTTGGCAAGTTCAAAGGCGAGGATAGAAAGATCATGATGGAATTCGTAGGCCTATGTGCCAAACTATACTCCTCTAAGCGCAATGGCAAGGAAACGAAAAATGCTTAGGGAATCCAGAAGTGTGTGGTACAAGACAAAATCAAATTTTCCGATTACAAAGCTGCATTGGAAGAACTAAACACAGTACATGTTAAAATGAACATAATACGAGTACACCAACATTCTCTTTACACGAAGAGCATAAATAAATTGGCTTTGTGTTGTGTCAATGACACGCAAATCATATGCGAAGATAGTATACATACTTTTCCCTATGGCTTTATAGAGTAGGATTTTTTTTATTGTAAATATGAGACTCCAGACTCACTCATGTATATAGAGGTGTGATAGACACCAGCGGTGTATATGGAAAATATTGACGTGGACCAGTTAAAGACCAGTCAAGGATGTATTTCTACATTTATTCTTTTAAAACACCAATAATAATTTATTTTTCATGTTACTTCAGAATGATTTATTCTACATTTCTGTTTTCAATTATTCCTCCCCCCCCCCCCCCCCCACAATTTTCATTCAATTTCATTTCTGTTTTTTGTTTGCATATTTTTATCACTGTTATATTAATTTCGTGCTGCCAAAGTGTAAAAGCTGCAAAAATATTAACAATAACTGTTTGGCTGGGAAGGGTAGAAAGTGTGATTTGAGAATACATGCCAGCACATTGGCCTAGCTAGGCGCAGTGTTGGAAGTCTGTAGCAGCCGGCACATGTCAATCACTGCGTGGTGACGTGTGAACCATTAAGTCACAATCTCAGAATCATATATTACATAGTTGTAGAATTTGTTAATGTCAAAGTGTTTACTACGATATTTTGTGATCCTTTTGGGTGCATCATTTTAGTTTTATTAAAGTTGTTACCTCACTTCAAAAAATTTATTTCCGATGCCCACACATAATTTATGCAACCTAAAATTTCATCTTAAAATATGGTATAAAAATTGCATGAAATATGCGGAAATGTACAGGGCTGAACAGAACATCACAAACTGTTAATGGAATTTCATTCAAGATAAACTTTTTTTCCCTGAAATATATACAGTAATTTTAATTTTCCTGAAATAGTCTTTGCATTGTACTTTTGCTTAGTTTCACTAATATTGTTTCAAACATTAAAAAAAGAATAAAAATTAAGTCATCATATGAAAGTCTATTTTAAACACAAGCTTCTGTACCTCTCATTCTTTAATTTTTCCCTACAAGCATTAAGTTAATTTTTTCCCTAAATATCAAGTTAAGGTTTAAAAAAAAAAAGAGCAAGGGGATAAAAGGAGACAGGAAAGGGCAGACCATGGGAGACATGGTGGAGGGGGGAGGAGTGAGAACTGTTGGTTCAACATGCAGCCACTGCCTGGCCGCCGGTACAAACAAAGCAGTCAGTCACCGCTGGCCTGAAGCATGTAAGGCAGACACTTGTGACACTTAGTCTCTTACACAGCAAGAATATAATTAAAGCATCATTTATTAATTAAAAGAATTTTAAATACACTTTGAGAACATTTTACTTCAAATTAAATAATAGTTTGCAGAATTTTGAATTCACCAAACTCCACAGCATGGAAAATTTTATTCTTATGTAATGGGGCTAACAATAACTTCAGTTTACATACAATTCAAAATTAACCGAGTTTGAATTAACAATGTTTTACTGTAGTACAGCTAAAGAAGAGAATCACAACCATTTGTGGCCATAATAAATGCAACTAAATTATTTTTCTACCTATTTCCCACAAATTTTCTATGGTTCGTGAGGAAAGGGTCATTACTTTGAGAGGGTCGCTATTCCCGAGGTTCTAGAATTGAGAGTTGAATGTACATGTTTACTTCACTAAAGTGATTGTAAGAAACTGTATAAAAATATATATCATATTGCTGAAAATAATTTACTTTCCAGTTAGTCAAACAGATGTTTGCAATGATTTCCCTACACGAATATTACTGTAATATACAGTGTGAAAACATCAGAGCCAAACTGTCCTTTATTACATGATACCTGTGCAGTATGACAATCTTACTGACTCCTGGAATGAACGGATGATATCACTCTATGTTACCCATCTTTTTGTTTTAAAAATGACATTCACAAGCATTCCTTACACTTTTCTTTGTGGAAATTTGATGGTTTGGTTCTGTTGGTAACTGTATCATTGGTTTCATTAGAAGAGCAGTTGTGCAATTCTCAGGAATTCCTGAACCAAATCTATTGATGATAAACTGCTTTTTGTGTACACATGGATCTGATGAACAACATTGTTTCAGGTCATTTTCACTGCAACAAAAATCAAACATTATTGAACATAATTATATAAATTTATTTTGTCATTTCAATTGACTCTTCCAAAGAGTTTACAGTTTTCTCACAGTAAGCTACGAGAAATGTTTTGAAAAAAATTACACAGAAGTTTGTCATAACAAATATAAAAATTAATTCTTTTAAATTTCACAGATACATTTTTCAAACTATTTTTGACATAGTTGTTTGATTGTTAGGAATGTGAGATGAAATTGAGAACGTTGTAGGGTTATAGAAGCATCAGAAGTGAGCTATGCTGAATCGCTAATTACTTGAATATACTATATTTCTGATGAGCCCAAAAAAACTAAATGCTTAACTAAATTATCTTACAAGAGAGAAGTGTTAACTTATTTAAACGGTAGAGAGTCGAGAACATTCAACTCTACACCTCTGCAAGGGACCCACCGATGTCTCCTGATGACAGCAGCCCACTAGTGTTCCAGCAATTGCAGGAGTTTCAAGACCATCATTCAGCTACATGTTCATTTAGAGATAATTTGGACTACCGAGGGATAATTGATGATCATAGAAGTTGTCTAACATTGAGAAGTCTCTTTGTGTCACTAAACAAGGCTATTGATCATAGAATGATATATATTTAGATTGATGAGAAAATAATAAGATTTGTTACTTTGTGGATATTTCATTAAGAAGATTATCTCTTATTGGTATTGTAGTACTAATTAGTGTAAAACAATATAAAATTTGTTTTCTTAATTGAAAAAGTTGTTATCACTATTGCTTATGTTCTTGTCGACTTATAACTTTATGCTAATTACTGAGAAAGTGTAGTGGTGGTTGTTGTGTGTAATATTTATTTTCAGCTGATCACTAAAGCTTAGCTGAATATATGTTTTTTTTCACAATACTATTAATTGGTACAAACTACTTTGTGCTCATGTTCATATGATAATTGGGAGTGATCTGAGGCATATTTACATAGTCTTTATTTTGGTAAGTTGCACTATATAATAAACGACAATACAAATGTTGTAAAATTTGGCTCCCATACATGAGGTTTATAACTAGTCGTCTTGTGGCTATGCTACAGAAAACAACTGCAGCAACAACATGGGGCCCGAAAGACTCCACTCACAGTAACCGAGATAGTAGTAAAAGAAACTCTTTTTTACTTAACATGTTAAAACACAAGCAATCTATCTAAAGAGCTGTAAAACCCAGAGCCTTGTACGAATATAGAGGCATGGACTAGATATAATATAAGCAATACTCCAGAAATAGAGTATAGCAAATTCGAATATAAAGCACTACCCACCATGGAGAATCACATTGAAATAATAAATGATGATGCCAGCGAGGACATAGATAATACTAGCAGAATAAGTACTGGTGTAGAGGCAGAGTAGTCAACTGCACAAATAGATATTTCTGACTCTAGAAATGTTGGCAAACAAAATGGACCATTATCGCAAATTATAGCAATGTTAAAACAACAAGCACAGAATTCGAAGCAATTAAGATTGGGATTTCAACAATTAGCACTCAATAAGCCGGAAAAATTGGAGCAATTAAAATTGGAATTTCACCAGTTTGCACATGATCAGACGGAACGAGCTCGCGAGCAGGCAGAGAAGCTAGATAGGAGGTTTCAACCACAAGAATATAAATTACAACAGTTCGCATTTGAGGTTGCAAACCAAGTAAAACAGATTTCTGAAGAGGTAAATAGCGTAAAGCAAAGTTCAGCAAGCAAATTAAGTATAATCAAAATGAATTGGAGATGATAAAATTACAATGTACCATGAACAACAAGTATCGGTTCACTTAGCCAGTTTTGAACAACACATAGGGCACAGGTTTACCCATGTGGAAGAAGCCATACAGGTTGAAAAGGTTAATACTGCCTCCCACATGAGTCAAGTAAGGAAAAGGTGAAGTTTCTAGAAGACAAGATAAATAATGCAGTAATTTCTCAGGGCAATGCCAGAGTGGATAACCACATCCGACGTGATGGCTCCACCCCGGAGATTTCTAGCAGGCCTTCTCTAAATCCACCACGGGATCTGCAAATAGCAAATCCATCCAGTAGCGGACTGAATATCGCACCATGTATGAATATGTGTTTCTATCAACCAAATAAACTCTTGGCCTAACAACTACCAGTTTTTGAAGGAAAAACTGGAGAAAATCCTGTAAACTTCCTGATAAAGTTACTTGACCTTGAGTATGCTAGTTTGTTTTGTTTGCCTGATCAGGACAAATTATGCTATCTAAGTATATGTTTAAGAAACACAGTTTACTATTGGTGAGAGATGAATTGCCCAAATACTCATACTTATAAGGAATTTAAATTTAAATTTTTGGAATAAAAAGATACAGGATAATCTCTGACTACATGCTGAACGTTTTATACCAATCGAGGAAAGCCACTTGAAAATTATTTATTGGATATGTATGAAAAGTCGTGACATATGGAACCACCTCTGTCAGATGAGTTTATTACAATGATTCTTTGAAATATCCCGTACAGATACCAGTCACACTGGGCTGGACACCATGATATTAATTTAGCCCCTTTCAGAGAAGACCAATTGGCATTCAAAGCAATTGATCAGTTGCAGAGGCAACCAGGTAATACTGATAGCAGCAATCCTGGTACTCAAGGTCACACTTCTTTCCAAGATCAGGGCAGAAATAACTGAGAATACCGTGGGCTTTCCCTTTATGACAGGAACCCAAGAGTAAACGCATACAGGTCAGGTCCTTATTATTTTTATGGATCTGTAGTGTCGGGAAGTTTTGGAAATCCTTACCAGAATGGCCGTTATTTCAACAGGAAATACCACCAAAATCGGGGTCAAGTTAATGGTCAGCGCAGATCAAGAAATCAAGAAGATGAAGAGCAGGATGAGAGAAATCGAGACAGTAATCGTAGGAAATCAAATTCACCTACCTCAAGACAGAAAGAAGAAGGTATGACTAGTTCAAATCACCAGCAAAGGGATTCTAGTAGACAAGGACCACCAGGACAACAGTTTCAAAGAAGAAAAGGTAGCAGGCAATGTTGACGGGAACAGGAACAAAATGGAAATTCACCACCGACTAGGTCACCGCGATCAAACAGAGAACACAACAACTAATCCGAACATGGATACTTTGAAAATCAAACACCTCTCGATCCATGAGTGCCCATTTTCATTCCACAGGCACCACCAATCCAGAATCAGGGCAGAAATGTGAATGATTCTGGAGATTTCCGAAATCATTCAACAAATTACTAGAGGTCAAGTAAACAGGATCCTGATCGCTGGCCTTAAAGTCGAGTTTAACTCCAGAGGTGTCTGCCTCCCAACCAGATGAGTATTTGCCTCCTATAAGAAACTGGGAAAACCAACCACTTAGTGAAATAAAAATTCAGGCAGTTTCTTTAGAGCAGACTGATAATGATTTTTAGCAACAGAACCATTGGAAGAACATTCCAACCACAAGAAACATAGTGCCCAGAATTGATTTTAAATGTTTATAACTTCAGTGTACTGTGTTTATTGTATAGCAGCACTGATGTAAGTTGTGTGTCAGAAAAATTATATGAGACTATACTGGCATCAGGAGTTAGAGTACCATTCATACCGGTACCCAAACTTTGCATTATCGGTGCTACTTCGAAATCAAGTCCCGTGGTAAATAGATTTTGTTGGTTATTAAAGGTTTGGGAAAACCAAAACCAGTAGTGGCATTAGCAATGATAGGTCTAACCAAACCGGTAATTCTAGGTACAGATTTTTTGACTAAGTACCAAATTCAATTGGACTTTGGAGGCTGGATGGTAAGTACTACAGAGAGTAGCAATAGTACCACTACCTCTCCCGTTGAGTGGAGATTTTCTGATGTTCGAGTGAACTTGTTAATCACAGATGGCAGTGACCACAACTATGTTCCATTACTGCAAAAAATGCCCGATGAAGTCATTCAGGCAGTAGTTTGTATTGATAACTTAAATTCGGACCAGAAAGAGAAGTTACAACAGTTTCTGCTGTTACGTTGACCTGTTTTCTCAGAGAAACCTGGAAGGTATAACACCTACCAGTCTCATATAGAAATTATACCAGGAGAAACATTTCATCGTCGTTCTTACCCAGTACAAGCAAAATACTTGCAGGAAGCAGAAGAATATTTGAGAAAAATGCTGGAATGGCAGGTCATCCACCATGCTTCCAGTCCATATTCAAACCCAATGATTTGTGTTCGAAAAAAAGATGGTTCTTTTAGGTTGTATTTGGATGCAAGGTGCATAAATGCCATTGCTGTAAAGCCAAGAGAGAGTCCCAGACCAACCAATGAATTACTACATCTTTACGAGGGCATAAGATACTTGACCACCATAGATTTAGCTCAAGGATACTGGCAAATTCCATTAGAAGTGAATTCCATGCAGTATACCGGTTTTCTATTTAGAAATAAATAATATGTTTTCCAGGTACTGCCTTTTGGTCTCTATAACGCAGTAGCACAATTCACCCAGTGTATGAACATAACGTTAGTGGAAGAATGTGCAAACTTTGCCAGGTCGTATATTGACAATATACTCATAGTATCCTCTACTTTTGAAGAACAGTTTAAACATATAAACACAGTATTATGTAAACTGTCAAATGCTGGTATGACTGTAAAGTTACGGATATTATTATTCTGTAGAGAGAAGGTACCATTTTTGGGACATCTACTGACTCCCAAAGTGATCAAAATCGCTCTCGACAGGCCATTAGTCATCAGTAATTTTCCTATTCCGAAAAATGTTAAGCAGCTAAGAGCCTTCCTAGGAATAGTCGGGTTCTACAGAAATTATTCCAACAAAGTAGCTATCACAGCCTTACCATTATTTGAACTACTACATAAGGAAGCCAAATGGGAATGGACTACTGAAAGGCAAGACGGGTTCGAAAGTATTATGAAATTATTCTTAGAAGAACAAGTGCTACACCATCCCAGGCAAATTATTGCATATTACCTATGCACTGACGCATCTGCCTACACGTTAGGTGCTCAGTTGGCACAACCAGATGAGAACAGGGTCAAGAAAAC
The DNA here is from genome assembly GCA_029891345.1 of Dryococelus australis. Lineage (NCBI taxonomy): Eukaryota > Metazoa > Arthropoda > Insecta > Phasmatodea > Phasmatidae > Dryococelus > Dryococelus australis. The sequence continues at coordinate 125,372,385 of CM056994.1, read as the reverse complement.
TGTGGCTATGGCCAGCCGGACATTGAATAAAGCTGAAAAAACTACACAGCGACAGAAAAGGAAATGTTAGGCATTGTATGGAGCTTACAAAAATATTGTGATCTTCTGTTGGGAGAGAAAATCCTTCTACATACTGATCATCAAGCACTTCTGAATTTGAAAACCAGCAGAATATTTAGCAGCAAATTGACACATTGGGAATTGCTCGTATAAGTGTGTGATATTGATTATCGCCATATTAAAGGAACACATAACGTGGTGGTGAATATTCTGAGTCGAATTCCAATGAAGATGTAGCACGAAGTGAACGTAAGCCGAATGAGTATTTAGTTGCACCCGTATACAAATTACCAACATCTCGATCACCTTGGTATGAGAATTTAAGACAGCTACAGCAGGAACAACAAACAGATGTTTTCTGTACAACTGTAAGAGCAAAGTTGGCACAATTACCAGCTGAATACAAATTACGGATAAATATACTGTATTACTGAGGCAGGTATATTATTCTACTGCAACCAAAATAGAATATATTTTGAAGCTGAATGGAGACCAGTTATCCCTGTTACTTTGCAGGTCAAACAAATTCTAGACACACACGGGATGTTAGGGCATATAGGTATGTGTAAAACATATTGTTATATGCAGCAACAGGCATGCTAGCCTGATTGCATGAGCACAACCATAATATAAAGAAGTGGAACGAAGCCTTGAGTGCTTAAAAACAAACCCCTCTAGGCAGGCAGATTGTTACTAAACACAGGCTAGATATTATAGCTGGAAACATGGCAAACGAGGTCTTTGTTGTTGAGACACTACACAAGCAAGACATCCAGAGATGGGGGCGTGCCGTCCACAGACATATGTCTAGTCATCAGCCTACGGCATCATGGACAAGGTAAGGTCGGTACTTAGAAACTATTCAGAGTGGCTTTAATATAAATAAGTAATTAAATAATAAATAATAATAATCAGTAACACACTGTAACCAAGTAAACTTAATAAGAGCTCCTCCGAATTAAAGACAGACTAAAGGTTTGTAAAAGAGTTCTAATAGGTTTTTAAACAAGATGTAATTTATATTGATATCAATACGGGATGATAAAGAGGAAAATAGCATTCACATTCACCTTTCAGTTGTGTCTAACCTCAAACTTGTACGTTTAATATAAACCATAAATATCTACACCCATTTACATAAACCATAACACTAGTGAAGGTGCCTTACAGTTCCACACTTTTTTGTGCTTGCTAAGCGATAACATAAAGTAAAATACAGTACATCCTCTGTATTACGACCCCTCACGGTTCCCGAAAATAGGGTCGAAATAGAGGGGGAGGGGGGGAGGTCATCGTAATAAAAAAATTTGGAAAATTTTGGGCAGATTTTGACCCACCCCTAACCCTTATGCACCAAACTTGTCATTTTCTGCATGAAATGTTCAATCGTCTCCAGCACATAAAAAAACCACTTTTTAAATTAAATATAAATATGTATAGTTTAATAGCTGGACAACACCTGATTAATTCGATACTAAAGAAAGACATATTGGACCACCCTTTGTTGTAAAAAAGAAGGCCTAAACGCAGTATGACATGGCCATTGAAAGTGTGTGAAAATATTAGACTATGTAATATAAAAAATATAAAGTTATTATTAAAGATCTATTACACATATCTCTAGGGTCATACATTGCTATGAGGCACGTAACGATCAAAAAGTTTAGGTGGCGTTGCGCAATACTTGTGTGTGTGCCATGCTCTCGCCTTGGTCTGGCGAGCTGGGCGAACGCCTAGATCCTCTGCAGCACTGCCGGGCGCGGGAGTGGCAGTTTGATGCTGAAGCTCGGCCTTAGATCCTCAGGCTGGGCAGCTGTCGGTCGGTCGCTACAAGATTACTCTGGCGAGTGGCAGCCGCCCGCCCGCCGCCACTGCAGTCGTTACAGGGCCAGTTCACTTTGTAAAAGTGGCCCGACCTTGGGAAAACATGCTGATAGATGCGATTCACGTCAATGTGTTGAATTTATACAAAATGCAGGCGACGTGTTGGCCTCTGCACTGACACAATGAGGCCCGGAAATGTTTATGGGAACATAATTATTTTATGCGGTCTACTTGAAATGTTAATTATCCCGAATTTTTCATCAAAAACTTTTGATGTTGCCTATATAAGCACACTGCCTCACTTGCCATAATATGGTACCAGTAACATAAGAACACATTTTATTTGCACACACTTATTTTTATTCACTTTACACATAAAACTGACTTCACAAAAAAAAATACAATAGCCCACCATAAATAATAAGCATATTACGTAGGCATGGGCACATATAAACTTAAAAATAATCATTAAAAAATAGGGCATTGAATTAAATTTGAAGTTATCATACATACACTGATTAAGAAACTAGTCTATGTAATGTGCCACTATTTTTACAGCAAAAGAGGAGGAATAATGGAAGTGAAAAAAGACAGGGAGGGTAAGGCAGAGGCAGTGACATGTGATTAGGACAAAGAATCTTTACTGACCTGGCCTGCAACTCCTCCCCCCCCCCCCCTTGTTCGCTAGGACAATACACCAGTGTCCCCTTCTGGCATGAAGTAATTTATTGCTCTTCAGCTGCTTGGGACAACAAATGTCAAGCCTATTACGGTAGCTATGAAAATGCAGGACCACTAACATCAGTAAGGGCTAGTTTTCCATATACTGAAAACCGTGGATAATAGGAACTAGTACCAGGGTTAGAGAAAAGGTCTACAGAACAAATACGCCTGTAACTAAAACACGGTTACTGTATCTATTTTTAGACATGCCTCAAATTTTCAACTTTTTAGACCCAAACTTTTCACGTTCCTCCTCGGGATTGGGTTATAATAGAGGGGTTTTACACTGGAAAAGTTACATTCTTGCGAATAGCAATAGGAATAGAAAATAATTAACAATAAATTAAGAGCGTACATTGTTTATCGGTAAATAAAGCATCATTCAGCCACACTAAATAAAATATAATATAAAATAGATTTTAAGTCATGCCTAAAATTTTAAATCATTCGGTATTGATTATTTAAAACTCAAAAAGACTATAAATCATAACTTTTAAACTATTAAACATAAAAATAAATGACAACCTTGTCTTCTATGTTTACATATAACAGAAATGCAAATGTCAGATAACTAATCAAAGAGATAATGCAGTGAATAAAAATAAAATGATTTGCTATTCTTGAATTCATCCTCAAATAAAAATATTTTTTATAAAGCGTTGAAATGAGTAAACTGAAATAAAAAGTAAATTGTGTGAGTAAAATAAAATTTTGGTATTAAAGATAATAAGGTATTGGACGTAATATGTCATATTACATTGATTAAGTGTCGTAGACAAGATAAATAAATTGAAATAATTTGTTATGTATAAACATGCAGTGTTACGTGAAATAATTATAATGTTAGTTAATTTGTTATATAAGACTTTAAAACACTTTAGACGTATGGGAATATGATAGGCAGTTTAATGCATTGTGCACTTGTTACATATAGTTAAAATGTAATATTAAAATGCTTTCATGTGTGACATGCGGTAAAGCTTGTACATGCCAGAGAGGCCTGTTTACAAAGTTGCTCAACAGCAGAACCGAGGTCGAAGTGAAGCGCGGCCCAGTTTACACTTCAGAAACAATGCGTTGACAATACACTTTCCCACCGGGCGATTCAGCATGATTGTGTGGACGAGCACCACGGTGTTTACAAATACATGCCTGAGCATGTGCTGCTATTGCATAAACGTGCATTGTGTTATAGCAAAGTATAATCAAGGGTTTAATCATGGAGAACATTTTCATGCACTTCACTGAATTTAATGTTAATACAGATCGGGATGGACTGATTACAGCCTAACCCAAGCAGTATGGTGATCCGGAAGTTAAACCAACTTCTGTGGTGCCGTACGTACTAGAGATACGCTGGACCAGTCATTTAGTTGATGTGTCGACTGTTGGAAGAGATGTGAGAACGGATAACTTTAGTGGAATGATAAGGCTATTAACGGATTGGGAAACAGTACTAGAGTCACACCCACTTCGGCTGTGAAAGTTGAATACACTGTGTCACATACGCTAAGGCGATAGATAGTTTTACCCAGGAGGTCACTATTTTCTTGCGTGAGATGCAGGAATGGGGGCATATGGCGGTCTAGCAAACCGACTAGTATAGCCCATGGTGTTGTACATGAGTGCAAGACTCAAGATATATTATTCCTCTGTGCTGTAGAGGTGCCTCCAGCTGGAAGGACGAGATGAGAGGGATTATAGAGATGAATTGGACTTTAACTGTGGGTCGGATCAGTACACAGTTTAGGAGTTGGAGTATTTACTGTGGATCATGATATTTACACAGTAAGTAGCAGGTGTACCAAGAGGGTATGTCACAAAATGGACCTCCTGAGAGTAAAACCATTGAGTGCAAATTTCCAGCTACTCATTATATTGTTTTATGTTTCAGGAAGTGCTAAGATATGTTATAGAAACTTTGAGTATTGTATTTCTACAATAGGGTTATATTAAATTTTATTTACCAGTTTTTATTTCAAAGTATGTATTAAAACTGATTTATAATATTGGTAATAATTAAATATAAGTAAATATATGTGTACACAGTACACAGACCGAAGTTGTAAAATATCTGACAATAATTAAATTTATAAAATGATTGTTAATGCTTAGAATGAAATTAATAATTAAGCTAACTATATTTGCATGAGAGAGGAACTATTAATAAAAATATTAAAAGGCACTGCATGCCCCACCCACAATAAATATATTGAATGAAACCTAGCTCAATGTAAAATATGTATATAGATATATATAAATTATATGCATACTAATATTTAAGTAAAATGTTCTAATACAATAATTGTAAGTTTCAGTGAGGCCGAGGGAATTGAAGCCATTTGCGCGGAACACACTGTCCATGACCGTGATGTCATATGAGTCACCACATCACCAGACCCATCCGGAGTGGGGGAATGGCGATCAGGGGACAGCGATCTAGCTGTCAACACGACGACGCAAGGCAACGCGCCATCGCGCGCCAGCAGCAACGCATGTGTAACAGAGCAGCATTATGTACTTTTACATACCAGAACACCCAACATTTACTAATCACACAAACTACTACACGCCTGGCCAGGTCAGTCAATCAATCAGTCAAATAAAGAAACATGTTACACAAAATATGGATACACATACACACGTACATGTAAACTAGTTTTTTGAGAACATTTTTGAACAGATTACAAGGTAATTATTAGACCTATATGTGTTTTAACATGCTGGCCATCTGCGAACAATAAAATGTATTTTTTAACTGTAAAGTAAACAGGCACCTCAAGTAAATGTAGCTAGCACAGATACAACATTATTATTTTATCTTGTGAAATGACTTGGTACCATATTTAAAACAGTAATCAAAATAAAATTATATATAATGTTATTGTTTACATGAAATAAAAAATTAAGAGACTTCCAAACAAAAATGTGTAAATTATTAATATAACAGTGGTATAGCAAATTAGGATTTCTACACACTTGCTAACAAGGTAAGAAAGCTATATAATGTAAATACAGTCAAAGAATATCTTTTATTATAAAATATACTGTTACAAAGGGCACATTGTTTATTTTTCAAAACACTATTGTCATTATTAGTATTGTCGCTAGACACATAAATTATAAAAAAAAAGGCTACCAATGGCTAGTTATATATTATACTCATGTTTATTATTTCAATACATATATAATGTAATAAATGTTTATTATGTTAAGAATATAGATATACATGTAACAATCTTGCAGTAGTATGCAAATAATATGGGGATTATAGTGTAAATATATTCGTAAGTTAATTTAAGGAGTCCCCTCATTCCTTCCTTATGTATTGAAACATAGTTTGCTGTTAAATGTTTGAATTTTCATATTTTATATTTTCAAATAACGGTCAAAATAAACATAATGTAATATGTTTCTATACAAACTCCATCCACATCCCACTAAAATGTAGTGCACCACGTATATTTCAAGAGTTTAGTATAGTTGACTTATATTTTGTCATGCATTTCTGTGCATTGTTACTGTCCAAATTGTAATTTATTTTTCAGCATATACTAACAGGTATATAAACATAATATTTTGTATTGGAGAGAGTGATTTAATGTATTTTCATTTTACAACACAATATGGAATTATTTCAAATTAAGAGTTTAAATGTAAATGAAAACTTTAACTTTTCTTGCAATTTTACTAGTAATTCAAACTTGTTAAGCCACGTATAACGTAGGAGATTTAAAACCTCAAGAGAGACTGACGGTACGGACCACACAACACGTGCGATGGACGCGAGTCGCGAACAAGAACCTTTACACGCCCCTTAATTACCCTATCCATAGAGCGATGAATTCACCCCGTCCATTTTCTTACTGCCAGAAGAAGATGCAGTAACTAATCAATTGCCCAGGACCAGTTAAATATACTCATAAAATGACATTACCTCCGTCCATCATGCGGGTGAGGACATCACGCTTATCAAAAGAGGGGGTACTATTATGTGCAGCAACAGGCATGCTAGCCTGAGTGCATGAGCACAAACATACTACAAAGAAGTGGAATGAAGCCTTGAGTCCTTAAAAACAAACCCCTCCAGGTGGGCTGATTGTTACTAAACATGGGCCAGATATTACAGCTGGAAGCATGGCAAATGAGGTCTTTGTCGTCGAGACACTGTACTAGCAAGATATCCAGAGATGGGGGCTTGCCATTCGCCAACATATGTCAAGTCATCAGCCTACTGCATCATGGACAATGTGAAGTCAGTCCTTAGAAACTATTCAGAGTGGCTTTAATATAAATAAGTAATTAAATAATACATTTTAAAAAGAGGTGACATGAAAATATAATAATGGAAGAGAAAAAAGAAACTGAATTCCTACTGTTATAATTACCGAAAAGTAGTGATGCCGTTGGGTGAGACACGAAATGAACGATGACACAAATAGTTACTGGTAATATAGGCACCAGCGGTGCTTCCCAATCACCGCACTATTGAGACTCAGGGTTCTCAGGGATGCTGTAGGTTCTGTGTGTCCGTCTCAACCGTGAGTACTAACAAACACGTAGGCAATAATATACTTTTACTAAACAACACTTTCAAAATAAGCACTTAATTAAATACATGTGGCTAGGACACTGTCACTACTGAATAAAAGAGGTAGGTTCACTGTTGACTTGCATTTATTATTATTGCTTGTACAGATCAACATGACAATGAAATTATGATACTCTCGGTCATGACTAGCCATTTACACTTGGGTGTTCCCCAGCCCGCAATTAATCTAGCGCATGCCTAGATGGATGATCTCACTGAGGTGCGTGAAAGCACAGCCTTCGCAGCCTTCGCAAGGGAAGAGGGCCGACAGCCGCTAGGGTGAACTGACGGTTTTTCCCTGAAGACAGAACACTGTGAATTAAAAATGAAACCCTTGATGATAACATTAACACGTGTGATTACTTGGCATCACTAATGCACACTTGTCTGGGCTCACACCAGCACGTGGGTAGTGTGGTGACGGCCTATACACAGAGCCGGCTAGGGCGGAAGTAATTACACCGTACACAAATTACTAAATTACATACAATACATAAAGACCCTTAACAAATGATGGGGCACGAGATGAGTAGTCACAGTAAACACATACATGTGTGAAAACAAGTTTATATGGCGGGGATGCTGCTGGATGAAGTTCATAGCAGACCATGTCGTGCAGATGAAATTGTAATATTTCTTTGTGGAAACTGCAAATTTAATTTAAACATGATATTCTGATAGAGAAAATTATTCTTTTTGCAATTGAAGTTATTACAGGCTTGTAGCATGCCTGATGGCAGAAAAATTAAACATTAAAGTAAATGCGTGGTCAAACACAAAGGCATCCATTTACGTGAAAATTACACGGGGCCCTGACAAAATTTAACATAGAACCCTAAATAAAATATTGCACACATGATATTATATAAATAAACTCTCAAAATGCAATGATGGCGTAGACATAGATTTGGCGTCAGTTAGCCATGTGGTTGTAAATGATGTTGCCGTAAAATATTCAAACATGAAAAATACTCTCAAATACATATATGGAAACAAAGCCCTTCAAATTGCTTGCAGCAATCAAACAGAAATTACAATGAAATGCCTTTAGCAGAAGCGGATGGCGCCTGATTCAAGTTTTGCGGGTCACGTGACCTCTCCGACATATTTCTCCTCCTGCTCCTCGATTAAGTTGAAAATGCCACAAGGGCAAAATAAATTAGTAAAACGGAAGCATAATTCTGGGGAAATGCTATTGAAATCTACATCAGTGAACAAAAAGTTGTAGTGCATACGTCACAGTGTCTTACCTTACCAGCTCTCCTCGACAGACTGTCCAGAGGCAAGCATCGCATGAACCTACCATGACTACCTACAGGGTTCACATAAGCAGAAGTGCTATGCACGGCGAGTAAAATATTTTACTATTGAAATAAAATGGGAGAAATAAATTAAATATTGCTTTACATTTTATAATTTTCTTGTGAATTTTTCATATTCTTTCAGTGTCTCTTTATTAAGGCGTTCACGCCAGAATATCAGTGTTCTTAATCTCATTTTCAAAATAACAACAAACACTTCAAAACATTTAAAGACATATCAAACCCTGAAAATAAAAATACAAGACAATTTTACACTGCAAAATAATATTTATGTGAAAGTTAAAAAATATTGGCCTTTTTGCACATGTGCATGTACACATGACACGTGCGTGGTGAGCGCCGTCATGGACTCTAGCACCGCTGGCTGTTAGCCGGCATCAGTAGAAATTAACTAATAACGTTTATGTCATAAATAACTCAGTTATTCTACCTATCTCAAATTGAGAGAAAAGAAATATGAGTTTTTTTTTCACATGATCTTGCTCTTAGGTCCCAATGTTATACCAACTGTGGTTGAGGTTGATAATCCCAGTGGCTAGGATCTTCTAAAAAATCTCTTGTTTAATCATCTTTGGACAAGCTTTTCTTCATGTTAATGCTAGTTAAAAGTTAGTATATGTATATTAATCTTGCGTAGGCCTACCTGTTGTTAAGATGTTAGAATCTTTATTTATTACAATAGTAGCTGATCTGATGGTTATGTTAACTAAATTTCACTGTTCATAAGCATATAAGACATCTCCATAACTAAGTAGGTGTAAAAGTAAAGAAACGACACTATTCTGTATTTAGGTTAGGAAAAATACAGTTGTAATTGACCATTAAATTGTGTTAAACGAAGAAATAAGAGAAAAGAGTTTATAAGGACATCATCGTCTGTGAAGTGGCCAAAGACACCACAAAAGAAAATTAATAGTGATTAATGGTTCACTTGAAATGTCTCCCACATATGTACATTTTCTTTTCCAAGAAAAAAGTTCAATTAACATTGACGAAATATTCTCGAAAAACTGGTTTAATCAGGGAAAATGTGTGCCAAAAGTGTGCAATGTAGTTTTGCTGCAGTTAAGAAGTTAAAAGCCAAAAAGAGACTTCCAGTATTAGCAGAACTGTGCGGCATGGCAACGACTACACGGAGGTCGCACAACAAACGAACAGCCTGTTGTCCAGTTCAACTCCGATCCAGAGTGTTTAGGAGACTTGCGCAGATGGACTACCGTGATCCTTCTTATTCACCAATACAAGTGGAAAATAATAATAATAGTTTGTACATGCCAGAGAGGCCTATAATATATATATATATAAATTGAAAATTTGATTAACAAACAACAATTTTTCTTTAAAATCTTGACTGAAACTAATGGAATATAAATAAACTATGATAGACTCTAGAAAGAGAGAAAGGCAGTACATGTAATAGTTTTGTTTAGCGGTCATAAAGATTATACATAGAACTTGTTATAATATAAGGCATCGAGTGTAATGTAAAGAGTAAATCCTATTTCCATCTTTCTGCTTCTTTTTAGTATAAACACTGCAATGTGACCAATAAGCACAGTATATACATTTCACCAGCATTAAAATTTAATGCCTGAGGCTGCAATAAGATATATTTATTAGTGGTTAAAGCCAGTAGGGAGGGCCTTAAAAAGTGCTCACTTGACCATGAACAGCCTATAGTAATTTCACAGTTTCATTTTATTGATGCATTAATAAATTGATGAAGTCCATGGTAATGTTAATTTTCCATAAGGTGAAGGATTACACAACGTCCATACTAATATTTTCGACTTGTGTTATTTCGTCAGCCATGCCATACTCAATCCCTTGGTTAAAATGACAACTCATTTATTCGCAACTATTTTTGCCAATTATTACTTGCAGAGTCTTAGTCAAACCTTTAACATTCTAAGGGCGTGTTTACATGGTGAGAGCAGCTATCATGAAGGTAACTATCACGAAAGTCTGTGACAGTCGCTGCCATGATAGATCCTGTTTACACAGACAATCTAAACATGCTGTGATAGTTTACCTCAAAAGGAACATGTCCGACAACAATTGTATAAATACTTTAGCCATTTCCAAAATGGCTAATTTGGGGAATTAGGGTTTAGGAATTTAGGGTGGATGGTTTCCAATGGCTTGTAACAGTGCTACATGCAACAAAGTTGGAAACTACAGGGTTGTGGAAATTCAACATTATTTTGTTTGTCACCCTATCAATAAATAACTTTCTCCCATGCTTGTTTCACATAACTCTGTTGTCTTGTGAATAACGGATCATATTTCTTTCTAGCCAATATAATTCTTCACATTATTTCTTCGCTCCCTGCAACTAATATTCCATTTAAAAAAAACAATCAATCACCTTTTTTTTATAGCAATTTTTAATACAACATACAAACTTTTATTTTAAAATATGTACCTTCATGTAGATCCCTGATTTTTCATTTTTCACGTGTATGTATTGTGCAACATTTTAAGAACAGTAAATACAAACGTTTACACCACAACGGGGAAAATAAAACATAAATAATCAACAGCAAACAATTTTACGGACCTATTTGGGGATTTAGTGTGCTACATCACCTCAGTAAATTTCAACCCTAAATCCCCAAATATTCAAGGCCTAAACTTGGTCACATGGTCAATTTAGTAACCTAAATAATGGTCTCATAGTCATTTCAGAAATGGCTTTTGATAGACCCTACATTTATATCCTCGTGTCAAGAGTTTGATGTCTGTTGGGGTAGTAAAAGATTGTGACAGAAGATTAATGACATGTAAACATACATTGTTCCCGTGGTTTCTTATACAAAGAAATTAAATGTTTTGGCCAGAGCAAATGAAAGAGAGGCTGAACAAATTTTATATGATGTTTCTTTTGCCGAAAATCACAGATTCCCAAGTACCAAGAAACATGCCAATTAGCGAACCCTCATCCCATGGAACATCCAGCACTGATGTCTTACAAGAAAAGTGAACATAATTATTCAGAAACCTCTCCGTAGAGAGTAATTTACTTAATTTTACGTACCAGTGCGATTGTACCAGTGTGTATGTGTGGCCTATGACTACAGGCAGGGGCGTATCCAGGCGGGATAAGGGGGCTGCAGCCTCCCCACTCTCCCTCAAAATGACACACATTTTTTAAACCCTATTATTAAAATGTCAATAATTACATTTATATATTTGTTATTACCTGCATGACACACGCAGTTTCTATCCTCCTTTCCTTTTCTATCCTTCCACTGTAACTTGTGAACAATGTACTACTAGTGACAATAATAATACTCTTCAGACCCCCCTCCCCCCTGAAAATAATTTCTGGATACACCCCTGGCTACAAGTATGACTGTCTGTATTCATGCATGTATTTATGTATGCTTTTTATTGTAATTTATTAAGATTTCTTCATATTCTGAAAGCAATCAAACTAAACATGATTAAAAATTTGTAAATATATTTGTAAATTTCTTGTCACATTTATGTTACTTTCCATTACGTTATTTTAAATAACCGAAAATCTGAATGGACAAATCCTCTTGTGTTAAGAACAGATTTAAAAGTTTGTTTTACTGTTTTACAGGAAACTTTATTTGATTGAAAATAGTTTTTTATTTTTATTTTATTTCTCATCATATTTGACTAAATATGCTTATTTTGCTAATATAGTTAAATAATGAAGCATTTTCATATCTTTGCCTTTCGCAAATGATGACTGTAAGAGTCCAGATTTATGTATAACTGGTTATATTTCTGTATATACTTGTCAATCCCAAGTGAAGCAGAAAAAAAGTGTAGTTTTCATTTTTATTTTTGTTCATGGTTTGCTGCAGCAGGGTGAGTTACCTGGCACTAGCGAGATGAAATTTTCGTCTTATAAGTTGCGAACTGCCAGTCCAATTGAGTGCTTTATTTATGAACTGAAAACAAATATTCTGATTAGTGGTTTAATAATCGTGAGGTGCAGAGAGTTTTAAGTATAACAAATGTCAGTGTTTCTTGCTGACGTGGCCAGCATGTTCTGCCTTAGCTGCCACTTTTTATTTATTTCAAGTGTTAAAAACCAGGGTTTAACAAGTGTTAAAAGATCATATGTATTGTATTCGTGCAATATTTTCCTTTTCGATGTTTAATAATAAATTTGGTTTATTGTAGTTACACAAACTGTATATTGCCGCAAATTTTAAGACTGAAGTATTATCCTTCTTATCTACATTAATGTGGTCATATTTATGTTGTTTTTTTTATTTTTATTATTGTAGATTGTAGCCAACAGAAGCGCTCAGCCAACTATATATAAATGCAAAGTTGATTATGTATGTGGTATTATCCATACCACCTGTGATATGGATGCAAGAATGCCTGGCAAGGAATAAAGACAAACATGCCTGCTTGAAATCACAGTTTAATTTATGTATTCTCGTACAACCTGTATACATTCATTTGAACAAGTATGTATCATACGTGTACGAGCTGTTTAACATTTTTCAAAGTAGGCTCCAAGGTTGTCCATTGTTCGATGCCAGCAAAGAGGCAGACATCATCATAGCATTTTGACATTGAAGAATCTCATGCAGCCTGTAACCTCACAGTCGCCAAAAATCTGTGACTTGATATCACAGCTCGGGTTCACTCACTCGATAGAGACATGAAACTGAAAGGAGCCATACTGAAATAAAAATGAATTCCAGTCTCGGATTAGTTACTCAATTTTTATTTAAAATTCCAAATCACAGTTTGTAATCTTCAAATAATTCAGAGTCATAAACAGAATCAATGAGACATTAAACAGTAGTTTATTAATTATTAATGTCACTCACACTTGCATCACGAGACAAGGACGAGTATGTCACTCACCGTTGTGCATCCTTCACAGCTAGTTGTAAATTTTTTGTGGGCAGTAGGCACTCAGCATTCGGATCGCCACGTGCCTCCCCCGCTCCTGGCACCTGTGTCCCAAAAGTGACCTAATATGGGCATAGCATGGGCCGTAATCCCTTCGGAAGCCTGTGTGACCCCCATTGCAACCACCTCTCACACTATCGAACTGCGCCGCAGCAAACCTTTATCGAGCTTTTAGAACATTCTTGAAGGAAAAACTGTATATGATGGTAGAAAAATCTTTTATCTCTATGTGTTGACACAACCTGAACTACGACATCAGAAAAAGCTAGCTATTGACAGATAAATACTCGAACATGGCCCGAACTTCAAACACTGATAAAATATTATACTACTTGCCCCAAAAAAATTAACTAAATGTTCTAATTAATTATTATTAATAAACTGCATCGTTACAAGCTGATGGTATTTCCCGTCTGCCTCACCGCTGACGTGGCAACAAACCGTGAACAACCTGAGAGGCTATTTCGAAAGATGTTAAATAGCTCATACATGTATGATACATACCTGTTCAAATGAGTGTATACAGTTTGTAAGAAAGTATATCAATTAAACAGTGATTTCAAGCAGCCATGTTTGTCTTTGTTCCTTCGGACATTCCTGCATCCATACCCAATGTGGTGTCACCTTTAAAACGTACTTGTCATACATTTTCAACTGTACATAGTGCATTTCCTGTGTTGGGTAATTTTTGGGAGATAAACAATAGTTATTATGATGGTTTGATTGGACTGGGAACATTGCCGACCATGAGACTAAATGAAATTTCGCACACACACAGAACTCAGCAAGACAAAAAACAATAGAACTTATTTACAACACCACAGACAGATGAATAGGAAAAGATGTTTCGTTGTCAAAGAATAATAAATATGTATATAATTAAAATGACAAAAAAATGGATGAATAACTTATTGTTACAATTACAAAACAGGGCAGACAAAAACAGCACAGCAAAAAATAAGACAACACAATGATGAAAATAAAAACACCACACGAGTGAACAAAAAGTGTAAAAAACAATATTAGTGGACACAGTTGAACAATAAAACTCTAAACACACACAAAAATAGGACAAAAGCCACAACAAGACACAAGTCAGGAAATGTTCTCCTTGTTAGATTATAAAACCAAATAAATCAATGCTACAAACAACACAGGAACCAGAGAAAATAATAGATACACCAAAAGAGACAACACACAGTGACGAAAAATGATAACACAATAAATAATAAGTCTTCACAATGATTCTGTACCTGAAATCTGTCCCCTTCTTCAGGTGAGACACTGGAAGAAGAGGACAGATTTAAGGTCCCAAAATGTTATCTTGGTTATCAACCAATTGCTGTTATAAAGTAAGATCATAGCACCTTACAAATAAATGTATTTTTTAGTATACAACCCAAATTCAATTAATCCTTTGCATCCAAAGTTTTGCAACAACTATTACCTTATGAAATACAAGTTAAGAAAATAAATTTTATTTCAAGAAGATTAGATTAAGCCATACTGTACACACTGTGTCTGATTCAGATGTATCTTAATAAGTTACTGAAAATGTATTAAAAAACCTGGCACCAACTTTGTGTATCAGTACAATTAAATGTGAACCATGAGTTGAAGCAATAGAGGGAATCACCAGATTTCTGCCGAAATCACAGCTTAATCATAAAATTCAGCCATTACTATAATTTGTAATGTGCCACTGATTTTACATGTGGAGCGATTTTTGCTGCTTTCACTAATTTTGCTTTATTGTCACAATTTCAAATAAAAAGTGCAAACGCTGATTGGCAGAAGTGGAGAGTATCATTTTTGGTGGCAATAAGTCGTGATTATGTAGTCGTTTTTGAATATCTGGTGTAAAGGGCATATCAGACAGGGTGACATCTCCACATTTTGTTTGTATTCATAAAAAGGAACTGTAAGTATTTTTATGTATCTGTGGCTTCAAAAATAATCCACTGTCTGGTACCCACTACATGTTTTCTGTTTTTCCTTATGTGCGGGGAAGATCAGAAATTGACCTTTGAAGATGAAACTAGGTGTCCACTAGGCCGGCAAAGTAGAAGAGCAGCAGAGTGTGCTGACATGTGTCAACATATGCCATCCATTTGCATCATATTCTGTAATCCAAAAATCTACACCAGTCTCGCACACGTATTCTTAGTCTGCTTTACTGGCATACCGGCAACGAAACCAACATGTGAATAAATGGAGGATACACGTTTTAAAAACAATGAGAATACTTGTAGATCCATAAACTGCTAGTATACATTACTAGTGCGCAGTAAGAGGACGTATGCGGGTTACAGCAATGCAATATTTTGCCAAATGGTGCTAGTACAGTAACTTTTCTGAACATCATAATGTGTAGAATTTCTTACCTTGTTTGATGGTTCTGTATACATATATCAGCTTTAATTGAATGTGTTATTATGTTACGAATCGCAGAAACATATTTTAAAACACCTGAAAACTAGGAATGAAATAAATGTATTTTTATAAGCATCATATCAAGTATTACTGATAATAAGGTAATTGCAAATTTGGAACGAAAAAAGAAAACAAAATGAGATTTACTTTATAGTACACTGTTTTTCAAAACATAGGTGTTAAAACTGTGCCGAAGCAATGAATGCGAAGAAGTGTTTATATACTTGTGTTCCCTGTGACTTATAATTTAAACTACACAGTGCTGAAGTAATTAAAACTCATACACTTATTGCAATGATCCATCTGTATGTGAGAAACAGTATCATTGATCTTGTAGGTACATACAAAATTATATGTCTTTCAGCCTTTATTACTCACACTTTTCAAAGATAGCCGTGGTCTAATGTGATAGCATGGGAGATTACCTCTGTCCACCGACAAATGTTTACAGGCGTTCTGTAAACGTTGTGGGAGATATTTAAAAAAAAATTAAATAAAATTAAATTAATTTGTATGTAGAAAGCCTGATGCACTCACGGAGCCCTCCAGCTATCTAAAAAAAAAAAAAAAATCTGAATTATGCTGAAAATATGGTTATGGAAAAAATATTGAGTGGATTATGCGATCGGCTTGTTTGTCACAGTTAAATAAGTTAAAATATCAACCTGAGACTTGGTCCACCATACTGATTGTAGCCAGCTGCTCTTGTCTAACTCGAATTTCCGAAGACTGTAGGGAGGGTCAGGAAAACACGGTAGTAGAAAAGTGAAAGGAAACTAGTGTACACAGGGAAAAAACTTCACCACCACATTATTAAAATAATAATAATAATAATCTTTCAGAAACTCCTGAATATGAAAAATGTTTGCTTTAATTTTGATACACTTCAATATGTAATACTTCAATAAATAATAATTTCAGGAATTGTATGAATGGCTCACGGGCTAAACGTGTGCATTATAAAGACCACAACACTTTTCCTCACTAGTAATTTTCCTTATCACGTTTAATTCTAACATTCTAAAGGAACTCACATAGATCTCTCTTCAGTGCTATATGTAGGAAGAACGTCTTCTAGCACACTTGTATCTCTGTCAAGTAACGGGACTCGTTTAGAAAATTAATCAATTAATGCCCTGCCCAACGAACCACATCAAGTCCCTGATACAATACCTTAACAAACATGGCTGAAACAAAGCCAAAAACTACCAACAAGAAATAACAATAATAACTCTATAAAATTCCAAAGATTCCGGCCAATGAGTATAGCATCACATGCATCTAAAAAGCTGTAGTTACCAAAGAAACCAAACAATCTTTGCAAAAAAAGTTATGATCAAAATTATTTTACAACAATCTTCTAAATCTACATTTTAGACCATCAGGAAATAACTTTCAAAACAATAATGGTTACCATTAATATTGTATTCGATGAAGAAGTATATTGTTCAGCTTACTCTGTAGCAAATATGTTTGACAACTTTTGTTTTGTCAATTTGTCTATTACTGTCTAAACCTTTCCAAAGCACATGTAAAATAACGTATTAAAAATTTTCCCCAAATGATAATTAGTAATGCATGCTATCAATAACATTAACAACACTACATAATTCTTTGTCTATTAAGTACAAACAAACTGCTTTTAAAGAAAGCTACCAATTTTGGTGAATGCATTATGATATTTAAAATGACAAAGTATGGACGTCTCAGCTTTATGTTCAGAGTGGGCTCACATTTCCTCAAAACTTTTCTTACTGTCCTGTTTTATTGGAATGGTAAGACCTGATGTTAGCATAGAAAAAAAAATCACCCCCATGCTGGGTAGACACCTTCACTGTGGACAAAGGAGGGTAGAGGAGTGTGTACCACCTGGAAGAATGAGTCAGATGCCAGAGGTTCAAAGAGGGGGAGAGAAGATGGTATGAAGAGAAGACGAAAAGGAAGATGAGGAGGAAGCTAGGAGGAGGAATTTCTGCTCTCCACTTTCGCTTCACATGTTTGTTCTTCCAAAAGATGCCACCGGAGCTTTGCTGGATTTCTTGGGACAAAACTACTCCTGGCAAAAAATGATGGCCACCAGGAGGCCACCTTAAGTTTAAATATGTGACAGAGAAGGTAGTATCAGGTGAAAGATGCTAATATCTCATGAAGCTATTCATGCTTCACTTTCACTAATGTTTAATAATATTTTGTGATTTCGAAGTTTCTGGTTCCTTTGAAAATTCTCATTGATGTTTATTCAAACTCTGAATATACATTTCAAACATTTGTTTTCCTTTAGTAATTAAAAAAACAAAAATTTCCTAAAAATTTTTATAAGATAAAAAAACCCACACTGTAGGCTTATTTTGCCTCATCCAGTGGGGCAAAACCCCGCAGTAGAAAAGTCTTTGAAAAATTTTAATAACTCATTTAATACTTATAAGGCAGTGTTGTTCTATGTAGTAATGACTAAGATTGTAAAATATAACTTTCAAAAGTTTCTAGAGGGATATTATGATTCCACATAATATTTAAAAATGTGAAAATGGGGGTCTTTGCCCTCTACTACTAAGAATTATGAGAGATAGAGAAATTTTGCAATCTCTGCAGCACTGTCACTATTTGTGCTACAATTTTGAAAGAAAATTATTACATCCTTAATTCTGTGTACCATCCAAAAATAATTTCATGGCTTAGTATTTATAGTAACCTACTGACTTTCTAAATCCCTTTATATTTCTTTCTTTGAGGTATTGAAGGTAAATAAACACAGTTGGACAGATTTTAGTGAAGATTAATCAGAATATGGAACTTCCAAAATTATAATTATAATAAACTATTGATTTAAGATTTATAACTTACAGATATGGCTCTAAAAGTTACCTGTCTTCTCTATATTGCTCATTTCTGTACACCAACTGCATTTCAGAGTCAGATGCTGTCTCACCAGATTGAGATGGTGGCTCTTCATGTTTCCAACCAAAATACTGGTCCTTTTGTGCCCAGTGTACTTTGTGATGAACCTGTCCAACAAATACAATAATCAGCTTCTTTGCTTGCAATATAATGGTCTCATAAAGTTTTCTTATAAATACGAATAATATTTCAGTGTCATTAACACATGACTAACATCTATGTTCTAAAATAAAGATAATAACCATACCAGTGGGAGGCAAGGAAACTACAAAATGAGTGTTTACAAGTTAAAACATGTTGTATGTTGAAACATTTACTTACAAGTATGCATTAAAACAAGTTAATGCCATTGCATTTCTCAAGAAAATATATCTCTGAAACAATACATAAGATATAATTGTTAATTATTAGTGAAATTTTTTCCCTTATGCCTAGAGCAGGCCTATGTGTGTCTACTAGTTGCCACCTGCTGATTTGACACCTGGGCTGGCATGGTGTCAGTGGTAGAGGACTCATCCTGATGATGTGGCAGTAATTAACTCAGTGCTCCAACCAACTTGGTGAGCTAACAAACTGATGATAGTGATGCCAAGGTTATGGATGGTTCAGCCCTCATTACCTGAGGGTTTGAGCTCGAGATTGTGCACGTGTAGCTCATTTACAAAAGTCTCACAAGTCTGTAATGTATGTGAGGCTGTTGTTGTTAGCTCCACCCACCCCCTGCTGACATATATCTTTCTTGTAAAATAAGAGTGGCGTACAAGCATATAAGGGTTTTGTAATGACATGTTGGCACTTTTGAACTAGCTGGGCAAATTTTTTGTGTATAACAGCACATTACTGGGCATGCTCAAAATGTCTGCTAATGGTTATTTACATTTTCACATGGACTTTGTTGTAAAATGCAGCAGTTGAAATTAGAAATCAATAAAATAACAAATAAGCAGAAGTTTATTCTTTTCGAATTTGCAGAAATTAAGTATGACTTCAGCCAGTGAATACATTTTTCGTAACAAATGTGTATATTGTCTGTAGTAACCTTTGAAATAAAAATCATGTGAAAACACCAATAGACTCTAAACAGTAGGAAATAATTTTCAGTTTAAAAAGCTAATTGCAATTAATTTCATGAAACATGATTAATAGCTTCAAACCAAATGTGCATGATTTTTTCTAGTTTATCAGTCATAAATACTTTCAGCAACGTGATCCCATGACATCAAATTATGTATACATCCGTATAATATATATTTAAGTTGTAGTGTATTACGTACCTACGCATTTCAAACAATTTTTATGTGGGCTACAAATGTTAAGTAGTTGTCAATTACCTACCACAACATATATTACAGTTAGTGTTTAAATTATATAAGAACTGTGAGTTTTGAACAGTATATGCATGAAGGTATGATTTATATTTTCAGGCAACAATAAACTTACCTAAAGATAAATTTATTCAATGCTTGTTTGTTATTTTACAGTACACAATATTAAAGAAATCAATACTTCCAAAACAAATACAACATTATTACCATCAGTTAGTAAATATATTTTATTTATGTCATTTACATTAGTGTAACTAATATTATTTTGTACTTTTGAGATAAAATAATTAAAATTTCAATAAAATGGCATGACACAAAAGCCTTTAAAACATTCTTCATTCCATGGAGTTTGAAGAAGATAGTGAGGTAATTTTCCTGCAGTACAAGCCACTGTTCAATGAGGAAGGGTTGCAGCCCTTAAAGGCACCACCCATACATATTAAATTGAAGGAAAATACTTAACCAACGAACCAAAATTTCAGAAAAACCAATCTGTAGCAATTTTATTACACACTCATGTAAAAGAAGTTCTGGATAAATTGGTTGAGGAGGGGGTAGTGAAACCCCCATATTTTTCAAACTGGGCAACACGTGTGTAATAACTGTGAGACACTACAAACTACAAACAATTATCAAACATTTTACTAATAATCATCACTACAAAGTACATTACAAGCTCTTGTTAACTCATGATTACTTTGCAGATTACATTCACAGCAAGACCATGATCGATCCTCCATTACATCACCCTGTCTACTATATTTGGCCATGTCATTACCTTTCAGAGTCCATAGATACATATGTCATATCTTCCTCTGTTACTATACATAATACATAATATACTACACCTAATACATAATACAGAAATACAATTATTGACTACTGTAAACATAATGATTCACATTCCAGTGATTACATAGTCTGTTAGATATTTACGCTTATGTACCCTTTGGATTGATTGAGTACTGAGAGCCATTCCTGATGGTCATTCCTGTGGTGCAATCATAGCCTGAGCAGGCAGAGGACAATCCTGATCAACAGTATCCAAGGGTTCCATCCATAGACTCAAGATGAGGTAGACCAATCTCGCTGGCTGTGCACAAACAATATCCGTGTCCCAACATTGACCTGCTTTGCTGCCTACACATTTAGCAAAAATTACGTGGATTGGGTTTGAAGTTAGATCACTGTTTAGTAAACAAGTGCTTTTGAGATGTTTTTATACTTCCTCTAATCATTTAGTAATGCTTTTTTATTATATTCAAACTGGTAAAAGTATTTTATTAAGATAATAGTGCTTGTCATTTTTAAATTAAGATGTAAACAAACACGTTCATCACTGTTGACCATGTGACTTTGACAGTTGTGTAGGATTGGGGTAGGTCAATGTTGGGTACATGCACAGAAGATGAATAAGCTGTCTACCTCATCTTTAGTCTAACATTTGGTTCATTTTCGTTTTTTTTTTACAAGTAGTTTTATCAGAGTTTGAAGTTCA
The DNA here is from genome assembly GCA_029891345.1 of Dryococelus australis. Lineage (NCBI taxonomy): Eukaryota > Metazoa > Arthropoda > Insecta > Phasmatodea > Phasmatidae > Dryococelus > Dryococelus australis. Next base: position 125,350,800 of record CM056994.1, on the reverse strand, counting down.
GGGCGTGTACAAGTCTTTATCTGTCATGCACTGGCTTTTTCTGAAGTCGTAGTTCAGGTTGCATCAACATTTAGACACAAAAGTTTTTGCTACCATCATACACAGTTTTTCTTTCGATAATGTTCTAGAAGTTCAATAAAGTTTAGCTGTAATGCAGTACGACATGGCATGGGGAGAGATTTGGTGCCACGCCATGTCCATATTAAGTCATGTTTTTGAGACACTGGTGCAAGGAGGGGGGGGGGGGGGGGTGGTTCTGCACGTGGTGACCTTGGCTCCAAGTACCACTTGTGTGCAGAAAAATTACTACCGGCCATAATGGGAGCATGATGTACTCGCGATTGTCTCGTAATTAATTAACTACTGCGGTGCTGTTGGTTTTTTTTTTGTCTCTATCTATTTGGAACTGTGCAGCACTAGAAGAGTGTGAACCTGTAGTTTTGAATTTCAATTAAAAATAAAAAGGAACTAATCTGCAAAGGAATTTTTTTTTCTTCTAATTTTTATATGGCTCCTTGTAAGTTTCATGTATCGACCGATTGGTAAAAATTGAGCTGTGATTTCCAGTTGTCATTATTGGCGGCTGCGATGTTACAACATGTACTGACATAAAATTGTACTGCTGAAGATGTAATCTCATTCTTTGTAAGCTCACTGGGCACTTTCAAAGGTTTCTTAAAAATTGGGATCAAATGCAAGTGATCAGTCTGAAATATGAAAACTGTTCCACGTAGGTACTGTTCAAACCAGTGACAACCATAAACAATTGCTAACATTTCTTTTTCAATCTCTGCATATTGTTACTCAGTAACTGTTAATTCTCTGGATGCATATGCTTCAGGCAAGATATACTGAATAATTACAGCCCCAACCCATGTTGTGACATGTTGACTGAGATTATTATGTACCAGTTTGTTTACATCAAAGAACTGTATGACCAGGGCGGTGGTCAGGGTGGTTTTTGTTTTCTAAAAGCCTGTTCATGCTGGTCTAGCCAGCACTGTTCTATATTTTGTTTCTCAAGTTCCCTTAACAGATGGGTTAGCTCCACCAAGTGTGGTATGAACTTCGATACATAGGTTATCATCCCCAGAAATGTGAGCAATTCTCCTTTGTTTGTTAGCATTGGTATATCTGTTAAAGCCGTAACCTTGTTTGCATCTGTCTCAATGTCTTCACTCCTTAGTTTATGGCCTACATATATACCTTCTTGGACTCAAAATTTACACATTTCCTGGTTGAGCTTAACTCCGTTTCCCTGGGCCTTATCCAAAGCTGTTTTCAGTTGCTCACTGTGTTCCTCCGTCATATTACACCATATTATTTTATCATTAACATAAACTTCTACTCCATCCAAACCTGCAAAATTTCAGTGCATGCTCTATGAAACACTTCTGGTGAGCTAGAGTTGATGCACAGTAAGCAAGTGAAGGGATACATTCCAAATGGTGATTCAAACATTGTGAGTTATTTGTTATCCTCATGTAATTTGATGTTCCAAAATCTTTTGTATCCATCAATTACTGAGAAGTACTTAGCATTTGGCATATGGCCCGCAATTTCCCCAAAAGTAGGCAACTGGTAAATTTCCCTTTTTATAGGGTTATTTAATGTAAATGGATCTAAACACAGTCTAAGTGATTTGTCAGGTGTTTGAACTATCACTAAAACGAAGGTTCAGTCACTTTCCTGACTACTCCTAAATTTTCTGTAACTCACTTTCCAAACCATCTAATAGGTGGAAAAGTATTTTCCGATTGGCTGCTATGTAGAGTTCTACATTCTTCTTCACTTGTATCTTGTATGTATATCTAAATTTCCCTATCCCTCCACACAGGTCTGCATACTGACCTATTAACTCTCTATTTTCAGAAGCATTTGTTATAGATTCTACAGTCTCCTGCCTCACACACTGTCATGCTACATTTGTCTGGGCTGCCAACTTGTATTCTAGCATGGTTGATAACCATAAAACTGGTTTAGTGCTATCAGGTAATGTTGTTAATTGAAATTCTACTATTCCTGCCTTACCTCGATTAAACTTGCACCTTGCCAGACACTTACCAATGACCCCAATTTTTGAACCATTAAAATTGATAAATTGTGATGTCAATAGCATAATTCTAACCCCAAGCTTGACAGCAATTTTGTTAGGGAGCACATTTACATCAGCTCTACTATCTAGCTTCAACACAACAAATTTGCCATTGATTACAACCTTAGTTGTCTATTCTGGCCTTGTAACCAAACCAACGTAACAGTCAGTTTGATTGTCATCAGTGACAGCTCCTAAAAACATAGTATCATGGTAATGATTCTGAACACTGAAAATACCCACATTATTTATGTGGTCTCGCTCCACCCCCTGTGGCATAAATACTACAGACCTTACATATCATCTCTTTTTACATTGTGCACTAAAGTGATTAAAAGGTATATAATTGAAAAAAAAAACTGTTTCTGATCAGCTGGACATACCTGTGAGGGGGGGGGGGGGGGGGTGTGTTTCTTACCACATTTGAAACACTCAATTTGATTGTCATGGCCTTGATACTTATTATGGCTGCCATCTCCATGTCCTGATACTGTCTGCTCTTTTACTTGGGTCCGCAGAGATTCTGTCGATTGGACATATTCATTTCTTGACAACCACTGATTCTTGTTGACAGCTGCTGGTGGTATCCCTTGGTGTTCTCGCTGCATCCACTGGCCCCTTTTTCTTCACACCAATTGTATGTGACCCAGGTCACTGGATACAGTCTCCCGCATCAAGTTTGCACTACTTGACACTGGTAATAGTTAAATTTCTATCAGTTCTGCCATTTTGCAAATAGAAATTGCCTTTTCGCATGTTAAGCTGTCAGTATTGAGTAATTCATTTTTCACTTTCTCATCACTAATTCCACTGATAATTTTATCTTTAATGAGACTATCCCGCATGTCTCCAAATTCACAATCAGTAATTAAGAATTTTAGTTCCGTCACATACTGATCAATTGTGTCACCATTTTGTTAGTTCCTACAAAAAAAAAAACACGTGCCTTACCACACTGGCATTCAATTTCGGTATGTAGTACTTCTCAAATGCATCCATAATTTTGGTATAATCCTTCTGTTCTTCATCAGTAAGCTCACATGCATTAAAAATGCACTCTTCAACTCTGGTGTTTGAGTTGCACCTCCACTCACCAGCATGTACAAATGAAACTATACTTTAAACTTCTAAAAAGTTCTCTGCTATGTTGCCTGTAAATATTCAACATTTTGGCAGCTTTAATGTATCCATTCTTGATCCCTGTAGTATCATTACCAATCTCACCACGCTCTAATTTAACCTTGCCTGTCTCAACTCTCAAACATTCATTTGTGCATTGATTTGTTTCGAGATGCACCATATTATAACTGTGAGACACTATGAACTATTATGAAACACTTTACTAATAATCATCACTACAAAGTACTATTACACGCTGTAGCTCGCACTGGCCGCGAGTTCCCGTTACACACAGTCCGGCTCTGTGGAGGGTGACCAACCTCAAGCCTCCCCTCCCCCAAGCAGTCATGCTCGCTGCCTCCTCACTCCCTCCTCCATAGCAGCTGAGGAGCGATTGACAGTAGCGAGACCTGGCAGGCGTCACAGCCCCCTCCCCCTCCCTCTTCCTCGCCGTGCTGAAGAACCCGACAAACATAGAGGAGGCACATGAATATTCTGGGAATTAGGACCCTCTACGCAATGCACCATTTCTGTGTGATGGCCTACGACACTATAAATACAAGCCACAGCTGGACTGCCGGCAGTCTTTGGCGAAGGCCATTTCACTGAGTGCAGAGGCAAAGTTAAATGCAGGACGATGACGGATGAGGTGTTCATGGTGTGAATGGACGAGAGGGCCTGAAAGCTGATGAGTGAAGCATACTGTGTGTGAGGGCACTCAGAGAACTATAGAACATTACGGACTGGCAGGAAATAGACTAGACTGAGGTGTCACTGAATGAACATGTAATAAGGATTTTATTGTAAATACTGGAACTGTCAAATATGGACACATAATTTATAATCGAATACGTTTTGATACACTGTCTATTGGCACTGATTTCTAGTTATTTAATTATATCAATTCCTTTGAGGTAATTGTAGATTTGATTGATAGGAGTTATTAATTGTAAATAGCAAGTGATATCAATTCATTGTGAGATGTTGAGTCAAGAGAATTTTGTTTGTAGGTATTGTAAATGAAATTAGGAAATTATAATTAACTCTTTTATTTAATTAAGATCTCCATCCCTTAACGAACTTGGTTTCGCCCACTGACTTTGAGAAATGGAAACACTGGTGTTAGAAGTGGGTTGGAGACAGTTTATTATTGAAAATAATAATTGTAAATAGTATTACTGTAAGATATTAGCTTGTAGAATAAATCTGTAAATAAATAACAGTTATATTAATAAGCTAGAGAATTAAAAAAATATTTGTGAATGTTAACTAGGAAAATGTAGGCAGATGTGGAAGCACTCCACTCTTTAATTGAGACATTAAGGGCCACATTAGTAGTGTCAATGTAAATGTAAATAGTAAAATTAATTGTGTAAATGATAATGTAAATAGCCACAAGTAAGTAGTGTCAGTGAACTGGTAAACAAGAGATTAGACAATGTTAGAGACAGTGTGACCGAAAATGTAGATAGAAAAATAGATAGTGTGAATGAGAATGTAACCCAAAAGATAGAAGGTGTAAGCGAGTTAGTCAACAATAAAATAGACTGTGTGGACAAGAAGAGCAACAGTGTGAGTGAAAAGATGGACAGTGTGAATGAGAGGATGGACAGACAATATGAAGGAAAGGATGGACAGTGTCAACGAGAAGTTAGACATTATCGAGAGTAAGGTGGAACACGAAGTGAATGCCCTCAAAAGGTAATGGCAGGAATTCCCGCAGCAACAAAAAAAAAAAAAATGCAGCTGCTGACGAATAGCTGAGATCAAACTCCACCGAGACTATGAATGTAGGCACCGAGGAGAAGGTAGTTCCCGCCACCAATACAACCATCTCAGGAGATGACCAGCAGTTCTGCAGTATGAGTACGCCTCAGCCAGGGGTGGGTAAAGGTGTCACAATAAAGCCCACCCCCTATCATGGACTGACACCATGGTATGAATACCGGCACCAGTTTGAGATTGTTACCATCCTGAATGGCTGGATGGAAGAGTAGTGGGCATACAACCTGGCGGCTGTATTGAGGGGACATGCACTAGGCATACGCAGTCGCTGCCAGAACAACATTGATTAGAATACTCCACATTGGTTTCGGCTTTGAAGCTGCAATACGGCGACTGATAACTGCAACATGCCCACCATGCCCAACTGCGAAACTGCATCCAGAGACCAGGGGAACCACTGCAGGAGTAGTAGCAGGTCATCGTGAGGCTGTCACGCCTGTCTCTGGAGGGGTGCCCCAAGGAAACACGCAATGTCAATGCCGTGCCAACTCCTTTTGGTACCCGGGGCAGACTCCAGGTGTGTGTCCCCTCCCCCCCCTCTGGCAAGTGTGCGTCATGGCCCCATTCCCAAAAATTAATTGCTTTCATTGTTCTTCACAATTTCAAAATTCATGATTATACATGTAAATAAGAAATATTTATTTTTACAAACTTATTTTACCATTATACTAGTATACTATGGAATAAAATTTTGGTGTATTATTTTGTAAGAGATTAATAATATATTATACAAATAAAACACGATTAGACTGTATGAATAACTGATGCACCGCGGGCTTGTTGTTTACACTTAAGCAGCACACATCAACTCACACCTGGCTGGCAATTATAAACTGTTAATCTGTAAAATGTGGAAACACATAATTGTCTGAGCCAGTGGCATAACCAGAAGGGGGGGGGGGGGGGGGGGTTACAGGCAGGGTGGCCACTCTATTGAAAATCTAAAATTCCAGGGTTTTTCCAGGTTATCCTAAGGATTTTCCAGATTTTACAAACACACTTATAAAACCGGTTTTGTACAGTGTCCCATCTTTTACAATGCAGTATATATAGTACAAGTACAAGTACAAATAGTATAGTACAAGTACACATTAAAAATACAATATAAATGCAATATAACTTCCCTAGACAAAAAAATTGTATTTACAAATTCTTTCCTTGAGAAACTGCAATAAATGCAATTTATAAGCCCAACTAAAAAAATTTCATTACATCTACAATTTTTATAAAGATTTATCCTTGAAAAACTGTAATAAATTCAATATATGCTGTGGACAAAAAAAAAGTCAAATTTATATTTATACATAAAGCTGTCCTCCAGCTAGGCGGCGTGCCGTGTACTGCTTTATCTGCAGGCCAACTGTACACAGCTTGATATATGCTGCGTGCCTGTCAGCAGTGATTACAAGCAGGGACAGCCATAAGTTGGGCTATTTTCATACATCGCCAACTATTGACTGTGGTTCCTACTTCCTTTTATCTCCACGTGCAAGTGGAATGATTGTCGGGCACGTGCATATATGTGTGTGTGATGTGTGAGTGCACGTTCAGATTTGCATAGTCCATGTAACAGTACTACGTTAATGATTTTTATGATTTTGATTTTGGATTTTGACTTCCAGCACTGAGTTTGTAACTGAAAGAATCAATTATTGGCTATATTTGTACGCAATTTTATTGAATTACTGTTTTTTGTCGGCCCTGGTCTTTATTTTCGGTTTTATGCTTCGATTTGACAACTTGCTTATGTTTAGGGGGGTAAGACTTTATATGACTCCTGATAAGACAAAGTGAGCGGTAGCTAGTGTAAAACTGTAACGATTCTGTAGAAATATGAAATAATAAAAGGAAAGTACTGGTTGCGCAGTGCGGCGACAAATATCTGGACCATCATCCTTAACTCCGATATTAATGGGTGTCTCCATGGTGCCTAAACTATAGTCAGTAACTTCTAAAATGAATTTGCGCATACCAATTACAGTATGCCACATTCATAAAAATGTTTATGGCCTGCTAAAAAGCAATGACACTTGAGCCTAAATTACGTCGCACAGTTTTATCTTTTTTCGGCGATAACAAGAGACTGTATTTATACATCTAGGGTATAATTTATACTGAATTCGGCTGTTTATTAAAACATGATTTACCATCTGGTTTTCTTGCGAGAAGTAATTGAAACTGACCGCGAAGCTAACTAAATTAGTCATGTTGCGCAAAGTTCAAAACTTTTCTAGGCAATAGCGACATTATGTGTTTATAGATTTCTATATCACTTTATTCTAAAAACGTGTCCTCTCTACACTGCCCTTTACAATGATGTGCAGTGCCTCTGAGGTTCACTTCGCTTTCAATAGTTCTGACAAAGAGGAAGGGATAGGAAACCAATAAAGAGTGGAGGGTTCTCCAAGCCCAAGGCCACGCCTGATGGCCGCAGCTACCTTTTCCGCAAAAAAAACAGCCCCCCCCCCCCCCCCCCCCCCCCCCCCCGCTATTGGTAAGAAAATTCTGTGCATTTTACAACTGGTCAATAAGTTGTTATAGCACTCACCTATTTAAGCAGGCTGTACTGTGCTGCGAACGAATAGATTTGTTTTCAATAACCAAGGTATTACCGTATTCCATGATAACTTTATTAATGCGGAATAATTTTTTTTACAACTATTACATCCCATTTTCTTATTTTTTTTAGTTTCACTAATCCTATGTGCGTGCAAATTTATCTTTTATTTGACAAAGCTGCACCTTCTACAAAGTAGTACCCGGGCCGGGCCGCGCCCGCCGTCCCCCCTTGGCCCGCCTCAACGCGATGTCATCCCAATTGACTTTTTCGTGGATGCTATTACCAATGCGGATGTGTGCCGAGCTGTACACCCGGCTTTGTCACACAGCATGCAGGATGCCCTGGCCCGAGCATTGGAGAAGGAATCAGCAAAGCAGGAACCGATGTTTCGACATGCAGTACAGGATGGCATCCTGGATGTCCTGAGAAAGTTGGAGACCACAATGGAAATATTGCTGTCAGAATTTGTGCTATGGAACCCAGTTTTTTTCACCTAAGCGTCGGGAATGTTGAGAATGTGACCAGACAGGACACTTGATAATCCAGTGACTACAAAGAAACTATAGGACCTGGCAGCCAGACGTGAGTACGACCAAGAGCTTGTTAAGAAAATTGGAGACGGCGGTAGGGGAACTTTTGAACTCCGTAGAGGCTGTGACACCTGTTTATCATCGACAGAAGCACAGAGAATACTTTAACTGTGAAAAGGAGGGGTACTAATGAGCCTGGTGTCAAGGGGTGCCACCTGGGACTAGTCATTGATGAACTGGCCAAGGGGCAGCTGCACGAACAATTGAACTGACAGCCACAGTAATGACTATCCAAACCCCATTCCCATCGAAGCAACTACTAACATCCTATCTGAGGGAACGAAGAAAGATCGCTTTATGGTGGTAAGAATAACAAGGATACTGGGGTCGGACCGCGTAAGAAGTCACCCTGCAGTTAATGCCGGAGAGGAAATGAAAGAAGTTCACTTTACAGATGGATCTGCACATATACATCTTTGGGAGAAGGAAGATAACCAGAGGGCAGGAGACGAGCATATCCCAGTGTCTAATGGCATCAAGAGGATCACTCAATGTAGTCTGAATGTTTCAGACAATGCATTCAAGGAAGGATGGCTAGTGTGGCTGTATGGAATAAAATACCTTCCAGGTAACACATCTCAGTGCCAAGGATTTTGGAAAGGCTCTCACCAGATTTTAAAGAGAATAAGTGACACTTTCTTCCATATCTGTCACGGGGACTTAATTAAAGAAAAGTCTTAAGTTGTTCACATTGACCGAATTATACTCAATGAAGGTCCAGATGTTGGGAAGTCTGTTCAAGACGAATAAACTTAAGGAGGGAGAAATGTTACATGCTGTAGCTCGCACCGGCCGTGAGCAACCATTATGCGCGGTCTGGGTCTGTGGGGGGTGACCCACGTCGGCGCTCCTTTCCCCCCAGTCAGTCGCGGTCGCTGCCTCCTCACCTCCTCCCCCATGGCAGCTGATGAATGATTGACAGTAGCAAAACCTGGCTGGTATCACAGCCGCTCTTACTCTCCCTGCTGAAGAATCTGACAAATGTAGAGGAGGCGCAAGAATATTCTGGTAACTAGGGCCCTCTGTGCAACGTGGGGTTTACCATAATTTCTGGTGATGGCCTACGGCCCTATGAATACAAGCCACAGCTGAACTGCCAGCAGACTTTGGCAAAGGCCATCTGGTTGAGTGTGAATGAGTCCATATATATATATATATATATATATATATATATATATATATATATATATATAGAGGTAATAAAGGTAGGGACATGACCAAAGATAGTAGACAGGGTGATGTAATGACAGATTGAGCATTGTCTTGCTATGAATGTAATCTGTAACGTAATTCTGAGTTAACAAGAGCTTGTAATGTACTCTTACCATAGTCTCAAATTCAGTGGGCTAAACCAAGTTCGTTAAGGGATAGGTCTTATTTAAATAAAATAGCTAATTACAATTTCCCAATTTTATTTACAGTAACTACAAACAAAATTCTCTTTAGTCAACATCTCACAATACATTTATATCACTTGCTGTTTACAATTGACATCAATCAATCAAATTTACAATTACCGCAAAGGAATTAATGCAATTAAATATTATATATTATAATATATTATATATATATATATATATATATATATATATATATATATATATATATATATATATATATATATATATATATATATATATATATATATATGGCCCAACCTGCAGGGCCAGTTTTAAATAAAAATGGTAGTATACAAGCTGTACCAATTATAGTTACACAGTGGATGCTTGTGTTAAACAGAATACGTATCTGCTTCCCGCAGATGAGGAACTTTTAGTAAACCTAAGTGGAGCTGAATTTTTTTTCCCAGCTTGATGTGAAACAGGCTTATTTCCAACTGCCAGCAGATGATGCCACTTTGGAAATATTAACATTAAGCACTTCCCACGGATTGATGCAAATCCTGTGCTTACCTCACAGTATGTCTGCTGCCCCAGGAATATTTCATAATTTTTTGGAACAGTTGCTATTACGTCTTCAATGTGTTGCAGTGCTACTTGATGATATAGTGATACCTGGGTCAAGCCATCAGGAGCATGAGGAAAGGCTGAAGGATGTATTACGTAGAATGACAGAGGTTGGAATGACTTTGAACAAGGACAAAGTGTAGATTTACAGTGTCTTAAGTAAAGTTTGTGGTTTTTATAGTGAATAAAAGTCATATACAACCAGATAGCGAAAAGGTTCGCTAATCTCATGATGTCCCAGAACACACAATAAAACTGAATTGAAAACTTCTTTAGCTCTGTTGAATTTATAACTATGAGTCTTTCCTCAAGGAAAAAGCTAATTTAGCAGAACTACTGCACATGTTGCTTAAAAGGAATGTACACTGGCAGTTTGGATCTAAGGAGAGAAGAGCCTTCAAGAATTGTAAGTAGTTTTTGCAGTTTGATTAATTGTTGGCCCATTACAGTGAAGCGAAACCACTTGTGTTTATTGTGATGCAAGCCCATATGGATTGGGTGCTGTCTTGGCAGTGAAAGAGAAGAATAGTCAAGAATGATTGATTGCATTTTCATTACAAACTCTATCATAAGCTAAACATGACCATACACTATTTGATAAAGAGGGTTCTGCTTTGGTATACGGAGTTAACAAATTCCATATGTATCTATAAGGGTGGAAATTTACCTTTTTTTCAGACCACAAGCCTCTGTTCGGGGTTTTCGACAAAAATAAGTCACTGTCAAACTTTTTATCACTTTGCATGTTAAGATGGAGACTGTTCCTTTCTTCTTATACATACAACCTGAAGTACAGACCTGGCATGCAGTTAGTAAATATAGATGCACTCAGCAGACTACACTTAACTAATACAGTGGAAGACCCACCAAACACCCAAACCCAACAGATGTTTTTTCAGAAGCAGAGGATTCTTATTATGAGACAGCAGATATTGCAAAAGTAACAGAGAAGAATGCTGAATTTATGCAATGACAAAACATGGATCGGAAATGGTAGGGTTAACCTTGAGGACTGCGAGTTGTGACTAGAATTGGGGAAATTCAAATCTTGGTTCAATGAATTCTCCCTGTCGAAAGGTTATTTACTGTGGACAAATCAAGTGGTTATTCCTAGGGAACTTGTAAATGCCATACATGAAGAGTTACACATTAAACATCCTGGTGTTGTCATGAAGTAACTGGCCAGGTGCTATTTCTGGTGGCCTGGGTTAGATGCAGATATTGAACTATTGATAGGTTCTTGTCAGCTGTACCAAGAGACAAAGCACAATACACCATGTACACAAATTTTATTCTGATCAAAGCCAACGGGTAGATAGCAGATATTATATATACTGTAGATTTTTTGGGGCCACTCAAGGGTCAAAATTATTTTATTGTTGTCAATGCTTGCTCTAAATGGTTGTAAATAATTCCTATGCATTCTCTGAAGACAACAGTAATAATAAAGACCTTAAGGTACCTGTTTGCAACTCATTGGCTGCCAAAGTGTATCATGTCCGATAATGGGACTACTGTTTTACTTCAGAAGAATTCCAGACATTTCTCAAACGCAATGGTGTTCAGCATGTGTTGACTTCTCCTTACCACCCAGCCAGCTATGGTATGGCAGAATGGGGAGTGTAGACAGTTAAAAATGCCCTGCAAATAATGTATGGTAAGCAAATTGATGGCAAGCAAATTGAATTTGAATTGTCTCTCAATACAGTTTTTGACAATCTGCATCCAAAATGTCAAATTTTTAAGCCCCAAAAAGTGAATAATTTTATACAGTTTTTCATTCTGACCAAATAGCATGGAAACAAAAACACACCAAGATCTTGCGAAGACCAGCATTTGTTTTGAAACAAGAAGACAAAATGTGTTACGAGATATTGCAGGATAATGGTGTTGTAGCTATGAGACATGTTGACCAACTACAGAAATTATACCAGAAGAATGAAGAAATTCATACGTACACAAGTGTTGAGACCCACACTGATAGACCCTTCACCACAGCCAAGAGCAAGGAAATCTCCAGCTCCTGAGATTAGTGAGGAAGAGACAAGCACATGAAAGTTTCTAGTTCCCCTGTGATGGGGAAGCCATGGTAGGGTGGTTCAAATTTGTCAGGCACCACTGGCAATTATCCTAAGGCATATCAGTCTGGCATGACTGACAGCCACATTCAAGAGCTAGTTGTCTCTCGTGCAGCTTACAGCTGTGTAGTGCCTGGAATGGAGCAACACAGGCCAAGGGCTCACAGTCAATTTTCCGAGACCTACAGAGCTGTGGTGATGTCAGTGGCAAAGAATGGTGTTCAGCAAGAAGTAAAAAGATTTCATTCAACATTTTGTCATATTGTGACATAACTAGAGCAATCTGGTTGTAATTACATTAGTACATCATTAAAAACTTCTGAAGTTAATTAAGCTTGCATATGCAACAACTATCTGTTTATTTTGTTTGTATTTTAGTATACTCTAAAATTACTTAAAACAACAAAAAACATTGCCATAATTTTTACTGTGAAATTGCATCCCTCTCTGCACTTGCCCTGCCTAGAAATAAGAAATGGTCCCATTGTGTCAAGCCACTTTACCTTCCCACACACATGATCCTGTACAAAATACAAACAACCATTGGTTTCATTTTTCTACTACCATGACTACATGATTTTACAGTTGAATAAGCATTCAAAACTGATAAATTAATTTTCTACTAGTGCAAAATCCTCAAGTGCTTAGTGTAAGGACCTCAAAGGAGGTATAATGAAATAGTGAAATAGTGAAATATTGCCACAAGCTGTAAACTCTTTATGCCTTACTGAGGTGGTGTAAGAGGGTCAGTGTCTTCCTTTGCTTTCCCCTCTCTTTTGGAGCTGGGAAGTGGCTGCACCATTAATAGGGTTTATTTTGCTGGGTGGGTGGTCCTTGTCAGGGAGGGTCACCTTAATTGGTAGCTTGTTAACCCTCTGGGTTCATTAACGGTCATGTGGTTGCCTTGACTGGGGTGAAGCTGGTCGTAATTTCACAAGAGAATATTTATAAATATAAACATGCTACTGTAGGACAGACCAGCCACTTTCCCTCCAAGGAACGCCCAGAATAGCAGTAGGCACTACTGCCGGTAACCAAGTACTCTGCTGTTGGGAACAGTGAAGAGTCCCTACACCCTATCCCACTGACGACCAAGAAGGTAGCACTACCACCAATACTTCTGACCCCAGAGACAAGAAAGCATGACGGATTTGATTAAAGCCTGAAGGGTGATGAGAAGGTTGCGCCAGAATCAAGAAACGTTGTTGCAGACATGTTGACAAATAGGGATACAAAGAAGGAGATGGTACACAAAATCAGACATGCTGAAAAGTGAGAACCTAGCAGATTATTTATATAGCTTATTAACAAAGCCAATCTACACATACACCCAGCCTGTGCCCTGGTATGCACCCAAAGGGCATAAAACCAAGTTTGCCAAGGGAGCATGGTTACATGCAGGTGGAGAGCAAGCAGTTATGGACAATGGTATGTACATAGCTACCCTTGTGCCTATAATGAAATTTATACTGGTCCTTGGGGGGCGTGGCTGAGGTGGAGGCTGGAAGTGCTAACAACCATGTACAAGATGAATCATACTGTTGTTATTTGTTCACTGCAGAGCACTATATTTCTTTCAGAACCCAATCACAGTATTTTATGAATGACTTAATGATATTTTTGCCTCTGGTATTCTCACATCATTCATATTTACTGAATCTAAATGCATGTGATTATATTTATTTAGGCAGTTATATTCAGTTTTTATACTGTACTCAACTAAATTGTGTGGTGAATGGGTAGATAAGGTCATAATTTTAACATGGTAAATTTTTAATGGTATGTCACATTAATTTGGTGATGAGTGGTTTATCTGGACTTTAAAATAATTTCTCCAGTGCATTTTCTTTTGTGCATCAGTGAGATGTCTACATAGTTAAAGTTCTTTCGAAATGTAAAATGAAATGATGTATTTAGTTGTTTTTACATTCTAATCTAATATTTTCATGGCATTAATTAAATTACAATTAATAACAATTGTTGAATTTTCTGTACATTTACCTTTTTAAATATGTTCAAAGTTATGTATTTATGTAAAACATATGTTCTCTACCGTTCCTTTCTCTTAAACTCTATTTCTGCGCCCGGCCGTATGGGGCACTTTCGGAGTTGTCTGCTGTGCGTAGTTACATGTTGTAGGGAAAGTTGGCTTTGAGTTGCCGAGAGAATGGAAATTAGCACCGTGACCTGGGGTGCGATTCTCAGATGCATGCCTTGAGTAGGCGGTAGGTGGCAGTAGTATGCCATGCTCCTGCCTGTGAGCCTGCTCGTATTCTTGGATATGAATCAAAAGCCATAGGTGGGAGTTCGCCGATCACGCCTAAATATTATAAATTTATAGGCACCCTCGACGGGAGGCTATGTCCGCTGACCAATCAGAAAGCAATTTTGGGCACGTGACGTAGTAGAATGTGTTCTAAATTTCTGCTATGCCCACAGAGTTGCATCAGACAAGATGGTGGTCACCAGAGTAACAACCTCACGGCGTATATGTCCATTTATGAAAAGATTGCGGGTTCTGTAAAACATATTTATGTACAAAATGCTAATTAGCATACGTGTAAGTAACGGGGAAACATTTCCATACATTTCAATTTAATCGCACGGCCATAATAAAACAATAAACAAACTTTAAAAAAATACATGATAACTATGTACTTTTTTCATCTATAATCTTTTGCACGGCTACCTTGCAGGTTGTTTGTGTAGCTCAGTGACTTGGTGCGTGGGTTCACGCTGCGTGATTTCAGGTTTTAGAGTTCAAATCTCCATTGTATAGCAACATTTTTTTTAGTTATATTTATGTGAAACATTAATGCTCTTGATCATTTATGTCATTGCCAGAAATCATTTATTTCTAGAATATCTTTGTCTAAAAGCAATAATATTAACAAATAATACAAACCAAAGCTAAATCAAATAACCACAGGCAGCGGATTGCACTGTGCAGTTACTTGCGCATTATTGCTTTCAGACAAAGATATTCTAGGCATGAACTTTTCTGGCAATAACTTAAATT
This sequence comes from Dryococelus australis, assembly GCA_029891345.1. Lineage (NCBI taxonomy): Eukaryota > Metazoa > Arthropoda > Insecta > Phasmatodea > Phasmatidae > Dryococelus > Dryococelus australis. The sequence continues at coordinate 125,335,587 of CM056994.1, read as the reverse complement.
ATAAACAGCAATACTGTTTCACTGAGTTACACACACAACTTACACGTTGATTGTGTAAAAACATAATTCGAGCTTTGTAACATGAGTAATGTTAATCAACACTCATAAAAGCCTTATTTTTAGTATTGTGATGATTTTGCCTTATTTTAGTTTTCTAATTGTATAAGTTTGTTTGGTTACGGAAAGCACAAAACTGATTTTTATGCTTGTTAAAGATAAATATTTAAATAATTTAATAGTGTTTTAATTAGTTGCGTATATGTCCGTTGTACACGAATGTGAATACAGTACCTTGTTTTTTATACATAAGCAGTGCCTTTACTAACATAATTTTTCATACATTAATAGTTTAGTACTTGTACTCAAAAACTTAAATAAATTAAGTCTTCAGAGGGAAAAATACTAATCTTTGTACTTTTTGGATGTACCACAAAGCACCTACACATAATATTTGATTACATTTGTAGCCCTGCCAACTGCAAAATGTCTGCCATTTGCGAGTTGATTTTGCCTGCCATTTACAATTTTCTGTTAGCACTTTAGGTAACGTGTGGGTATGAACTAATGAATTCTTTCTTCTCTTCTGCTATTGAAACTTTTATGCCTTCTGTTGTGCCCATGAGTTCAACAGAAGGTATCAGAAATTGGATATTGTATAGGGATGGCTTAACAAACAACAATCGGAAATCAGGCGGCGTTTATGACCATGTGGCAGAAGCTATTTTACTGTTGCAGGAGACAGAAATCTTGTCTGCCATGTTTTGTAAGACCTAAAATAAGAGAAAATGGTGTAATACTAGTACGGTAAATGCCAAATACTGACTGAACCGTTTACACTGTTTCACGGCAGTTTACTGTATTAAAAAATAAACACTACGAACTTCGATGGAATGCACTTAGAATAACTCATCCACAGCTCACACTGTGAAATTAGTATTAAACATCATAATCTAACATTTTAAAACTATGTAATATACAATAACATCCTAACACTAATTTAAAACTAAGACAATGTCCGAAATGGCAGATTCTTTTAGCAAAATGATCACTTAACTATTTTGTATAGAAAAATTGTGACGTATTTGGTAATTTGGTATTTCATATTTTGTATCTAGTGGATGTTAATAACAATACAAAATGACAAAAAAAGCTCTATTTTGATTTTGACCTTCAAAACACATACATGAATGCGTAATTAAAATACTTTCCTTGTAAACAAATAACTGTTCGTAAACTACACTAGACGTGTTTTAAAAAGTAAGTAAGTGTTTTGCTTCGTTTACATATTTTGCTACAAAAATTTGTTTTAAGTCGCTAATAAATAAGGAAATTGTAGAAATATTATGTTTGTTTAAAGCATAAAATTTAGATAGCAAATATTTTTACTGTTAAGTAAAAATGCAGTGCTACGAGTGCTAAACAAGTAACATTTACCATTCCTAGAATTATATTGCTCTTCTAGGCAATCCTAAGAGATAATTTATTGAACGAACTGAACACCTCAAAATTCTTCATACTATGTACTAACTGCCTATAATGTATTGATGATATCTAATGAGAAGAATTCATTTTTTGAGGGACTCGTGATACGCTGAAAAATGTTTGGGGAGCCTAATGATGCAATGTATATAAACACAACAGAAATACACTTAGCAAATGCAAGTATGCACATTTTCAATTGTGAAGCATGTCATATTTTCCAAAACGTTTACTGTATGCTATTAAATAGTCTCTTTGTCATAAGTAATTGCTTTAAATTAGAATAGTAAGAGATGAGGTTATACCATTTACAACAAAAGCTAGTTTTTTATAAAACACTGCACATATTTTATCTGAAATATTTAAACAAACAAATAAAATATAATTATAATACTTACTTCAAATATTAGCACAGAAACAGAGGTTACAACTGAATTGTTTTCTTTATCAATAATAAATAAATATCGGTGATAGTCAGCACCACAACAATATGGTGCAGATGAATCCATGAGTAGTGTTTATGACCCAACATTCACCACTTGACACAGCTGGAGTCTGAGAATACCAATTTCAATGGCCAGCTGATAGTCAGGAGCCGTGAGTCATGCCAAGGCGAAACTAGCCATCTAAGTGTGGCTGGTTGCGCATCATGTTATCTCTCGCTGGGCTTGGTACAACATAATTGAACTGGTACAATGAGCCATGTGAACTTATCGTTGCGATGGATTCTGTTATGTTGTGTGTGTCATATACAGCTGTGGTTAATAATCAATCTTGCAGTGTGAGCAGACAAGCTATGTACTGAAAGATATGCTATTTTGTGAATTGAGTTCCTGAAAGTGTACTGGTATTCTTGCTACTCTGAAATCTTGCCAGGATGTATGGAGTTACTACCTTGTGATGTAGCTATGTGCTGTTGCTACCGCCAAGAATCATCTTGCTGAATTTGTTAGCAAGTACGTGCTTTCTGCCAGCAATGTCTGCTGTTCTGACACAGAGTAAAGCAACACAGAATTACTGTGGGTTTATACACATGCTAAGTAAATGCAGTCTCTTGCCTCGTGTGCCTATGGTGTAACATTGTGTTATATTATTAAAAATCATCTGTTGTTAAGATTAATATCCCATTGCTGCATAACAGTCAAGAACTTTTTTACTGTTGGGTCTGTAATGCTGTGAGTCTAGGAAAAGTGGAGTTACCATTGGCTCAAATAGTACGAGTAGAAATATTAGAGAGATTCTGGAGCAAAATTATATTAGGTATTTTCATGGCTCCCAACTTTTTGTTGGGTAACTGTGTTACACCACTAAAAATTTTATAGTGCCTACAGAGATTATGAGTGAGTAGGGTGAAAGTATGCACTCTGGTACAAGTTTTTATTGCATCTTTAAGGCAAGGCACTTTAATATTCCTCTGATGTACTCTAGTGTATTTCTAAAAGGCTTCTACTGCAGTGCTCAAATTATATCTCTTTAGTGATTATGTGATACTAGTTATTATTGCTTTGTAAATATACACGTAGAAGATAGTGACTTAAGGGATAGTCTGTTAGCTGACTGAGAATGTGTGTAGTTAAAGTGCATATACTGTTGTGGTTAGAGATTTATGTACCATACATTTTGTGTATAAATGATTCAAAGTGGCATCACTATAACTTGTCTAATGTTTTTTTATAATTCCTTTGGCATCCAATATAAATGTTCTTTTATATGTGCACTGATGACAATGTAAATAGATTATTACACAATAACTAATCCTAGCTATGCCTGTGGTGGTGCAGGTCTCTTGACTAGTCAAATGTTACTGTTTAGTTTAAGAAGTGTTGACTTCCCCATAGAGGGACTCAGTTTGAAGCTTGTGCTGGCACATATCAATTTTATTTCCTCCTTTACTTTCTTTCAACCACCTGTCAATTTGTCAATTTACTTTAATTTTTGCAATACCATGCTCTGTATGATGACACATGCACTGGTTCCAATTAGTGTTTAGCAGGAACAATTTGTGGATATTCAACATCATGTCTTTTCATTTTTGAGCTTCTTTATTGTCACAATATTTGCAAGTGCACTAAATAGGTGGTTTACCAGGTCTAAAACTCCTGCTCCCTCCAGAACTACACAATTGATCTATTATGCTTTAATTGTAATTTTTGAAATCAATTTTTAAGTAATTAATAATTGACTATAAAAAATTAAATACAAAAGTAGAAAATAAATGCATATAAAGACCTCATTCATACAAAGAATGCAATGCTGAATGTTAGTCCTAAACTTAACTTGTTTACAGGTGAACTCATGGTTATCATTTGCCAAGTGTGACACTTGTTGCACTACTCATTCTTCCTGACCATCACTTATGTGAGCACTTCTGCACCCTTGTTGGGTTCAGATGCTGGCATGACCACTTATACCTTGAATGGTTTGGGCCACATTGGGTTAGCCAAAACTGACCTGTTTTGGTGCTGCTCCCACTGAGCCTACTTTTTGTGACATAAACAGCATGGAGGACAGTTAAAGAAAAGGAGGGTTAAGGCAGGGATTCACTACATTTAAACTGCAAATGTAATACTGGCCAAGGTACACTACTATTCACTAGCAATGCTATGTAAAAATCAGTTTCATGTATTATTTATGTATGTTAGTTTCAAGCACGAAAGAGTAATTATGTCATAATAATAACATGTACATTCCCCATAACATCATCATAGATTCACCTGATTAATGCATGAACAAGGTGATAGGGTCTATGGCAATGATAATTTTTCAAATACTGGAAGGATACCATTCTATTGTATATTGTGTACTTTTAGAATTAGGTTGTGATAGAATAGTTATGGCAGGTTGACAACAAGAACAAGTAAGAAAAAAAAAACAACAAGGTGCCACAGTCGCTGCCCGGTAGCTGTCATTGCAATGTGCATTGTTTGTGTAGCATAATAGTTGGCGACGAGCTTTAAAATAATGTGTGTGTTTCAGGTTCCACAAAAAATGCACACATTTGTAATGATAGGCGAGTCTGCTCTGGAGAAGAGGTTGTGGATCCTTATCATGAACATTTACAGTTTTATTGCATCACAAACAACATCAAGAATGAGGAAACCAAAAATACTGTGTTGTTTATAATGTGTGAAACAGTGTTTTACAGTCTGGTGACTTCATTACTGTTATCAAAATCTACTGCTGCAGTACCTCTGACAGACATTTTCGTCAAGTTAACAAACCACTTTCACCCGAAGCCCAGTGAAATTGTCAAAACTTTTAAAGTTTTTGAAGCGTGACCAGAAAAATGGGGAAATGCGCCGAACAGCTGTGCCATGGCACCGGTGATGGTGCACGTCTGCCAGTACTCGTTGAAGTGCAGGTCGAGGATGGCCGGGAGGAGGGCGCAGCTGAATTGCTATACATATATTGTACAGCTGCAACGGTTATGAACATACTGCAATTTAATAAAAAATTTGGATCGCATGTTACGAGACCGTCTAGTGTGTGGAGTCCAGGACAAAATGGTACAATAGGTACTCCTCATTAACAATAAACTTTACGAGAGGTAGCAGAAATCGCGATGGCAATGGAAACAACAGGGAGGAACATGGTGGATTTGCGAGGCAGTACATTGGTGGAGGAAAATGTGGATAAAATAAATAATAGTCACGAGAAATGTGATTAGGGCAGGCTTGGGTAAAATTGAACAGTGAATAAGTTGACAGGCAAAGGAAGGAAATAAGATATGGAAATCAATAACATTGGTGATGAAGTGGTAACCATGTGGTCGATAGGTGCCAGCATGTAAACATGGTGTGCAGTTTTTGCAAAAATAAAGAACACACTGAGCGAGCGAACATAAAAAAAAATCAGCAAGCAGATTTGAGTGCAAGGGATTTGAAGAAACTGGGTTCCATGTAGGAAGTGCAGCATTGTAAGGTGGACGACGCAAAACATACAGGATTAGAATAAACTTTGTACAGTAAGCAGGAACAAGCACACAGGAAACAATGTTGCATTGAAGTGCTGTTTGAATGAGCAACCAATGAGAATAGAAATTCATACAGGGGTGAGTCTTATTATTATAAGCTGGCACACCTACAAGTTCCTGTGGTCCAGTAAGCCACCTATGAAGCAGGAGAACATGGTATTGTGTATGTGGCCCAGTGAACATTTAGAAGTGTTGTGAGTCAAGAAAGTAGCAGTGCAACTTAAGGGGCATAAGTCAGTTATGCTGTAGTTGGTTGTGGTGCAAGAATGATGGCCTAATTTGCTGGGGGATGTGACTGGTTTGTCCCACTTGGAATTAAACTGGTGGGGTAAAATAGGTTCCGGAAGACTGGTGAAGATGGGTTGTTATTGAATTCCCTGGAGTGTTTAAAGCAGGTGAACTGGGAAAATATGTGGGGCCACAGGTCACGATCAAGGTTCCACAAGACTGTACTTCTATGTTTAAAAAAGGCTGGCCACTACCATTTGCATTGAAGAGACACGGTAAGTTATGAAATAGAGAGATTGGTACAGCGAGGGGTTTATGAACATGTTAATTTTTCTGAGTGGCAATGCTTGTAGTACCCATATTAAAAGAGGATGGCACAATTCAGTTGTGCCACTCATACGTATTGATTGCCCAAAGTTAACGAGACATTAGCAGTATTGGAGGGTGGTCAACTTTTAACCAAACTTGATTTGGAGGAAGCTTATTTAGAAGTAGCAGCTGATGACACAACAACAGAGCTGTTGTAGCAGCTGATGATACAATAACAGAGCTGTTTACAGCTAACACAATGAAGGGAGTTTCTGAGGTTAAAAGTTTGCCATTCGGGGTCAGTAGTGGTCCAGCAATTTTGCAGATGTTGATGGATACTCTGCTTGCTGGCATACTAGGTACTGTAGTTCTGCTCAACGACATACTGATACCAGGAGGAGAGGAAGAAGAGCAGTGGATTCCGGTGCATCAAGTTCTTGAAAGACTGCAACATGCAGGACTCTGGCTCAAAACAGCCAAGTGTATATTTGGAGTGGATTCCATGGTATTCCTGGGACACAGAATCAACAAGATAGGTATCCATCCTCCATCCAGTAAATATGAGGCTGTGCATGATGCACCTGAACCAAAAAACAAAAAAGAGCACCAGGTCTTTCCAGGACTTCTAAAATACTGACACATGCCACTTATACCAATATACCAAACACGACTACGACTCATCCACACATGCTTCAACAACCAAAGGAAACGACTCTAAGACGTCTAACAGGATGTGTTCACGAGAAGGGACATTGAAGATAGTTGGTTTCCGGACTGTTCCTGACTTGCTCTTCTCTCTCTACTAAGGAGTCTTAAAACCCAAGGTGCCAAGCACGGAGTTTTATGAGTGCACAGAGAGTAGTTTTATCTCAAACGCACTATTATTACGCGTAAAACGAAGGGTATTCAAAGCGGTTGTGTGACACATCAACCTCGCCAACGCACCCGGCAGACAGTGTCATCATACTGCCGAAGATGGCAGAGCACCACCGAGCACCTGAGGCCATATACCAAGCATATGAGGGTAGTTCTCTCACCCAAACCGCTTGCTCCAGGCAGATGTCACAAGGGGCTCAGCATGCCTCCCACCCCGACCTAGTGCGCACCTGTCCATGAGCCAGATATAAGGCCGTGTGCAGCAGTGCGCAGCCGAGGTCTGGAGTTATCGTCTCCAGTAGCTTGCCTCAACACTTTGTGTGCTGGGGATCTCTACTGATCTAGGCCCTCATGGTCCTCTCCAAGAGCTTCTAGTACTTCACAAACCACCAGTGGCTGCCGCCACCACCTTCCAGAGGCTTCAACACTTTCTGGTATTTGTTACCACCAGAAGCCATTGTCTGCAGAAGACATCAACCAGATACTTAATACTTCTGTTGCTGATTCTCCTAGGTCAACAACCACCACTACTTGCTGGTAGTGGTCAGCCATAAGCTAGTACCTCTTCTAGGGAACCCTATAGGTATAGTTGCGTAAGTTATAGTTTAATTAGCCACTTGAATCTTAAGTGGTCTTAGGATTACTTGCATAGCTATTACTTACATTACTTGCGTAGCTATTACTTCCACTGCACAAACCTGTTTGGTTTACGTACGAGTCACATAGTATTTATTGTTTCAATAAATACTAATTCTTTATCGTACCAGAGAGTTCTCTGTCCTAGGAGTAAAAGCTATCTGTCACAAAGTATAGACTTCAGAAGGGGCAAGCAAGAGACTGAGCTGATTTACTACGAATACCTTCATGGACGACACCTGGCAGTGGCAGGAAGACTGTCTAAGACCCACAACTCCAAGTGCTTGCACTGTTTGGAGCCAGGGAATGCAATGTCAGCCATTGTCGGTATACACGCTAGCCAGGACTTTGTCAATTGCTTGCCGCTTCTGAGGGGTATTGAGTGTGTTGTAATTCTATGCCATTCAACGCCAGGCACGAGGCTCAGACAGCGGTGAAGAAGACAGAATTTAGTATTGCTAAGCAGACGTGTGCAACCAACCTTGTCACTTTTGGTATCGAGACCCCACACGGAAGGCTGAAGCGTCGACACGTGGGGAGACCGGCTTCTCCCGTCAGGAGTTTTGTATTGCACTCCAACCAAACTACAACTAGTGATGAGAATCATCCGGTGGTCCGGGCCCTGGTTATCGGGAGCGACACCAGGCTTGGGCACGCCAACCCTACTTTGGCAGCTGGGAATGTACCCAGTGGAATCGCTGATACCTTGCGGAACACTACAGCAGCTCCACAACCGCAGAGGCCAGGAAGACAACAGAGACCACCCGACCATCCTGCAGTGTCGCTACTGCCTAACCAAAGCCAAGCACATTGAATTCTGGTAAGTCAACGTTGCCGCAGAGGGCCAGTGTTCCTGTCCAACATATCGCCTGACCGATAGTACCAGACTTTGTGCCCAGCCGACAGCCCACTTGGCAAACTCTGGTGAGCAGTAAAAGACCGAACTAAGTTTCTTAGTATAAATGTGCCACTGATCTAGTGCAGTCCCAAAAGCCACACTTGCACACGGACAGTTCAAGCGACACGCGTAAATACTATGATAGGTTCCTGTACAACAAGGCAGAAGTATTGGAGCCACTGCACTGCTTGTTAGACGCAAATGCTCTATGGTGCTGGATGGAAGCACACAGTAAGGCATTTCAAGATGCCAAGTAGGTGCTACAGCCACAGAAGGCAACAACATGCTCTGACCTCAATAAACCCATAACTGTAACTTGTAACGCCTTTGAATATGGGGTAGAAGAGGTACTGGTGCATGAATTTAGTGGTAGGACAGAAGCCCCAATAGCATTTGGTTCTACAACCTGTAGAAGGACAGGTAGAACCACACACAGGTGGACAAAGAGGCCCTGGCTATGGTTTTTAGAATAAACAAGTTCAAACAATATTTGATTGGTAGGAAGTTCAAGATAATGACTGATCAAAAACCACTTTTGAGTCTCGTCCATCCCAAGCAATCCCTCCCAGATACAATAACTCCTCAGTTGTTGTGATGGATTCTCATGTTGGGGATGTACGATTTTGATTTGGAATACAGGCCAGGACACCAAATATAATATGCACATGTTCTTAGTACACTGCTACTCAAGGCACCACAGTTCAAAATACCAGCACCAAGCGACGTCCTGATGGAAAAGTCAACAGATGTGTTGGTACATCCAGTTATAATAGCAGCAGAAACAGCTACGGACCCATTATTAGCGACGTCCTGATGGAAAAGTCAACAGATGTGTTGGTACATCCAGTTATAATAGCAGCAGAAACAGCTACGGACCCATTATTAGCGACGTCCTGATGGAAAAGTCAACAGATGTGTTGGTACATCCAGTTATAATAGCAGCAGAAACAGCTACGGACCCATTATTTACTAAAGTGCTGGGGTACATGGTAAGTGGATGGCCAACAAAATTGACTGTGGAAATGTAACCCTATTTTGTGCACAATCAGGAACTATCTTAGTACAGAAGTAATGTTTGTTGTAGGGAAACAGGGTTGTGATTCCAACACAGTTGCATTCAGAGGTAATAAATCTACTTCACACTCACCATGATGGTGTAGTGAAATGACAACATTGGCTTGAAGTTATTTCTGGTGGTCAAAACTGGATGCGGCCATCAAGCAAGTGGTAAAATAGTGCAACATTTGTCAACACTACCAAAATGATCAACTAAAGTGAAAATGGTTGCCTACGCAAAACCAGATAAACCATGGTCGCTGTTGCACATTGAATTTGCTGGCCCATTTTAAGGATAAAACATTTTAATCCTTATTAAAGCTGCCTATTCCAAATAGCCAGAAGTTAGGCAGGTCAGAAGTCTGTCTGCCACATCAATTATTCAGGAGCTGCGTAATATGTTTAGTTGCCATGGGCTGCCAGATGTCACTGTAGAAAACAAAGAGACTGCATTCCAATCTCAAGAAATGACATGCTTTTGGAAAAATAATGGGATAAAAATGGTTTTTTTTCCCATACCACCCTTCAAGTAATGGGTTGGTCGAAAGGACTGTACAAACAGTCAAGCAAAAGTTACAGAAAATTGTTAAGGGTGACTGGCAGACAAAGTTAGCCCAAATGTTATTGGCATGGCAGACAGCTCCACAACAAGGGGAAAATAATACCTGAAAGACTCCTGCAAAGTTATTAATGGGTGACCACTACAGATGGATATGACCACATTGTGTCCTCCAGATACAGAAAGAGGTACCTCGCAGGATACACACGTAGCAGATGCAATGGTGGCAAGGGCTGGACACTTTAATATGGGACATACAGTATGGCTGCACAATTATGTAAGTGACCCCAAATAAACACCAGGCTGGGTCAGTGGTGAAGATTGAATGAAAGTTGATTTACTGTGTCAGGGATAAGCAGGGCAGTTCCCATAGAAGGCATGTATATCAGCTACAATGGCGAAGTTGTCTGCCAGGGGCAGATTCAAATGCCGAGGAAGTAGTTTCCAACAGGGTGCAGACATCAGCCAGAGTGTTACAGCTGTTCAGGTCAAGGATCGCTCATGGCAATGGAAATACCCAATGTTCTGCATCAATGGGTCCTGGGAAACTGACTATGACATACCAGAACAGAGTCCACAGCTGCAAGAGGAGTCAAAGTATCAGGGCCCACACTATGTGTAGATGTGGAAAAGTCTGAAGAGCCAAACACTTCAACTACTTCCCGAGAATCATCAACCTGTAGAAGGTATCCTGCAAGACCAGCTCAAGGAGGTATTAGGGACAGAGTCTCAACATGGCAATGTGTGCCACAAAGAAGTTAATGATTTTGTCACATTTTAAATGGGGAGGAGCTGTTGTGTATTGTGAATGTTTAGAATTAGTTTGTGTAATAGGTTAGTTGTGGCAGGTTGGCAACAAGAACAAGCAAGGCAAACAGAACAACAAGGTGCCAAAGTTGCTGCCGGGTAGCCATCATGGCAACGTGCATTATTTATAGTACATAATATATACATTACAAGCAGAAAGAATATATTTTACAAAGCTTTTAACAGTGAGCAATTAATCATGAAGTGCCTATAATAATAAATTGTAATAACAGGGTTGGGATGACAATATGGCCGGTATAATAATTGATACATACCAACATGCTGCGCAACACACTTGTGCTCTCTATAGGCCACTTCGCCCCATCACAAGCCGACGAGAGCTCGGGGCATGTCTTAAACAGTGGCAAAGTAATTTCACGTATCGACCAAAGGAACTCTATGCGCTGAACAGCCTTGGACGTAAAGATGATTAACATGATTAATTATGAAATCTACGGTCTGCCCAGAACCCGGCATGTAATTGCCACCCTCGTAAATATATAAAATATTTAGATGAACCACTACCCTACATTTAGCTGTAGAAGAAGTTCCAGTGACAACACTAGATCGCAGAACCTATACTGCCCTGTGATGTCACATCCCGCCAGCCTCAGGAAGAGGTGTTTAAATTTGTTCGCCTCCAAGCAGGGAGATAAGAAATGAGCGGCGCTGCCACAACCCTGATAAACCTACCCTTGCGTTGGAAGGCTACTCTACCCCACACCTCCGGAAGATTGCTAACCACGAGGTTTTTCACTATATAAGGAAGTTCGAGAGAACCCCCAGTCAGAGACGGCGGGCTCACCGGCCGTGTAGGTCAGTGAGCACTACCTGGTCTGCAAAGAGCTCTCTCCTCTCCTCAGCCTGCAATCGGCTCCAACCTCCTGCAGCTTGAAGAAGGCAGGGCCAACCAGCAGCTTGAGAAGGCAGCACTCCAGCTGCTTCTGAAGGCAGAGCAACCCCTGCAGCTTGCAAAGGCTCATCAACACCAGCTGACCACAAAGACGGCTCTCTCTCCAAAGGTAACCAGACGCCCTGTACCCATACTTTTATAAGCTACCTCCTGTTCCTACGTAGCAAGCCATTTTCAGTAACTACCATGTATGACCTTGGTGCTTTTGCAACAGTCTGGACTCTCCCATAACAGCTCATGTTGGTGATCCACACTCTGTCTCCAGCCTTTAGAATAGGCAGATCTTTGACTTTGCTTTTCCTGTCATGTATACTTCTGATTCTTTCTTTAGGTACCAAATCCTTGCACCTAAAACCTTGTACAGCTGCTTCATTTTTGCAAATAGGTCGGAGCTGTGGCAATATCATAGGTAATATATCTCTCAGCTTCCGCTCGAACAACAGCTCAGCTTGTGATAAACCTGACTCCAAAGGTGTACATCTGTAGGAGAGGAGGCCAAAGTTAGTGTAGTGTTTACTCAGGTACCGTTCATAGCCAGGATCTTGCATACACTGTCCTATCATGCACTCTGCCTAATACAATTGCTTCTTTGCAGGCCTGCCACCCAACCGGGTGTACACTACCCTATAACACCACGACACTACACTTCCCTCACTCTGCCTTTTCTTTATATATATTTCTGGGGTTTCCTCACTACTCTCCCACTCCTTGTTGTGCCAATTGACTGTATTCCGTTAGTTCCTGGGTTGCTTGTGTCTTCTGCTGGGACCAGTGCACTCTCTGAGAAGCCCCAAAATGGGGGATCTCCTGCTAGTTCTGGTGATCTCAGGTGCCTGTCGCTACAGACAGAGTCTTGTACTGGACTGGGTAGCATTCAGCTGCCTTTTCAACTTCCCCACTGGACTGTGGAAAACATGGACTGGAAGTTTATGTATGGAAACCATAATCTTTTGCAAACTGCTTGAAGTCATAAGAAGTGAACTAGGTTCCTCCATTCGTCCTAACTGTTTGGGGTATCCCATGTCTGGCAAAAATGTTCTTTAGTCGTGCTATGACTGCGTCCAATGAAATTGTGTCTAGGCCGACCACTTCTAGGAACCAAGAGTAATAGTCTTGCACAACCAGGAAGTGTTTCTTCTTCAGTTCCATTAAGTCCATTCCTAACATTAACCATTGTCCACTAGGCAGCTGTGTGGTCTTCAACATTTCGGCTCATTGTTTTCACTGATCTAGACACACTGTACAATTTTATACCATTCTCTTGACCTCATTTGAGATATTGGGCCGGTGACAGCACTTAACGATCCCCATGTGCCCTTCGTGGATACGTCGTAGCATGAGTTCCAGAGGAACAAAAATTCTGTTGCCTTTCATGATTAAGCCCCCATTGTATGTAATTTCTCCCCTCACAGACCAATATGGAGAATCTTTACGAAAAGCCTTTCAAGATGCTGTTTTTTAATTGGTGGCTTTCTGGATATCTTTCCTGTGCATCCCTGATTTCTGAAAGATGCGTGTCTGAGAACGGTGTTTCTCCAAGTACATTGTGTATGTGTAATTCTTCTTGAAGAACATCTTGGCCTTCTTCCAGTGGTCTCTCTGCTGGTGCTCGCAATAGTGCGTCTAGCAAATGAAAATCTTTTCCTGGCACATGTTCGATTGTGTATCTAAAGCACATCATCTGCATTCACAGCATCTGTAATCCTGCTGTCAGATCTGCAACAGGTATGGAACATAACAATGTCAATAGTGGTTATAATCTGTCAGAATGTGTACATTTGTGCCCATGATCTACTCAAGAAATATCTCACAAGCCCAGGTAATTGCCAGAGCTTCGTTTTCTATTTGCGCACATCTCATTTCTGTTTCACTTAAACTCCTGGATGCATAAATAACTGGTTTCCATTTGTTATCCTCTTGCCATTGCTCTAGGACCGCTCCTAAGCCATACGATGATGGATCTGCTAATATTCTTATCTCAGCACCTCTTCTATATAGTGCCAGAGTAGGTTGCTGTGTAAACTCTTCCTTTATAGACTGCATTGCCTCCTTCTGTGCCTCACCCCAGACTCATTCGTTTCCTTTGTTGAGCAATGCCCTCAGTGGCTGTATCTTGCTCGACAAATGTGGGATGAATTTCATCAGGTAGTTTGCCATACCCAGAAATTTTCACAATTCATGTATATTTGTGGGTTCTGGCATATCCCTTACAGCCCTACCATTCCTTTGCCTATCACATGTCCTAAGAACTTAACTGTTGACACTCGAAACTGACACTTATTTTTGTTGAGTGTGACTCCTTTTTTCAGCTTTCTCAATACTACCTCTACCCTTGTATCATGTTCTTCCAGTGTTACCCCATAAATAAGGATGTAATCTGTTTGGTTTACTATCCCTACCATCCCTTCCAGTATCTCCTACAGCCTTCATTGATAATGTTCTTGTCCTGAATTGATCCCAAAGGGTAAGCGGTTGAAATAAAACTGTCCAAATGGAGTGAGGAAGGTGGTTAGGGTTGCAGTATGTTTATCCAAGGGAACCTGCCAAAACCCATTAGAAGCATCTAGTTTTGTAAATACTTTGGTTTCCCCAAGTTGCAACAGTGACTCATCCATGGATGGTAGATGGAGACGTTCTCTGCACACATATCTGTTTAATTCTGTATAATCAATTGAGATTCTTACCGCTCCCTCCTTTTTAGGCACAACTACCATTGGAGCATGCCATTCTGTTGGTAAACTGATCGGTGAGATCAACACATCTTGTACAATTCTGTTTAGCTTGTTTCAAACAATGACACGAAGTGGCAATGCCACTCTCCGATGCGCAAAAATTGCATATGGCTTGCTGTCCTTTTCCAACACTATCTTATATGCTTCTTTAAGTTTTCCCAATCCGGTAAATACCTCTAGGAACTTACTGACAAATACATTCGTGTTCAGAGTGGTGACCTTTTCCTTAACTTTCTTCAAAGCACCTCCAGCACCTATCATAATACGGTTAAAAGCTCTTAAAACTGGACTGCCTAACAGTGGTACGTGCTGACCTTCTACAACAAAAATCTCTTGATCGCTACACCGATTCTGGATAGACAAGCATGCTCATGCCATGCCAACATCTACTGCCTGACAGCCTGCACCAAATAGTTTTTTGTCAGTTTGTTTCTTAGTCACTTAGTTCCTTTCCAATTACAGTTACATCTGCACCTGTATCGAATTTGAATCTGACCAGCAAGCTTGCCACAAGCACACATAGAAACCATGAATCTGAACTAATTTCCATGGCCTCAATTTCACCCATATAATAATACCTACCCCCAATTCCATTTGCTTCTGTCGCATCGGGCTTGTAAATGTCAAAGTTTTTGCAACATTTTGCCTAGTGTCCTTGTTTCGTACATTTGTAAGACCTTACCTTATTATCCGGACACTAAAATCGCTGATGAGAATGGCTCACACCACATTTGGGGCACGTGGTGGTAGGGGCTTGTGTGTTGTATTGACGTCTGTCACTTGTGTTTTCCTGCTAGTTTTGCAGCTGCGATACTCCCGTCAGCTTCCGAAGAGACTTGTGGTTGCTCGCTGTTCCATGCACAACATCAATTGTTATCTCCGGCCACCTTATCGCCTGTTGCTGCTGTCGCAAATTTTCTGCTTATTGTATTTGAGCAACTGCTTGTTCTATGGTCAATGTACTGTCCATTTTCAGTATTTCAAGTAGCTTATCATTAGCTACCCCGATAACTAACACTGTAGTGAGAAGCTCATTAAATTAAATACGAATATGTATATTTTAATAGCTGGAAGTCTCCTGATTAATTTGATACCCAAGAAAGGCATATTAGACTACCCCTTGTCATAAAAAAGAAGGCCTAAACACAGTATAACATGGCCATTGAAAGTGTGTGAAAAGATTAGACTATGTATTATTAAAATATAAAGTTATTATTAAAAATCTATTATGCAGGTCTCATGAGTCATACATTGCTATGAGGCACGTAGCAATCAAAAAGTTTAGGTTGCGTTGCGCAATACGTGTGTGCACGCCATGCTCTCGCTTTGGTCTGGCAGTGTACATAGCTGGGCGAGTGCCTAGATCCTCTGCAGCGCGGCCGGATGAGGGCATGGTGGTTTGCTGCTGAAGCTCGACCCTAGATCCTCAGACTGGGCAGCTGTTGGTCGGTCGCTACAAGATCACTCTGGCGGCCTGTGGCCACCCGCCACTGCCATCGTT
This sequence comes from Dryococelus australis, assembly GCA_029891345.1. Classification (NCBI taxonomy): domain Eukaryota; kingdom Metazoa; phylum Arthropoda; class Insecta; order Phasmatodea; family Phasmatidae; genus Dryococelus; species Dryococelus australis. The sequence goes on along the minus strand of CM056994.1, from coordinate 125,319,620 downwards.
ACAGGGCCGGTTCACTTTGTAACAGCGGCCCGGCATTGGGAAAACATGCTGATAGATGCGATTCATGTCAATGTGTTGAATTTATACAAAATGTAGGAAGCGTGTTGGCCTCTGCACTAGCACGATGAGGCCCGACAATGTTTACGGGAATATAAATATTTAGTGCAGTCTACTTGAAATATTAATCGTCCCAAATTTTTCGTCAAAAACTTTTGACCTTGCCTATACACACACACAGCCTCACTCACCATAATGTGGTACCAGTAACATAAGACCACATTTTATTTGCACACACTTATTTTTATTCACTTTACACATAATATTGACTTCACAAGAAAACAAACAATTACCCATAATAACAAATTAGCATATTATGTAGGCATGGGCGCACATAAACTTAAAAATAATAATTAAAAAAAGGGCATTGAATTAAATGTGAAGTTATCATACATACACTGATTAAGAAATTAGTCTGTGTAATGTTCCGCTGTTTTTACAGCAAACGAGGAGGAATAATGGAAGCGAAAAAGGACAGGGAGGGTAAGGCAAAAGGTGGCATACACTTCCACGGACAATACACCAGTGTCCCCTTTTGGCATTATGTAATTTATTGCTTCACGCTGTTTGGGACAACAAATTTCAAAGTCTATTATGGTAGCTTGAGAAATGCATGACCACTAACATCAGGAAGGGCTAGTTTTCCATAGAGTGAAAACCGTGAATAATAGAAACTAGTACCGTGGTTGGAGAAATGGTCTACAAAAACAAATCTGCACATAACTGAAACCGCAGTTCAAGATGCTGGGGTGGCGAGGGATTACTGTATCTATTTTTAGACGTTCCTCAAATTTTTTACTTTTTCGACCCAAAGTTTTCATGGTTCCTCAGGATTGGGTCATAATAGAGAGGTGCTTGTAATAGAGGGGTTTAACTGTATGTGAAAATAGTGCAGTAACACATAGAGATGTTTGTATAATACTCACAACCAAGAATACGATTTAAAATTAATTTCCAACAAAATTTACGTGCTAGTGTTAGGGATTAGATGAAATGACCACAGATATAAATGTGGGGAAATGTACCACAGAACCTGTTCCTCATCTCCTGAGCCTCTCAACTGAAACTGTTGCCACAGCCGCAGTGCCCCAGAAGGCTTGCGCACAATTCTTCTAGATGCCAGGTAAATAGAGCTGTAGCTACTAGTTGAGAATGCTGATGTCTCAGACTGGGAGGAGCCAGGGTTATCTGGGCAGAGGAACTTGATGTGCTCACACCATAGTTTCCAATTTGTCTGCAATAACATTCACAGCTTGTGTCAAGAATTCATCTTACTAGAACAACTAGTACCTGCTTACAAAGGCAGTACAGAACAAGCAACAACATATTAAAAACAAACACTTTCTAGTACAGAGGCTATAACCTAAAACTATTTTTATGTACGCTATCTCTACTCTGAATATAAAGCCTGTATGAAGGAAAAAGAAAACAATTACAACAGTACCACACACTAAATAATGGTATATATATTTTCCGTCATCCTATAACTTACTTACAGTTTGAAAGAACTGCTATCATTCCAAAATTTGTTTGCCGTTTATAAAAAGGATTGCAGCAAATTAATAATAATGTCATAATAATGTGTTTCGTGCCTAAGATATTCAGGTGCAAATCGGCCCATAAATATAGAAGTTAGACTCCAACACCACTTGTCCGAACGTAACCTACCGAATACAAAGCACAATAAAACAATTTATTTTAGATCAACAAACATTTACTTCAAGTATGAGTAAAATCGCCCCATAAATATAGAAGTTAGACTCCAGCGCCACCTATCGGAATGAAACATAACAAGGGGCTATTCACAGTAAAATGAACACTTTTGAAAGTCCTATCATTTGGAATAATAGTCAATAAATACATTATATGTTAGTTAGCCTTAGATGATAACTTCTGGGTGCGGTGGAATATACACACTGTGTTTATTACTTACATCGCAATATTTATTTAACACTTTGAGTGCTATGGATGTAATTTTACATCTTTCGATTCTTTTCAGAAATGCGAAGGACGTATTTTTACATCCATGGCTTAAAAATAATATCCAGCGATGGGAAGAAATGTTATGGCTGTAGCCTTTGTTGTACAACCTTTCTCAGTCGTAGTAGTTTATTTTCCAGCCGCTATATAGCACTTGACGGTCTTCAACAAAGTACTACAATCAATAAACTGATGCGACTGTGGCAATGTTTTTCGTGCACTGCGCTAGATAGCATTCTATCTGCAGAATGAAATAAACACGTGCGCAAAGTAATAAAACGGAGCTCTAAATTGTTTTTGATACGTACATACCACGATGGCAAGTGATTTTAGCAGTAGTGAGTTGGAAAGTTACGACGATAGTGATAATGATCCAGATTTCATTTTATCTGGAGATGAAAGTCATTCTGGTAAGAATTACTTTCGTAAATTTTATTTCATGTGGCATTTTTATTCGTTTTTCAATTCTACACCCTAACAATTTATTTATTTTTGGATAGTGAAGAAGAAAATGACTCATCAAGTGAAGAAAAGCATTATGGCAATACTAGACTTGAGAGTAGAAGCAGGAATACAGCAGGTAACGTTGGATACGGCAGACAAGGTAAGGTTGCGGCCAGAAATTTTACTGAAAGTGAATGGACAGAAATTGATTCAGCGCCGAATATAGCTGTATATTCCGGCATTTCTGGTGTGAAAGCTGAAACACAACTGGATGAACATAGTGTGCCACTTGATTTTTTCTCTAATTTTGCTAGTCAGGACATAATACATCTAATGAAAGAGCAAACAAATTTGCATACTCGCCATAAAATAAATGCGAAAAACAAACACAACCAAATATCACCCAAAAGTAGGCTAGCATCCTGAAAACCAGTGTCACTAGGCAAAATCAAAAAATTCCTTGCTATCATTATACACATGAATATATCTGAAAGGCCCGATTTGAAAGACCACTGGAGTACTTCAGTAGTTGTATTGTGTAACTTCTGCCCCAATGTCAAGGGACAGATAATGGCAAATTTTCACCTGACTGACAACAGACAGGAGAAAGAAAAAGGTGAGTCTGGTTATGATTACTTGTACAAAGTGGAGCCACTGCTTGAGGCATTATGTCAGAAGTGCAGGACTCCATATCAAGTAGGGGAGGACATTACTATTAATGAGGGAATGTGTGCTTACAAAGGTAGGCTGTATTTCATGCAGTACATGCCTCAGAAACCCAGTCACTATGGAATAAAAGTTTACATGCTCTCTGATTCAAAGACAGGTTATGTCTGGAATTTTGAAGTGTTCTGTGGCAAAGACAACATGATAAATTATGTTGCTATGCGACTTCTAAACAATTTAGCTGGAAATGGTCACACTTTGTACTAGAGGTGTTCCGATACCATGTTTTCCGACACCGACACCCCGATACCACTGCCAATACCCCGATACCAAAAACAGATACCAATGCCCTTCACACTGAATTTTAGAAAAAGTATTACTGCTAATAATATATTTAAAACATATTTCCTAGAATCATTTAAATAAATAATGTCTTAAAATGCTGTATATAATTTCTTGTAATCCGATACAAAATTCAAGCTGACTTAAAACTTTCAAACCCTCTGAAAATGCAAATAACATGACACCAAATGCAAGTCAAATTTTAAATGTCCTACGCACACCATCAGCTAAGAGTGCATGGAGAAGTTATTGATCAGGCAGTGTCTGTTGATTTAATAGGGGGAATAGGGGGGGGGGGGGGTGCAGGAGGATGACATCTCCATGCCACTACCTGTTGGCGACACCTTGCATATGTGGCAAATGTCTGTCTTTTAAAGTAAATAATAATATTATACTGCAAAGAAAACTTGTAATTTTGTGACAATGAGGCAATTATAATTGATTTCTTCACTGTCTTTAATAATTAATCATTCAAAACCACATCCTCTGGTTTTCCCTGTCATGAGTTGCACTGCACTTGGCTCAGTGCTTACCTACCCATTATTAGACTGCAAAAGGTGTCAAATAGGCACTTACATATTACCAGTTTATTCAAAGACGCATGTCTATTAAAATAAATTAATATTAATCCTCCAATTTTCCCAGAAGAAGTTACTTAAAATGAACACTTATAATACAAGTCACTCAATGTTCAAACAATTTTTTGCTGACAAGTGGTAGTGTATATGTTTTGGGAATATCATTTTATTCGTGAAGATACTGCCCTTTGAGTTAAATAAATATTAAGTTTTAAAGTCATGTAAATTTTATGCCAGGTACAATGAACCTATAACCTTACTAGATAAAACAACCTTTAAACACAAAATAAAACATCTTTACAAATAATAATTCCTTGTTAAAATGTTTTGCATAACATTTTCAGGTGAAACCATTTGCTTTGAAATACAAGTGATGTTAGGTGCAACTATTTTGGGCCAAGCATACCGTATTTACTTGAGTATAGTGCGCACTCGTGTATAGTGAGCACCATGATTTTTGCAACAAGTTCCAGGGAAAAATTTATTTTGAATAAAATTGCACCAAAAATTTGTGGCTCCTGTTAGTAAGTATGTAACAAATTATTCTTTTTTACATTAATGTGTGGTGATTGTGTCATGTTTGAAAAATACTTTACTTATATAACTTGGGCGCAAAAAAAGTCAAAATAAAAAAAAATTCCAAACCCCTCCTACTACTCAATGTTTCCAGCTTTGTTTTTTTCTTCTCCTTTCTCCTTCTAGCAGTGACCCGCTCTATTTTTTTTGCCATGCTAGTGTGTCGCACTACCCATATCTAAAAAAAAGGGCCTCCTCGTCCCTCTCCCCCCTCCCCCCAAAGAACATGGCTTGCTGGCCTCTGCAATGGAAACAAAGAGGGATGGCAGAATTATCGAACTGCAACCATCTGGGTGTTATTACAAGGGGGTGGGGGGACGTAAACACATGGCAATGGCAACTCTGATTTTGTGGCGTGACAGGATTCCATTAGAGTTGGAGGGGGGTTCGACCTACACATAACTGAAGGGTCGCTGAGTGAGAAAGAGAGAGAAGGGGTAGGATTGATGTAAGAGCGAGAGATAAGACAACATACATTTTCCGCCACTTCCCTCAACATCCCCAGACAATTTATGGCAAACACTCCCCCTTCCTCTTCTTTTTCTTCGTGTATACCGGGCACCCCAGAAGTTTTTTACTTTATTTTGGGACAAAAGGGTGTGTTATTCACAAGTAAATATGGAATTTGTTCTTATTTTTCTTTTTGTTTTAATGTGTGACGTATAAGAAATACGGTCATTTTTGTGCCTAAAGAAAGTAATAACCTGACTTCATTGTCTACAACAGATACTGAAGTATCGGTCCGATACCATACCCGATACAGATACATCGGAAAGGTGAAGTATCGGCCAATACCGATACTTAGTATCGGTATCGTAATAACTCTACTTTGTACACTGACTGCTACTACATAAGTCTTTCCTTGGCTGTTACACTTCAGAATGTGCAGACAGCACTGGTGGGTACAGTAAAAAAGAACAGGGTTGGCATGCATAGTGAACTATGCAATCCAAAACTGCAAAAAAGGTGAGCAAATTGTTTGCAAGAAGGGAAACATGTTGGTGGAGTGATGGAAAAATAAACGCGATGTTTAAATGCTGAGCACAAGACATGAGGAAATGATGGTCACATTTATGGGTACAAAAGGAAATATGATTACTAAATTAGCTGCGGTGGTCAGTTATAATGCCAAAAAATTTGGTGTTCATCTTTCTGACCAGCGTATGTCGTATGTAGTGTTCAACAACAGATCAGTCAAATGGTGGTGAAAATTGGCTTTTCACATGTTACTCATCTGCTTGTTAAATGTGTGTGTAATGTACAACCATGTCAAGCAAAAGAAAATATACATGACAGAGTTCATGAAAAGGATTGAAAGTGATAGGACTGTTTTTGAAGATAACCCACAAGACAGTAATCCATCTTCAGGAAGCAGCTTGACGCGACTCACTGGAAAACATTTTTTTGAAAAAATACCAGTGCCAGATGGGAAGAAGAAAAGGCAAAAGAAATGCCGGGTCTGTGCAGACCGAGGCATATCACGACTGGGTAAAGTTGAATGCAAGGATACAACATGGCAGCGCAGTGTCTGCAAAATTCTAATGTGCATTCTAAAAAAAATTATTCCACTTGAAATCTAGTTATTTCCATGATACTGTGCATTGTTGAAGGAGAAAGATATCAAAACTGTCTGCAGACTAATTACTTTTGCACTGTTGTCAGAGACTTCAAATAAAAGTGATTTTTCCTTTTTTGTAAAATAGTTATTTGTAAAATAATTCTTTGTAAAATATTGTAAAAAAATTTTTTTGTATTTATTGTTGCATATCTGTCAGGAGAGGAAGTGTCATATCATATATTTTCTTGTAAATAAGAAATACAAATCCTTTTACCAAAAGACAACAAAACTAAGAAAATTATCAGATTTTCAGTTATGGATTTGGAATAGCAGTTGTATCAGAAAATGTTCAGCTCACCATATAAAAAAAAATTATACCAATTTAAAAAATCAGTTATTTCCACACTACTGTGCATTAGTGAAGAGAACGAAAAAGTAAAATAAACTCTGAACTAATTGCTTTTGAACTATTGTGAGATGTAAGATATATGTGACTTCTTTTTTTTTATTGCTATTTTTTTTTATTTATATAATATTGTAAAAATATTTTGAATCCTGTGTGTTATACATCATTTAAAAGTGGAAGTTTTGACGTTTTTTGTCACATATTTACTTTAAAATTATAAATAAAAAAGTTTTTACAAAAAATGTACAAAAAATAAGAAAAATAATCAGTTTTTATGGTATGGATTTCAAACTCGGGCTCAGCACTCAAAGTGTTAAAAAGGTGGGTAAAGGACAAAATGCGGCTGAAAGAAAAAAGTAACTAGGGCCTCAAAAGTGCTCACTTTATAGTGAACAGCATATAAAAACCTTACTCGCCATCACAATAACATATCATGTGAATATGGTCTCAATAGATCAACAAACATTTCCTTCAAGTATGAGTGAAATTGGCCCATAAATACAGAAGTTAGACTCCAGCACCACCTATCAGAATGAAACATAACTAAAAACCTTACTCGTCACTTCACTAACATATGGTGTGAATATGGTCTCAATTGGTCCAGTGGTTTGTCAGTGATGATGTGGTTAAGTCACGCACGATGGAAAAGATTGGCCAAACCTTCAGGTAATGGAAATCTTACATTAGTCAATACTTCTAAGTTTAGGTTAAGTGAATTAGTTTTAAGAACAGTGACATGATTTAACACTCAGTGTTTATGCAGGGATAAAATTGACATTTATTTATTTGTTTATTTTTTCTTTTGGTCTCAACGAAGTTTACATACAAGCTGGTAGAAACTTTCACGCAAATATCCCTCCTGAATAATAGCGAAACAAAAAGTATTGTGGTCGCGTAAAGGGCACTTGCAGACCAACTCAGTTAATTTATATTTCAGATAGTAAGTTAAATTAAGTTATTTTGGCAGTTACTGTGAATTTTGATAAGAAAAAGACAGTTGCCTTTCAAACAAAACAAAATTAAAAGACCAGGTATGTATAAGGCTTATAAGTTTACATAATCTTTTGTAGGGAAACATACCATGTTTGTTTGTTTTTTTTAAAGAGAGTAAAGAGAGTAAAATTTGCATTTTTAGCCTTGATGACAGCAGAATCTTGTAATTACTGATGAATCTATAGTTTAGTTCTTTCTTTTTTTTTTATAGAAAATTAATACAAAATTATTTGTATTGTTTTGAAGACATTACTAAAAAGACACAATTTAATTTTGTCAAGGTTTCATCAATTATTTCTTTTTTTCACTACTTTCATGTTTGGTGTCTTCTCTTGACATTGAAAATCCAGTCCTGATTATTTTTATATGTGAGATTTTTGTATTCGTACTGTATGAAAGATTTACATTTGGACACTCACAGTTTGCAAGATTAAGACAACATTTGATTTAGCCATTGTTTTTATCAGACATTTACTCATATTTATATCATTTCATTCTATTTTTAATTTATAATTTACTAGCGACCCGCCCCGCCTCGCACGGGTGCAATTAAGATAAAAAAAACTGCTTAACCCGGCGTTAATTAGGTTGGGCAAACTCTCCTAAAGCATTAATAAAAGCACATTATAATTTAATAATTAATTAAATAATTTATAATTTAAAGTTTTTTTTGCTATTTTTATTTAATATTTTTTTACTTTTTTATAATTTTTCATATTAATATACATTATATTACAATGCAATTTATCTGAGATAGAAGTATTTAATATGTTATTGGCTAAGACATTATCTGTAGACAATGTTTGATGTCCTGTTATTGTTTGGAAGCAAAATGTACTGTTTCTCGGGACTTCCAACTCGTGATAAACCAACATATAGTTGGCCATGGGAAAAACACTCTTTTCATAGGTCGATTCCAACCAAAGAGAAAGTTTGACACTGGGACTTATTAATAGTAATCGCAAACGATGTTTTTTACGGGAAATTGCAACCGTTTGAAAGATATTGGCAAATCCGTGGGAATCATGGGAATCCTCGGGATGTTTGCCAGCTGGCCGGCTGCTGGACCGGTGAGGATGGTTGTGACAATCAAATTTTCTTTCAAGTCTTTAATGAGCAATCTTGTGCCATTACACATGTTAGGAGGGCTTATATTCCTTAAAAGCATGATAGGAGTACCGACTTTTAATGATAGTTCGTGAGGTGGCAAGACAGAAGGATTAAGCGAATTTAGGAAATCTTGAGGAAAGTGGACGACATCGTCAACATTGGTGACTGTGTCAATGGACTTATAGGTTTTGACTTGGCCGGGAACTCTTTGTATAATGAGATTGTTGATTTCATTGACAGTGTCGTTCCTAGGCGATACTATTGCCCTGGAACACAACCAGTGAAAGTCTCTTTCTAGTAAATTTTCGAGGCCCAGATATACTGCTTCTATAAGATGCTGCAGGCTGTGGACTATCTGACCTAATGTCTCATTTAAAATGATTTCAGCAGAATTAGTGCCCAAATTTAGAGAAGGAAAAACTCCTTCTCCAAGTCTGAGCAATTGTTGTGCGAAATCTTTATGCGTGTCTCCACCAAGATAGGCTCTCATATTCGTTCGCAAATTTAGGTATTGAATAGAACTCCATAAGGGAGATGATTTAAGACATGCTTTGATGATATCTGCACGCATCCCTTTTGTAACTACAGGGAGTGTCTGCCGAAAATCCCCAGCAAACACAAAAGTAACTCCCCCCATAATGGCAGTAGAGCTTCTAAGTTTGGCGCCGTACGCAGCACACAGCACGTTTTATTTTCCGAATCTGTCCGTCCTGCAAAGCCATAGTACATTATTTTGTTCTATCATCAATAGTTTTCGCAGCGCATGCAATGTAAGGAATTTTATAGGTCATTTATTTATACTTTGGGTTACATTATTGGAAATTTTGTAGGGATCCCTATTGATTTTTAAATTAAAATATAGCCTATGACACTCAGTGATAACATAGCATTCTACTGGTGAAAGAATTTTTAAAATCAGATGAGTAGTTTCGAAGATTACCTCCTACATCCAAACACACAAACACACAAAGTTACAAACACTACCTCTTTATATATTAGTATAGATTTAAGTTCTAATAAGTTGTTTATGTTTTTAAAGTTTATCTATCTTGTTGATTTATATTTAAAGTTTAGAAAATAAATATTCATTCCTGTAAATGAGCACTTATTCAGTGAGTGTTATTTATTAGTTAGTTTTTTATTTACTAAGCTTTACCTTACCCTTTTCCTAATATAAAACTGGTTTTATTTACATTTTTTGGCTTTTGAAATTTCAAGAAATAACAAGAATATATATAATATATATATATATATATATATATATATATATATATATATATATATATATATATATATATATATATATATATATATATATATATATATATATATATATATATCTCTATCTGTCTGTATATATATATATATCTGTATGTCTATCTATCTATCTATCTCTCTATCTCTCTCTCTCTGTGTGTGTGCACGTGTGCACATGCGTGTGTGCGTGTGTGTGTGTGTGTGTGCATGTGGGTGCATGCATGCACGTGTGCGTGTGTGTATATATATATATATATATATATATATATATATATATATATATATATATATATATATATATATATATATATATATTTATTTATTTATGTATTATTTAGTAAGTCTGTCTCAACTATTTTCTCTCTCTCGTCCAGGCAGGTTTCATAGATTTTAGTTGGGCTTCCTAGAATAATAATTTTGGTTTTGGGTAATGGTGGTTTTGAACATCATGTCATTCTCCTAGTAGCGCCAGGAAGGTCATGAAAAGACCCCGGCGGAACCTCTCCCAATTTTCCAGCTGAGCTATTGCTTCCCTTACTCTTTCCCCCCCCACCACCTCCCCAAAATATTTTTTAAAATTATTCTCTATTGAAGTAAAGTGTTTAAGCCTTTTTTTTTTATAAACAATAAACTAAGATCTTCAATGAATAGAAAGTGTATCTGAGAGACTTCTCCCAAGTCTCTGCGAATGGATGACATATTGGTGATTTTAGACAATTCTAAGGTAATGGCTTCCAGGCGGCCCCTATATTTTTTGCATTTTTTTTAAATTAGCAGCCTGGTGGTGGAGGTGATTGAATATTCAGTTTGTTCTTTTGATTTAAATTTTAATTCCCCTAAGTGGTAACTCCTCTCCCCTCCACCAAACTTCTTTGACCACTTCACAACAAGTGTTGTAGTCTCAAAGTATGAGGACCTGTAGCTGCTCACAACAACTGGTCTCGGGTGCCGTGTATCTTGGTGTGAGGGTGAGTTTTGACCAACTTTCCTCTTTCGCCACAAGATGCACCAGTAGGTATAGTGACTTTCCTTTGTGCTGTTGGGAAGTGGAATAGTGAGGTTGTTGGGTAGCATTAGACACTTAGTTTACTGTTATTCGTTTGAATAAGTGTGTGTACTACATGAGTAAGTTTAATTAGTTAATCTTAATTAATTAGTTAATTTGAAGTAGTTAATTATTATTAATTACTTTACTTATAAGTTTGTTTGTTATCAGTTGTGTTCTTTGTTTGTTGTGTATGTGTCCTCTCTCTCTTTCATTTTTGTTTTCCCTTTTGGTAAAGCATAGAAAGGGAATTATGGCAGCCAGAGTACACTATGTTTTCGGAGTGAAAATTGAGAAGTGTAGCAAAACAGAAAGATAAGGCAAACACTCGGTCGAGGGGATAGTTCGGGTTGAAAAGGCAATCATGTTTTGGAGTCATCAGTGGCCTACTGTAGGACCTAGGGTTTTGTGTGTGTTGTGTTTGTTTAGTTTTGTTCCAGAAAATATTAGAGGCAGAATGGTCCTGGTTCTAATGCAGACGAATTCCCATTGGCCGCAGGTCTGGTTCAGTCTTAGAGAAGGGGTAGACTGGCCAGAGGGGTACGAGGAGCAGTTCCCCTACATCCTACTGAGGGGAGGGCTAGTTGTTCCTGAGCTGGAAACAAGAGGATGGTAGCTGTAAAAGAGATGTAACACCACCCGACCCTCCCTCAAGCAGGTTAAGATGTGGCAGAGTGGTAATGCATCACCCCCCCCCCCCCTTTTTTTTTTCCCCTTTCCTGGTCCAACAAATTGTTGGTGTTAGTTTTGCGTTAGGTATAAGTTATGTTATGTAGGGAACAAAACTATTTGTCGAAATGTGTGTTGCCACTGGAAAATGTTGTTTGAGGAGTATCCCCATTGGTTGGAGTGTTCATCCCTCTCTGTTGGACACACCTTTTGGAAGGATGGAGACCTTGGTGTTCAGGCTGATCTCCAATTTCGGTGCTGAGACGAGTCCTGGGAGATGCTGCTGTACCACCAGTGGGAGCAGTCTCTGGAGATCTCTTCCTTCCAGAATAATCAAGGTGATGGTATCCATTTAAAAATTAGTTTTTGTCAGATTTTCGAAGATAGTTTGTAAGTAAAAGTACCAATAGTTAGAAAAGATGCCGTCTGATAATCGATTGATTTCGTAGCAGTACCTTTTCAGTGGAGAAATTCCATCTGTGTTTTGCACCATGAGACCACTTTTCTTGCCGTTAATGGAGATGATGTCACAATCATTAGGGGGTAGGGCCTTACAAGATTGCCGACCATTTCAGGATCAGCTGTGTTTTGTGCCTAGATATTCAGGTGACGCCGTAACAGGGGCTTTATGACCAAAAGCAGTCTTTCAGGGTTTAACAGTTGAACACTTAGCTGAAGCGTATGCTTTTAGTTGTCAGTCTGGATCACAGTTACTCATTACACAGGTAGACCAAGAGAGATATTTTCTGACCAATGCCAGATGCAAATTGGAGCTTCAATGCAACATCAGTAGGAATGAAACTAGGATGCTAGGTAATAGTGAGCACCCAGGTGCTATTAATGTAGCAGTGCCTTGTGAGTGCAAATTGTTTTTGAACTGAAAGATGAGGATTAGTGAGATGTATTTCCTGTGACTAGAACTCAAAGACAGAATTTGAAATTATCCATGTAATTTCAGCTGCTTGGTCCAAGTTTAAAAAGTTGCATTTCCCTGCTCATCCCACATCTACTCACACAGTTTTCCCTTCTTTTAAGGACTGTTTGGAGGAAAATTGGCCTGCAGAAATCCCACATTTGAAAATTTCTTTAGACACCAGTATTAGTCGCACCCTTCGTATGTTGGAAACTCCCATTAGTTATAAAAATTTCTGTATCAGAAACATATAAAATGTATCATTAGGATTAGTTACTGTTGTGTTGTTGATTATAATTTTTAGAAACATGACAACATGACATTTTCAGTAATGTCACAGAATATTTGACTATCTCTTTTCTTGTTAAAAACTAAACTTTTTTTTTTTAAACAAGTTAAAAAGGTGCTGAGAATACATGCCTTTTCCATGCCCCCCCCCCCCCATATTTTGAAATTGTAAAAAATTTTCAATATTGAAAAAGAGTATTTATTGTTCTTTTAGAATTGCAACAAACACAGGAGTATGAGTCCGAATAGCTACAAGTCTTGCTGCACTGGATCTGTTTTCTGCCATCTGACCACACTCAGAAATGGCTGCGTTGCAGTCGAGGGAAAAGAAATAGTGCAGGTAGCAGTTCCACCCCCCCCCCCCCCCCTTGCCACAGCAGACAAACTGGTGTCATAACTGCTTCTTCGGCACTGCTGCTACCTAGCAACAGATAGCTGAACTACTTCCAGCTAGTTCTGGAACATTTCTTCATATTGCTGCCTGCTTCTAACTAGCATTTCACCCTAAGGGCACGGGCCCTCAGAATTCTGCCAAAAGTGTATTTTTGTCATCAAGTGATTTTGTGTGTCTAATAAAGTCTAATTTATAACTGCATAATTACTCCATTAATTTGGGGTGTGTGTGCCAGCCTAAGTAGACCACAGTTTCACAAACAACGTAAATTAAATACCAATATTTTAATATAAGGAGTTCTACTGCAACACTGGAGGATTGCACCGTGGTGATTGACCAATGATCTCGAAATCTACAAGAGTCAACAGATCTAGTATCACACTGACAAATCTCTCAACAATGTCTGGCGCCTACCAGGTAACTTTTCCTTACCTCAAATTTTACCGCTCCTCAAAATCTCCTCTCACCCCTTTTTGCACCACCACACACTTTCAAGTAATATAGTAATACAACAAACCATGTAAGTTCAAGTGAAGACAAAAATTTCAAAAAGTATATTGGTCTACTGTAACAACTTCAGGATATTTACTTACATATAAGTACAGACACATTACAACACACCATGCTCACACAGGAAGGCCAGACTGGAAATGAACTGCTCGGATGTCAAGGCAGCCAACCTCCTAGTCGTGATATATCACACTCCTCCTTTACCCATAACAAAGCACAATTGCAGCAAATTGAGAACACAGAGCATTGTGTGACCTTCACTACACTTATAAGTCCATCAATCTATTTGGGATCCTGCTTAGTTTAGGGTACCTAGGTTCGTTGGTGTCAGATACCACATAGGGAAACCCTTTGAAACCTTCTTCAGTGTCAATACTCTGAAGTTTTCCTTCCTCTTGATTGCTGTCTGCTGAGCTACCAGCAGCTTCCGCCTCTGGCTCTTCTTCTGTGGGTATTACCCTGCTGTCTGTCTGTGGAGGAGCTGGGCAAGTTTGGTCACAATGTGGCAGTCCTGCACCTCTGCTTTCACCCTGCATGCTGTTGACTGTTTCTGCCTCCTTCTAGGGAAGTGATGGAACAGAACAAAGTTGATATAGGTGATGGTGACAGCTGACCCCACAAATTCCTTGCATCCTGTACATGAGGGGGTACAAATTGGTAATGACATCACCCTTCTACCACCTTTTCTCTCCATGTGTATACACTGGGAACCTGACACAATCATCTACCTCAAAGGTCCTGGCCTTGCTGGTGGAATTCTAGACAACTGAACTCACATGGCGAGCAGCAACATTAGCAGACACTGATAGAGTAAGTACCGACAACTGATTATGAACTACCCTGCCAAATATTAAATTACTGGGAGACTCTCCTGTGACAACATGTGGCATTATGCGGTAGCTCAACAAAAATGAGGTAAAGCTGTGTTAAGTGGAACTTGGGACTGAACCAATGACTTTATTTTTGAAAATTTTGACCATGTTCTCTGCAAGACCATTTGTTGACGAGAGATAGGATAGTGAAAATATGTGCTTAATGGCATGCTTAAAAAAAACTGCTGAACTCTTCCGACAAGAACTAAACACCATAATCTGAAACAAGTTGTTCTGGCAGACTGTAGATAGCGAATCACCAACGAAACTGGGTTATGACTGCATTTGAGGTGATACTGGGAAGCACACAAACTTCTGGCCATTTTGAGTGTCTGTTGAAGAGCACTAGGACGTGCCTCCCAATAAACAGACCTGCAATGCTGCCATGGCCGATAAGGCCATTACGCACAATAGGAGAATAGACTTGTCTGGCAAAGATTTATTCTGGAAGCAAGGGGTACAGGCTGACACCACCTCTTCCAA
The DNA here is from genome assembly GCA_029891345.1 of Dryococelus australis. NCBI lineage: Eukaryota > Metazoa > Arthropoda > Insecta > Phasmatodea > Phasmatidae > Dryococelus > Dryococelus australis. Next base: position 125,304,479 of record CM056994.1, on the reverse strand, counting down.
ATCTTTGTTTATTTGGGGCCACCATACATATGAACTTGCAAAGACTTTCATTTTGCATATGCTGAAGTGGCTAGCGTGCAGTTCCTGTAAGATACAATCTTGCAAGGAAGTGGTATGACGACCCTGTGCCCCCACAACACACATCACTCCTCTAGTGCAAATTTGGCCCTCTGTACATAGAATGGCTTGAGTGGGTCAGTCTGTTGTGCAGCCCAACAATTTCTCAAACATAGGATCGCCTTAAATAACACTACAGCCCTTTTAGATGCTCATTGTATTTCATGTGGGGTCACTGACAAAAAATTGGATACTCCAACATGTAAATATGAACACTGAGCTGAGGTGAGGTCGATACTTGGGAGTGGTAACCTGGGGAGTCCATCTGCAATGGAGATGGTGTCACCCTTAGCATACTGAATTGTATAATCAAACACCTGAAGAACCACCCCATGCTGCAACCTATTGGCAGCAAGCTGTGAAATACCATAATGGCTGCCTAGAATGTGTGTTAACGGTTGATGATCAGTGATGAGAATAAAATTGTAACCGCACAAATATTAGAAGAACTTTTTCACAACAACAAATATGATAGTGAAAGCTTCTCTGGGAAGATATGGCTGAGTACTGCTCCCACACCATATGGAGATGCATCACATGGCAGCTGAACTGGTAAATCAGGGTTGTAATGGATTACATTTGATGACACAATCAACTGCTTCAACTCTTTGAAGGCAGAATTACACCTCTGTGATCATGACCACTCATGACCCCTTTTCAAAGGCTTGTGTAATGGTGACATAAATGTGCCTAGGTTAGACAGAAACTGTGCATAGTAATTAACAAGACCAAGCCAAGTGTACAATATTCAAAAAGCTTGATGAGAAGAGCATCTGCTTTTGCTCTGATTTCCTCAAGGATGCTATCCATGTTGCCCCCTGGACCACCTCCAAAGCTCTAGTCTTCTTGATCCTTTGGTTCTTTATTGTCTTTGTGGGACTTCATTATTATTTTTAATATCTTTACTGATATTTGTCCTAGCATATAAGGCAAAACCGTTTTCACCCAGTTGAGTATGTTAGAACAAGATTCCTTCTATTCTTTCTAGTTCCAGTTAGTTTCCGAACCCATAATCAGGTTTAAGGCATATATACCGGTAGACTATTCTTAATTATTTGAGAGGCTAGCTTCTCTAGCTTTTTTTGTCGATCTTGACTTGTGCCATGCCACTTCTTGGCAGGCTCAATTGTGAATACCATCCACCAATTTTGTTCACTCATTATCACAGACAAGTTAAATCAATACACACTTATTGTAATAGACAAGTTAAATCAATACACACATACTGCAACAGACAAGTTAAATCAACACACACTTATTTTCAGTCAGCTCAAATCAAACCAAACACTTTAACTAAAAAATTGCATGTGCAGACACATTAACAGTTTGCACTCTCAACACGTATTTTGCATGAACAGTGCTCTTTGGACACAAAAAGCTAGTAACTGACACTACTTTCTCCTATTGTTCTTTATGTAAACTGTTTCACTTTTATACTCTTGAGTAGTCTATGCCTTAGGTAGGCTACTTCCACTTCTAACAATGTATTAGTGACCACCATGCTATCAGAATCATTAGGTTCTTTGATGATCACCTGAAAGGAGTTGGTCAAGTGGTATTTTAGTGGCCAGAAAGCATCCGGTGGGTTCAGTAACACTGACAATGACCTGGAATCACATGGATACCTAACCCATGGAATCCGTAAGTTGCTGTCCTAGGCGATTTTGCATGCCCCTTAAATTTGTGTGAAGTGGTATTCACTGGGTCCTGTCCCTGCAGTGTCTTTTGCAGTTCAACTATGGAAACACTCTGGTAGGGGTTGTGGCACAAGTATCAAGTGTGTCTAAAATAGTGGAGGTCACTGGGAAATGATCTGCAGCATCACATACAGAAAATCAAAGGGGTTCAGCATTCAGCTTTCTTGAAATAATGTTGGACCTGGAAGCCATACCCCCTGTAGCAAGTTTTGACCTTCCCTAGACTTGGCTGCAAGCATGGCATGTAGCATCCCGGGTTCAGAGTAATCAGTGCCATTAATTACATAACTGTCATCTACAAATCTCACATTATCCCACAGCACCGTGATGGTTTTATGTCACCTGGTTTAAACAACATAAGCCACTCTGCAATCTGAAGAAGGCTCTCCCCTGCTCTCCTCTGAAAAAAAAAAATGATGCTGCTTAGCAGGCAGTTGATGTGGATGCAGGAAGACAGTCTGCCTAGGTAGTGGAGCAGAGGGTGGTTTTTGGGTTACTGAGATCACTTCTGCCTGATATTCCAAGTGTAGCTGGTGGGCATCTGCTTGTGCAGCATCAATACAACTTTGTTGTGATTCAAAGATGACTTTTGACATTTTCTGGGTTCAGTTCTCACACTCCATACTTACTGGGAAGAGGAAATTTCAGTCTTGTACTAGCATTGCAGGTGAGGTACCAGCGGCTGCATTCATGCTTCTGTGAAGGCAAAACAGAATAGACAGAATATATGTATCCTAGCTGACATGATCTTTATTAACATGGAGTTTCAACTGGGTCTTCACTTCCTTATTTTGACACTTGGTCAGATTGGCTTGAGGGTGATAAACTGGGGTGGAATGTGGACCATTGGCCAGTGCTTGCAAAAATCTTTCCAACTATGGTTCATGAACTGCTTATCACCTTCAGTTAGAAGAATCCAAGTGTAACCCCATTGGGGGGAATAAATCAATATCCAACACAGAAGCCATGCATCTACTCACAGGCATGGGCAACTGGGTATGCCTCCACCCACTTTGCCAAAAGTCAGTCATAATCAATAGAAAATGCTCACCCCATGTATTTCAGGGGTAAGAGCCTAATGTGTTGAGGGCACTTTATGCAATGGCTATATGGATCAACAAGGCACTTGCTGTTGCATGTCATCACTTCAGTGGTGATACTGACAATGTTGGCTGCACCTAACACAATGACAGGGGGATGGAGCATAGTAGTGTAGTGGTTGGACTACTCATGTCCCACCAAGGTGAACCAGGTTTGATTCCTGGCTGGGTCGTTCAGAGTTTTGTATGTGGAAAACTTGGTGTACATTGCCATTGGCCATTGGGCTTCCTCACTACAGTATTATTTCCCTCACCTTTGCATTCCCCCAGTCCTCCATCTTCACCTCACTTCACCTTCACAGGTGTACTCAAGACCTCATTTTTAAGTGCTGACCAACACCTCTTAACTCAACTCAATTCTGACACTGCAATGGACATCCTGGGATAATGCCTGGCCAATGAGTTCAGCAGCTCCGCAGTGTGTCTATTCCGAGCATGAGTGTATCTAACTGCTTAGGCCTGATCGATGACATTGGATACTACATCATTAATGGTGCATACTACATAATGGGTTGGTTGGCAGTGTATCAGGAGAGGGTTCAAGATGGAGGGCAAAATGTCTTCCCACCCTCATCATCGGTGACTTTGCAACAGATGTATACACATACTGCCTGTAAACAAGAGAAACTGAGCTACCTTTTGTGTCTATCATCACCTAAATGCCCTAGATGGCAGCATCTGAGAAATAGTATCTCAAGTTTGACACAGGACGGTGCGCTACCTATCCCTAGACCATCTGTTCCACCATACAACCCCAGGTGTACCAACCACATCACGCATCTCAGTACCCTCAGAATATTCTGGCAAATGCTACAAACGAGTGCGGTGCAAGTACCATGTAGTGCCCAGTGCTGGCAGTGCCAGTGTCTGCACACCTCCCACCCCCTTCCCCTCAATTTGTTTCAACCGGAGATATTGAAAATTCTTCAGCACCCAGTGAAAGCTGTATGGGAAATTTTATTTTGGTTTTGCAGTGCACAATATAAAAATTATAAATAACATTAATCAATAAACATAAGGATGGATATTTTGCGTAAGGAATACCCCTAGCAATTTATTCAGCTTCGCCAGGGTTTTATTCAAGCTTTAAAACTGTAGTGACTCTATGGACTCTAGCAGTACATGGTACTATGTGTTGTTGTTGTTGTTGTTGTTGTGATGTTCTAGAAGATGGAAATCTGTTTAAAGGAAGTTGCTACACAAATTTTTCTGTTCTCGGTGTCATGATTAGGTGGAAATGGAACGAAGAAAAACTGATAAGGTACACAATGGTTAACTACACATCACCTTGCATCGTCGTGCAAGCTTCTTGAAGGCATAGTGTCATTTGGAAAACTAGAAGAATTAAAAGTCGGATGGTGATTTCGAGTGTTACTGTGTAAGAATCGAACACAATTTCAAGGCAAAAATAAGATCAAAGAGGAAGAAAAATGTTGTGTGTTCTTAACAGTTATCGGGCCTAAAGTATATGTGGTACTTAACAACTTGTGTGTACCAGACAAACCAGGTACAAAAACATATAGCCAGTTAGTGGACATCCTGCAGACTAATTTTGCTCCGAAAAAATTATCTTCGCGGAATGAGTGAAAATGTTGCAACGTAAACAGCAACGCTCTGAGACTATTTCTGGATATGTAGTAGATTTACAAAAGTTGACACTGTCACGTGATTAAAAACAATTCCTAGACTAAGCATTGCAGGATGCAATTGTTAGTGGATTGCATAATGAAGAGATTGCACAGAGGTTGTTAGTGGAAGAGGATAAACAGCATTAGATAAAGCTGTGATAATGGAGGCGGCCATGAAGCATTCTAAATAATTGCGGCCAAGTACTTCGGCAGAGGAAAGTACAAACTTCAGAGTTGGAGATAATGCTGCATATGCGATAACACAAAGTTGCCAGTACGAAAGCAGAGGAAGGGGGAAGAGTAAAAGCAGTGTTGGGGAAAGAAGGGTAGGTCAAAGTAAAAATAGCTATCTGTGTAATAACACTAGCCACTTAGCTGCACAGTGCCCCTTTGCCAATTATATATGTAAAGCCTGCCACAAGAATAAATATTTACAGAGAGCATGTCAAGCCAAGGGGGTCAATTTCGTACTAAAAGAAGACACGGAATATAAGGGGTTTGATTTTCTGAACATTGATTTCTACGGAACTACGGACAAAAACAGGGAATTTACTGTGGAGGTTTTAGTGAACGGTCACAATGAGTGAATGACTTTTGATACTGGAGCAGTAGTATTTGTTTGTTCGGACAAGGTGTACCACAGTACATTTAAAAAAGAATACCATTACATAAATCATCATTACAGTTAAATACATACTCAGGTGAAACTTTGTCTGTGCTGTGCATGGTACCAGTATAGTACCAGAAACAGAAGATGACACTGCCCATGGTAGTGATAAGGAGTATGGGAGCACCACCCCCTACATTGTTAGGAAGAAATTGGCTGTGTCATTTACAACTCAACTGGCCTGTGATCTTCACCAGAAAACAGGATGTTGGCCTGAAGAGAGTCGGCCAGATCGAAGGTAAAGGTGCAGGTGAAAATGGGTTGAACAAGGAGGCTCTCATTCATGAACTAAAAACAAAATTCACAGGTAGTGTTCCGTAATTGTGGGAGCATCATTAAGGATGTTGAAGCTCAGAGTGTCCTCAAGGAAGGAGCAGTATCAGTGTTTTGCAAGGTGAGACTAGTGCAGTTTGCCATGAGAGAAGCAGTGGAGGACGAACTTGATAATTTAGTGGAGACTGGGGCCTTGTATCTAGTGAGTGGGCAACCCCAATAGTGTGTGCGCGAAAAACAGATAAGTGTCAGAATCTGTGCTAATATGAAAATTACATTGAATTCCATAGTACAGATGGATCACTACCAACTACCGTCACCTTCAGACATATTTACAGTGTTGGCAGGAGAAAAAGTGTTTTCTGTGATTGACTTACATTCAGCATATACACAGTTATAAGTAAACAAAGGCAATGTTTGCTAACTATCAATACACACAGAGTGTTGTTTCGTTTTACAAGATTTCCATTTGGGCTCTGCAGTGCACCAAGTATTTTTCTAAAGCCTATTGACCAGGTGTTGAAAGGGCTGCTAGGAGTAGTTACATATCTTGATGACATTTTAGTTGTTGGTTCAAGTCTGGAAGATGCTCATAAAAAGTTAGAAGCAGTTCTGAAACAGCTACAGGACCATAACTTGGGTATCAAGGGGGGAAAATGTAAATGGCTGTGTAAGTGTTGTGTATTTGGGACACAAAGTGGATGCACATTGTATACATCCTACCTAGGAAAATGTTAAGGCCATTCAAGAAGCACCTGCTCCTACTGATGTTTCACAACTGCGAGCATATTTGGGGCATTTGCAGTTCTATTGTTGGTTCCTGCTAAATACTGCCTCAGTGCTATATCCATTATACAGACTACTGCAGAGGCATCAACAGTGGGAGTGGACACCAGATTGTGACAAAGCCTTCACAGATAGTAAACAGTTGTTGCTGAATAGTTGTGCCTTAGTTCCATACGATCCAAACCTGGAGTTAGTAGTTACAGTAAATGCATGTACATATGGGTTAGGGGCAGTGCTCTCACATAGATTGCCATTAGGAGAGGAAAGACTGATAGCCTTTGCATCAAAAATGCTTTCAAAGACAGATGCAGCTTATAGTCAAGTGAAAGAGGCACTGGCATTAGTCTTTGCAGTGAAAAAGTTCCATTGTTATTTATATGGTTGGAAGTTTGTGCTAGTCACAGACCATCAAGCAGTGATGTCTTTGTTTAACAATAAGAAAGGAACATAAATTATGGTTGCAGCAAGGATACAGCGCTGGGCACTATTCTTGTCTGCATATCATTATGAAGTAAGATACAAGAAGGGAACAGAAATAGGGAATACTGATGGTTTGTCAAGATTACCAAGACAAGTGGTAGAAGATGAAAGACTGGTGAAAATTGAAGAATATGGGTCAGTGTTTTTCTTCTCCCTGTTTGATGAGTTACCATTAACAGAATCTGACATTGCCCAGGCAACAAAGCAAGATCCTCTGCTTGCAACGGTTTCAGATCTGACCCTTCACGGTTGGAGTGAGTTGGCTGTAGCACCAGAGCTTGTTGGAAACTAGAGCTATCGGTAGAACATGACTGTGTTTTATGGGGTAACAAGGGTTGTGATTCTGACAAAAATGTGGTACAGAGTGCTAAACTTATTGCATGAGGAACACCCAGGAATCTCAAATATGAAAATACTTACCAGAGGTTATGGTGGCCTAATATGGATGCACACATTGCACAGACTATGCAGCACTGTAAAATTTGTCAAATTATGCAAAAGGCAGCTCAACCAGTTCCACTTTATCCATGGAGTTGGCACAGACAGAAGTGGCAGAGATCGCATATGGATTTTCCAAAAAAGGGTAGACATGAATTTCTTATTTTGGTGGACGCTTTTTCTAAATGGGTGGAAGTATTCCCGATGCACTCCACAACAGCATTCCACACAATTGCTCGGTTACGGATACTTTTTGCACAGTTTGGACTCCCTGAAGTTGTGATTACTGATAATGGTCCCCCTTTCCAATCTAAAGAATCTGAAACCTTTTTATCATCAAATGGAATATATCACATGAAAATCCCTCCATATCACCCTCAGTCAAATACAGCAGAGAGACAAATGCAGACAGTTAAAGCGGCCATGGTAAAGCATCCATCGGAGAGATGCGAAAATTGTACACTGCAACACAAGTTAGATTAATTTTTATTTACACACAGGAACACACCCCACTCTGTAACACACAAATCGCCAGCAGAGCTATTCTTAAAAGGCATAACCTGCACACGACTCTCCTCGTTGAAGTCATCTCTGTCACGGCCCAGGGATCTCCAGCAGGAACTGATGACAACATATGTGGATGCACAGGGAACAGGATCTTTGCAGTGGGGGGAGAAAGTATGGGTGAAATTGGTGAGAGGAGAAGATGTGAACAGGATAAGGGGAAATGTTCAAAAAATGGTAAGTGCAATGACATACCTAGTTAAGTATAGACAATGGCACCAGTCTGGTTTATGCAGACCATATGATGAGAAAATCTCAGCTGTACAAGAGCAGTCACAAAGAACAAACATGGAATGATCAAACACCATTTGATGGTAAAGGAAGGAAAGAAGGAAGCAGGTTGGCAAGGTTTAAGACAGTATGCAGACAAGAACCCAGCAGCCAGCAATATTGACATGAGTGAAGTTTGGGAAGAGACTCCTGGATTGCCAAGGAGCACACCAAGGGATGCTGAAGAGGCCAGAGGATTCAAGGGATTTTCTGCAGGAAGCGAGATAGCTCAGAAAGTACACACATCAACAAGAGGCTTGCATCACTCTTAGGTCCGTGAGACCTCCAAACCGACTAGAATTGTAATTATGGCAGAGATTACGATATGTAAATAGGATAGGAATGAAGTCATCATAGGGTGTTAATTAGACCAGATACATAGTTTGTCAACAATGAAGAGGGGAGTGAAGTAACTCTATGGATTCCAGCAGTATATGGTACTGTGTTGCTGTTGTTGTTGTTGTTGTTGTTGTTGTTGTTGTTGTTGTTGTTGTTATTATTATTGTTGTTGTGATGTGTTGGAAGATGGCAATTTGATTAAAGAAAGTTGCAGCACAAAATATTGGTGTATATTACAAGTTACCACAAAAACATTAAAGGAATTTCACTCCATTAAATTTTTATAGTTTTAATTTATTTGCAAGTGTTTTGTTTGTAAAATTATTTTTTTAAATTTGCAGTGTATGCCCAAATTATTTTTATTGTCAGTTAAAGGGCAGTTTGTGTAGTTTGCATAACTTTGGCGCACGGCCGACTGCAGGGCACTTGGCCATGTGTTGCCTGCCATAGGTCAAAACTCATGGCTTGCAGAGGCAGGCATGTATCACTCATACTCCAGGAACCTTCACCTGTTTGTACCAATCACTTAATGTTCAATAGTATTTAATTTTCGGAAACTTTTGTCTTTCATGCCCAGAGACACCACCTCACCTTCCCCAGGAATTGCATTGTCTGGGGAAGCTTAAATTCACTATTTAACTTCATGCTCATATGGTCACAAGCCCATGTCTTTTTCCATGTAGACTTCCTGGTGTGCTTAGGATCAGGGTCTACTTAACTTGTTAGTTTGCATTTGTGAATATAATGAATTAACACAGAAAACTATAATGTGTGTGAGCACAATCTTCCAGCGTGTATTTTTCGTGTCGCCTTTGTGCGTTTAGGGGAACGGAATCCCAGTAAACCACCATTCTGCTACATCCTTAATTAGAGTAATCAATGAGACGTAAGTTGTAATGTAATTTTATTGCCGTATTTTAGACATGCAGGAGAGCCTGTAATAAGCCTGTAAGGTAGCACAAGTACGCTTTAGGAAGCTAATCGGTTTCAAATGCCACTTTGGGGATAAGTATACGTCCAGGTGATTAGTTGTACAACTCTGGGATTTACCACCACAGTCTCAGCTCTACCATTATGTCATAGTCATCTGGTGATGACTGGCGCCTGTCAGGTAACCTACATCTTTTCCAACAAACTAAATTTCCTTGTTTTTATTTAATCTCTCATTCACCACCCAGCTTCCAGCCAACAGACCAAGTGCCTTCATTTGTCATCCAAATGATGTGGGGAATTGCTGTGAGCCATTCGTGCGACATCTGACTCCCGTCAAGTTCCACCAAGGTCCAGATGTCTCGCTGGTGTAAATTATCTTCAGTATATAAATTCAAACCATGGTGAAGGGAATCGTGTGGGATTTTTGACACTGCGGAAGGGAAGTGACGAGAGACAGAAGGCAACTCTAAAACAGTAAAATGCAGACCAAGTTTCAGCATGTTGATGTTTTAAATTTTTCCCACCTATTTCAGTTTGTCACCATTACATTTATCTTTGTGCCAATAAACCAACACTATTAATCACCCCCCCCCCGCCTGCGCCAACCAGATCATAGCTTCTGAAAGAGGGAAGGTAATCATGGGAGACGAAAACATTTTCACTTATGTCTCCAATGTATTTTTCCACGTATTGTCCAAAACCCACCAATACCTGTCTATATTGAGAAGGAAAAAGAGTTGTTACATAATAGTGATGGCGACTACAGGACAATGACGGGTTTTGAATTACAGATGCATGCAGCAGACCCTGGTTGTATTGTTTTCTACATTTATCTGAAGAATGCTCTGGATTACTGACCTCGTTCTCTCAACGCTTCTTGGGGTGCGCTGAACCTTCCAGATGATAAGGCGCGACAATATAAATATTGCGACAAGCCTCCGAGCCGAGACTTGAGTTGAGTTGGAATTGATGAATGAATGAGTGGCTGAGTTCCAAGCGATAGAAAACGAGCAGCACGAGAAGTGACAAGCTGGAAGGGAAGTCTGCAACGGTGGGTATCAAGCAGTGGAGTGTGCGGCTGGCAGGCTGGACTATTGGACTAGATGCGTGAGTGAAAGACATTATAAATTATGGCAACAGATAGACTGAACATGTGTTGATAATGAGTATGAATTTATTGACTGTAACCAACAGAGACAATTAAGAAGGATGTTAAAGTTGAAATAGACATTAAATATTGCACTCACTGTAAAATAAAAATAGTAAAAGCAGACACAGCTAATTTAATGCTGTAAATAATAGCGGAGTGAATAAATTAAAAATCAAATTTAGTTCTATTATTTTTATTAAGACCTTCATCCATCACGAACTCACATACGCCCCTCAGGCGTCCTGCATGTAACAATATTATACTAGGCTTATACTGCAAAATTTGACTCACAAGGAAGAGATCTAGGGACAAGTCTGCATTCCATATTTTATTACTATGCTCTTAAATAAATTATTTATACACACATGAGCACACGAGAAATTTACTTTTTATAGCCCTTATGCGTGCAAAAATAGTGTGATTACTCAGGGTGCTGATACATAATTATTATAATTAATTTATTGGGGATGAGAAAATCACTGGTTCTTGGCACATCTACTCAGCAATTGCTGCTTTTCCACAATACAAGAAGATATTTTCAAAGTGCTTCCAGTCAAGGCTCCTTTATACTGCTCATTTTAGCATACTTGTATGCAGTGCTGGATGGTGACGATATAGCCCTTGGTGGTAGATGCACAGTGGAGATGAACACTCAGTCTGACTCGTCTTCACAAAGCTTCTACGCCCAGTCATGCTTGGGTAGTGTTGGTGCTAGTGGCTGGGAATTTCTTTGCATAAAGGTGATACCCACAGAATAGTTTAGGTTTCAGCAATCTCCATATTGGGCAATCATCGCTCTGATTACTCCTGCTGCTCAGTCACTGCATGAAACAGACCTTCACATGTTCCTGGGTTATGCACATTGTCACGGAGGTAAAATTTTAGACATTTTTCCTGTAATCATTATATTTTTTTTTTTATTTCTCGTTTGGCAATAAGGCAGTGAGTACGAGCCAAGCTGCATCATAGGACCGTCTGCATTAGATGTGCTTGCAATTGTCTGAGGTGGTGTGATTTCCGTGGGATCAACACTTTCCTGTATAACAACTGTAGAACTTGGGCAATACGACAGGCAGCCCGCACAGTGGTATTGAGGTCTCCCAGATAGCTGCAGTATCTGGGTGCACTGAACGCATTTCTGCTGACCTCAGCTGATGGGCAAGCTCATGGTGAGGCTTCCTGGCATAAGATTAAGAGAGTTCACTTACAGTCCACATCGGGGAAGGATGTAATTCGCAAACGTCTGGTAGTTTGTCATAAGCAGAAGTTTTTGGCCCCTGCCTAGATCTTTTTTTGGCATTTAAGTGCCTGGTGTAAATGTAGGATCGCCTGCCGTAGTGTTTCCCTGTAGTATAAGTGTGGTACTGGTTTATTTTGATGTGTATTTGTGTCTGTTTGCAGACCGACCGAACTCCCTATAGCATGAGTAATTATTTAAGATGATAATAGGATACCGGCAGACCTGCCTTCTCCTGCAAATTTAACAAGTATATGTTTAGTAACTTAATAAATTTTAACTTTAACATAACATAGAAGTAACTTAAGTCTTAAGTTTGCTGTAAGTGTTATTTTTAATGATGAATTGGGCTGGGAACCCAAGAAGACTCTCAGGAGAACATACCTTCCCCCCCTCCACCAAATAGTTTGTTCTGTCATGCTGCATAAAACGTTGTGAATAATCAGATGGTTCTGCTTGAACTGTTTGTTAATGTTTCTCACTAGGTGGGTGTGAATTATCTAGATTTGTTGTTTGCTACTTTCTGTTAAATAAACATAGTTTTTTTTTTAAACTTGCTGTTTTTTCATTATTTGGTTAAATTAATAAATAATTTTATAGAATAACACTGATGGCCTGTAGAGGACTGAATTGAGTTTGTAGCATTGCATTTTATATAGATTTTAATCGTTTTCATAATTGTTTTTTCATTTGACTTTTAATTAAAATCCTCAGTTTCATTTGTCAGTGAGTGTAATAGTGTAAATTTTTCCTTTCATGCCACATGTAGAAATAAGGGCTTTATCAGTTTTAATGCAGGGCCGAGTTCTCAAATAGGCTATGTTTCCTCTTGCAAGTCGCAAGGTAATGATTGGTTGTGAGTGCTTTACTTATCAGAATTTTCGAGGCTTTACTGAGCAGTACCACCCAACCACCTGTTGAATTAGGGATCAGTTTTGAGAGAAAGAATTTGGGAGTTCACCACACCACCCTCCCTACCATGAAAGGGAGCACGTAAGGAACATGCCTTGGATTTTCCCTTGTAATGGACCAAGCTATGTCTTGGTGTAGCTGGGTATAGTGATGCCTCTGTGATGTTGGCCCTGGCTTCGTGACAACTATGGTGTGTGAGACTCTGTATATTCTGCCCAGTAGGCGGCATTTCTATTTTATATGGATTTAGTTATTTTTGTAAAAGTCAAAATGCAACAATTATGGTTAGCGTCGCCAGGCATAACACTTTTTATGTCGGCCCCGGAGGATATGACATTATTTTGGACAGGGTGGACAATGACAGTGGGATGCCTCAAAGCGATACAATGGCTGAGTTTGGGCCTGGAGTTAGGTCATCCTCATGGAAAAATTCCTACACATTTCTCCAGATTCTGGATAAATGTATCAGGCAGGAAGAACAAGTCTATCAATACATTTGCTACTATTTCAGCTCGACTAGGCTAGTTCCTTAGTTACCCAACATAAGTAAAAATTTTTGGACTTGGACATCATTTTACAATGACTATGGAACATTGAAACAGGACAAGGGCAGACTACAGCATAGATGCAGATAGTCCTAGAAGTAGTACAACGGGAAACCTGCAGGCAACAGCTGCACACCACAAGCTGTTGGCCAACACTGTTAGACATACTCCACTTGATGTTCTGCTTTCTGTTAGCTGCATCTTCCACAAACTGTTCTGTTTCACAAGTTTGAATTCTTCAGCCATATCAGACTGGCTGTCTACAGAGCCTTCAACTTTATACTAATGGCTACCATACAAGAGAATATATATATATATATATATATATATATATAGACACACACACACACAAAACCTATGGCCTGATTCTATTCTGAAAGGGTGTAACCACCCTTAGAAGTGTAGCAGAAGCAGCTATTTATTGCTAGTTGTAATTTATTTTTGAATGACTAAGTTCAAACGTGGGTGCCAATAACTATTTTCCATAAAAAAAGGAGGTGTCACAACCCCAGTTGTGCAATGAAGTGAAATATTTTGAACATATGTCATTGCTTCAATACGTCATCACAGAAAACCAAGTCTGAGACACAAAACTAACTCAAAAATGAACACAAATAACAAGCAGAGAGTAGCTGTAGTCAAAATATTTATTTAAAATGTATAATAAATCCCACAATTAATTTATTAAATATTTTATTTATATATTTTTAATTAAGTTTTTTGTTTCCTACATTTTTATTTATCTGACATAATTCTTTGTTGGATTTATTTCATGTTTTATTTATACTATATTTTGACTACAGCTACATTGGCTCATTATTTATGTTTAGTTTTTTGAGTTTGTTTTGTGTCTCAGACTTGGTTTTCTGTGATGAAATAGTGAAACAGAGTCTGTTCAAAATATTACACTTAAATTATTCACCCCCATTGTAAGAATCTTTCAAACAACTCTTGTTCATGTATTTAAAAATGTAACTCTCCAACATTTTTTTGGTGATTGCCTTTGGAGTGGTAATCTACCATACATGGCAAACACAAAGGCTCCATGTATTTTTACTCTGTAAAAGACATCATTTTTGAGAAATTAAAACATAATATTTTAACATTAAATCACACAGTCTAGCACATATGTAACACATCTGAAATGTTCAAACATTATGCATTAATTTCTTGAAAATGGCATCCTTTATGGTAGAAATACAAGGAAGTTTTTTATACCATGAACGATAAATTACTAATCCACTGTGGATAATCCAAAAATACAGGAGAGTTACATTTTTAAATAAACAAATGGGATTCCAAGTCCTTCTTTTTTATGAAAAGGGATTGAAATTGACACCCAAATTTTTATGGCTGGCACTTCATCATAAAAAAAAAGCGTTTTCTAAAAAAAACTTAGAGATTAATCTTTCATTCTGACTGTATTACTACCAGTAAACATCTGCTTCCGCTACACTTCCAGAACAGACTTAGGTTATAGATGATGTGTATATTTTAGGGCTGTCAAAGTCAATTCCTCACCCTAGATTATTACAAGTATCAAAGAATCAAGAATCGAATGGTTAACTGTTGAAAAACCTCGTCCACTATCACATAATTTTTTGAGGTTATGTTGCACAGCAACAGGTCTCTTCTGGTTTTCCAAATAGGCTGAACATAAACCAAAATCGCATGCATTGACCAGAATTAACAATTCAATGATGGTTCGACTATGAAAGAATTCAGATAATACAGTAGAACCTCGATTATTAGCAATAATGCAGGGGAAGAGGTAGTCAGATAATTGAAACTCACGGTAAACGAGTCGTTTTTATCTTGATGACTGCCATGTGGCAGACGGCTATTATTAGTATTTGGCTGCCTCACTTAAATGCAACGTCACTATATGTGCTGTGTGGCGCAGCTTTAATGGGAAAACTGGACTCTTTTCTTTTTTGAGCACTTTCTGACATGATTCTGTACTACGTGTATACTGTTTCCAGAATGCTACAAACGCACGTGGAAATCTAACGCACAATATCTAAACCTGTAAATGTCCATGTAGGCAAAACACTAAAACAAACTCGCAGACACGGATGAAAGACCACCGGATGAAAGACCACCGCTGCACATGCGGATACTGTTGGAGATAGCACTTTGTTGCACATAAGTGTTGCGATCAGCGTTGGTTAATAGGCCGAGCGGCGGAAGTCGGCATCGGTCTGCAACCAGATGTGGTTTGTAGATAAGAACGCTCGCTAGCAGAATGGCTTTTAGTCTGTTGCGTGATATTTGTTAGTAGTGGGAGCAAAAGGATCCTTAATAATACCAGGATTCCTGGTATTATTTTTCACAGTTTTGATTTTGTTTACCAATTATTTAACGTTATATTAGATAAAGAACTGGAACATTTTTCATGCGATACTTATTTCCTCTTTGTGACATATTTTCGTTTTTGATGTAGTTGAAATTGAAAGCAATTTTTTTTTCGTGTTTACCTTACCAAAAATATGTCTCTTTTTTTTTTAAGTAGGTAGTGTTAAAGTTTTCAATGTACTGAGGATTTTATATACATAGACGTGAAGAATATGTCAAACGGTGTGTGGAATTATTTTTCAGTTGATGTAAATGATTTAAATTACTCATCTTGCAGTTTGTGTTCGGCAAAAATTTCACAAGATAGGGATAGTCGCACAACTAGTAACATGAGAAAACACTTACCTAAACACCATGAGTACACGAAAATTGCCAATAATTATGATTCAGAAGATCTCTTGGGCAAATATGCATGTAGCACCAAGTCATCCTGTGTCCCTGCAACTTAAAATGTCTGGTAGAAGCATTTTCATTTAGCAATATAGGAAATTAACTTCACTTAGGAAATCAGAAAGTCTTTCTGCAATTGTCTTCATATTTGTGTCTGTCTAATTTGACCTATTAAATAAAATTTCAAAAAGATACATTGACTGTAGGCACATTTTGATAATCACTACAATTAATGTATGGTATCGGAATCGAGGTGGAATTGAGTGAAAGGTTTTGCTGTTGGAATTGTAAATCGGAATCGAGAAAAAATTATATTTTGACCTCCCTAGTATATTTTCTACCTATTACTTGATGAAGAATTACCTGCCAAAGTTTGTCACTAGAGTTCAGTTCCATAATGAATAAACTACAGAAACATGAAAATTATTCTCCTTAGGTGTTTTCTGCACATTTTATTACCAATTTAATAACGGCTTCATGTGCCTTCCTTTTTACATCTTAACGTGTTTGTGTATGGTGCTGGATTTATTACACTGACCAGTCCCAGTTCTTAGCTTACTCAAAACTCACAAGTAATGCTTAAAATATTGACATATAAGGCACTTTGCACACCCTCATGGCCACTTGTTGCATCACGTGACACCACCATCCCAGCTTAACATTGTGCTACAATCAACAGTGATCTTGCAAATGGCCATCAGCAGCATCACCTGTGGCTGTAGTTGATATAAGAATGCACCCACCTTGCTAGCCCAGAGTGAGTCAACTGAGTCTTGCTAACATGCAATGACATGGATAACGACACAACCAGCCCTGTAATTCTGAATCATCGAGGGTGGCACATGTATCTCCGGTCTCTCCGCATCATCAGGATGCCTAGCATATATAGGCATCAGTGGGCAGATATGAGTTTTAATGTGGGACATTAGGGAAGAACTGAGGTATGCAGGTGTGTGAGAATCCAGTATTCTGATGATGTGTGCATGTGTATGCATTTTTAAATTTGTTTCTCATGTTTCGAAGATTTCTTGTGTAAAGCTTTTAAGGAAAAACCTCTATTACAAAAATTGAATTAATAGTTGTTAAATGACTTTGAAGTAGACAACTCACAGATGACTTAAAAGGACATGACATTTAAATTTATATATTTTTAGATTTTTTCATAATGTACAAGTTACTGTATTTTAATGTATTTTAATGCAGCATAAGAGACTAAGATTGATTGATAAATACTGAAAATAAACACAGCAATAATATGATATTCAATTGCTCATATTTAATTTGCTTTCCAATCTAAACTATGCACACTGTGAAATTTGAGGGTCTTGTTTGTCTTTACTGTGTTTTGAAGGTTTCTTTTATGTTTCTCTTCATTAAATACAAGGAACTGAACATGGTTCCATTTGTTCTACAACTTTGGTGTGCAACGAACATACCTCCTTATGTTCATCATGCACCAATACCATGAGTCTGACTTCAAGCAAATTAGGGAGTGGATGTGGCATATTGGCCACTGTCACTCTTTATGTGCAGTCATGATAGTTTCATGTTAACGTCTGAAACCATTTATTATCTTTCATCATCTGGGAGTAGTTTCCCCATACTCCTGCATGCTCTCATTCCAAAAATTTTATTTTTGTTTTATTGGCGAGCCCCCAAATCCCGCTATGCCAGTGTGAGCTCCTTTACAGTTCTTTTGAGTCCTCCAGCATGCATTTTAGTAGCTAAGATGGTTGGAGAATGGGCACAGGGCCACAGGGCACGCCCTATGGCTTGAGTCTGGTTTATTATGTTTAAAAGGGTGCTTGCATTGCAGTTATAGCAGGGTTTACTGGTGCCATGGCCACTATTGTAGCCGCGGTCATGCCCCAAAAGAGTAAGAGTCTAGATGGAAGAGCACAGCAAACCAGCACAGAGCGGAGGGAAAATCTGTGTGACAGCCACGAAGGATAAATGTGTGTGTCTATCATTTAACTGGATTAGCGCAGGAGAAAGTAGGGTCGTTGTTAGTTTGTGAAGATAGACTGTGTTGTGAGTTTGATGGAGGATGATATAAAATGGGTAATGTCAGAGATGATTTATTAACCAAGGTTGCGCTGTGCAGTCATGGTGGCGGGAGACAGAACTGAGCCTTCTGTTCATTCCACAAAACCTTCAGTCCTCAAAGCCACTGGCAGTCTTCAGGAGCTGGATCAACTAAACTGGTGAGTAATGTTTTAATTGAGTGTATCATAATAATTTGAATAAAGTAATGCAAAACTAATTACATGTTTCATGTGTTATTGTAGTTGGGGATTCTAAATCCTTCAGACTAGCTTATCACTCATTTACAAGTTTTGTATACTGTTAACAGTGAGTGAAGTGGCAAAAACAGCTCCATGTGATGGACAAATCACAATATTAGGAGAACCACAAGTTTCTTAAGTTTCAAACAGATCATAATATTATGACCACTACAAGTGTTCTATGTTAAGATATGTGCATCACCATCCTCCTACGGAATGTGGAGAACATGGTTAGCCAATGATCTCGTGTCTTAGATTTACAAGGAGCACATTGGAGCAGTTGACCCCAAATTACATTCCCCAAATCATTCCAGCTTCACCTAAAAATTTACCAGCTCCCTCCCCCTCCCTCTCATAACATAATCCCCACCTCTCTCTCAATCTCTCCCCCTTCACTCACACCACTCTTTCTCCCTCTCCCCCACCTTCTCTGCCATCACTCCACCATCCATCTCCCTCCCTCTCTCTTCAACATTCTCCCCTCTCCCTCTCCCCATATCATCCTTCTTCACCCTCCTTCATCCTACATCCCCTCTCCTATCTACACTTCCCACTCTCTCTCCCACCCCCTCTTTTTCTCTTTCTCTCTCTATTTCTCTTTCTTTCTCTCTTTCTCTTTACCTCTATTTCTCTCTCTTTCTGAGAAAAATTTCTTTGATTTCCTCAGCCATGACACTGAAGAAAATGGCAGCTTTTAATTTTTTCAGTGATATTCCTTCCAATTTTTGAAGGATACTTAGGTATCTAATAATTTTGGTGCTCTGGAAAGCTGTAATGGTTGTATCAACAACTCATTATTTTCTTGGGTTTGGGATCTTCTTCACATAGTGATTTCATCATTTCCAGAAAATTACCTTTATTTAAAGCATCCTTAGATTCGTTGCCTTGTCAACCAAGAAAACTGGCCACTTTAAAAAGTGTCCTCACGTGCCTACAATTTTAATCAATTTCTGATGTTTGTTCAGAATGCAACAAAGATGCTACTGACACTTGCATTGAACTTCAGGCTTTCATACCAGCCCAGTTAGTCTTTGACATATTGTCTTTTTCACTATTTTCACATTGTTGGAAAAGGGCAGATGCATACTTCCATTTATTAACTCCTTTGTCAATAAACGTGCATTTTCTCAATGTTTTGCTGGAGAGAACTGCTGCTTTTGAAGAAAATTGTTAACATTAGAAAAAATGCACAGTATCTTCAGCTTCTGAATATTCAATTAATTGGTGAACACTATAATATCGAGCAGAGAATTTTCCACCCTTGTTCTGTGGAAAATTTATTGCTAGTTCAATGGATTATTCCAATGGTCTACTAGCAGGGACATCTGTGTAGGAATCTGACATAAGTTACACAATAAAATGTAATTACCTATAACATTTCAGATAAGAGCAGCCCTTTGTGATCAAATACCACCTTGCTATAATAAAAGGTAACTATCGCGTACTATTTTTTCTTCAGTTTTGTTCGTAAGGCTTAAAAAATAAGAAACTGAAGTATGAAATATAATAATTTTTGTCCCAGTTTGTAGTTATTGTAAAATTTCCTCAATTTTTTACTCTGGAGAAAAATGGATAGAGAAAAAAAAAATGAACAAGTACTAGGAA
Organism: Dryococelus australis; assembly: GCA_029891345.1. NCBI lineage: Eukaryota > Metazoa > Arthropoda > Insecta > Phasmatodea > Phasmatidae > Dryococelus > Dryococelus australis. Next base: position 125,284,708 of record CM056994.1, on the reverse strand, counting down.
GGCTTACCTGCACTTGTTTGTGACGAAGTCAACTGTTATCATGCTGTAGAATCAATGCTAGACTCAAGAGACATTTCAGTTTTCTGTTTTTGTCCTTTTGAAATAATCTGTACGGGAATAATTTTTGTGTTCCCTCTTCCTTTTAATGAGAGTTATAAAACTAAGTAAACATTACACAGAAAATTAATATACAACTAAAAGAACCAGCAACTGTAATCCCATACCGAAAAATTAATATCTGGTCAGATATAAAAATTGTTAGATCTGGATTTGATCAGATTTAAGCCAGTTGTATAGCTGGCCAGATCTAAGGTAGATCTGAGCCATTGGTAACAGACCAGACCCAGCTTTCATAGTTCTTCCCAAATCAAGAAATCTGAGCCAAACAATGACAGACAGCAGATCTTCTGTAATTACAATCATACAGATAAAATGACCATGTTACTTAAAAATAACCATATAACATTACTAGCAGGAAGTGACTGAACCCTAAAAAAGTTGCAGACTATGATGATTGTGTGACATACAAGCAATGTTGTGTAGCGTAAAACTTACAAAATTTGACTCTGTCAACTCAAATAAAAAAAAAAAAACGGACTTAATAGTTAAATAAATTTTTATTTCTTAAACTCAAGTATGTATAAAAATATAGTTTCATAAGAATTCCTTAAAATTGGTAATGGGGAGGGGGAAGGCAAACCATTTCCTTACCCAGCCTTCCTTAAATGATGCCGCAGATAACAAATTGATATTTCCACACATTTTTTAAAACACATTTTTGCATAATTTTTATCTTGGCATGTTAATGTTTAGCATGTCTGTAGATATTACAGGCAGAGATAGAATTGAATATTTCCCATAATAAAGATTTTCTTGTTAGTTTTTATTTTGTACGGTAATGAGGCGCACACTTCACTCAACCAACCCGTTTCATATTTGATGAAAATAAGACTACCGCCTATTATGTTTCTAAAATAATAATCAAAATTAAACACTTTTATATTCAGGCAGAGTGAAGAACTACACTTCAATGTTAAATGTTAGGAGGAATGGTTATTAAAGTTTTCCTATTATTTTGAAGGTTGACTGAGCACATAAAGCTAAGAAAGGAAACCCAGTATTAATTTTAGGTACTGCTGCTACAAATGTGCATATTTGAAAAGACTAAAAGTAACTGCAAGATTTCTACCTATCTATTAAAACTGAACAAACAAACCTTTTTATTCTCAGTGCCCCCAAGTTCAAAGTACCGAATCACATTGTTACAAAAGTGCATTTTTAGAACCTGCTTCTTCCTGAGACAGTACACTGAAATGTGTACCAGCTGAAGAGGATAAACGGAGATGAGTTCAAAATCATCCACATATGGATCCACTTCACAGCAGTATAACGTAAGCACCTCATCCACTGGTCTAATCATGTCTGCTGCAACTATCAGATGATTCTGTGTCAAACCTGTGCAAACACATGCAAGCAGTTACTTTCTTTACTTGATTTTCTCCAGAATTATCATACACCAAGATGTAAAGAATAAACCAGCAAAACTATAAGTACGTGTTAGATGTGTGGCAATCACTGAATGAATTACAGCAATTTATTTTACTAGTATTTCATCATTATTGTTTTTATTGTAATAGTAACTTCAGCAAGTGAAGTAAAATTTTCTAACACAGTGATACCCTTAGACTCTGGTCAGGCTGAACATAAATGATGTCCACAAAATTGACACAGGACAATCATCACAAAACCTAGAAGTCACAGACAATACTGCTAGTAGAAATTTATCACATTTACAAAAAATATATGCTGAGACTAACATGGGACTAAATCTGAGCATACGTGTGACTGTACCGCAATCACAGTGGTCTATAGCTAGTAATTCAGATACTGAAAACATTTTCTGTGACAAGGTACTTAAAGTTGATATTGCAATACTTGTTCTTATTGAAATTACAATAAGTATTAAATGTTTTTGGCCAAAAGTAAACATTTACTCAAGATACCCTCAGTGACCCCCTTCTTCTTCCACAATATAGCCTACCATTCAATAAATAAATTGGTTCCATCTCTGTCAATCTGCGTTTCCTTTGGACAAGCCAGAACAACTGCTTTTTACATTCAAATGAACATGCAGTGAAGATGTAACTGAAGTCTTTCATTTGGAGTGAATATTAATTCTGCCAAATCTTCATTGGCAATTACCATCATTTCTGCCTACAAGGGGGGGGGGGGGGGGGGAAGGTGGGCCATGCCTGCCTCCTTAATGTAGCAAATCAATATGAAAATTTTGCTAATATGTCTGTTTATTCCAAGTATCACTATCATAAACAAATGAACTACCTTTGAACAAAGATGTGTGAATTCTAGCCAGCAAGCAAAGGACAATACAATTGCTGCTCTTATTTTCTCCCTTCACTCCTTCCAGATTGAGAAAACCAGTCACCCAATAGTCACTCAGCTTCTACTTAAACAAGTAGGAATACTATATGTAGAAATAGTTTGACTGTGACTCTCTATGGCAGCGTGGTATTATGCAGGATGACAGTGATTATGTTATAACACAATAATTCTCCCATTGTCTTCAGTTGAGTCTCTTCTCAGTGGAATACAACAGCCAGACTGTTTATATTATGTTTACAGTTTTTGTATTCTCTGAAATAAAATCATTGTTTCTTTTGTAGTATTTGTTTACTCCAGTGATGGATCTGTAAGTTTGAACTTTACATTACACATGAACTGAAATATGCATATCATGAGTAGCACCAAACACAACATATTATATCACAAACATCTAGTTTAATATGGACAAGAGAAGGGGCCAGCGAATTATGTATCATATGGAAAAAAAAAAAAAATACATCTCCAAGAAATATTTTACCAGGGTTGGCTGTAATGATCTACAAACTGAAACAATACAAGAAGAAACCAACACATAATTTTCTTGACACTGAGTCACCTTCTTAACAAACAAATCTTAATCGTTTACAGAAACCTGATACAGTACACTCCCGCTTATTAGTGCTTCGCTTGACCGGTTTTCGGTTTATCTGTGCGGCGGTAAGGTGAAGCTGTAAAGTGTGTTGTTTAACAAGCTGTCTATCGCTATGCTGCATGATATGATGTTTATCTTTTTAAACTGACAGCCTGTCACAGAGACCTGCATGAGTCATCCACTTCCACCCATTGAAGTGCGCATCTGATCGCACTCTGATTCATGTGAGATCGTGTCCGAAATGGCAGATTTTGTTGACAAAATCACATGGCCTGACTTTGTATACAAAAATAATGACGTATTTGGTAATTCGGTATTTCGTATTTTCTATCTAGTGGATGTTAGCCAAAATACAAAATGAATACGTGCGTGAATGTTTTCTAAAACAAATAATTGTTCATAAAATACACTAGGCATGTTTCAAAAAGCAAGTAACTGTTGTGCTTTGTGGTATATTTCGCAACAAATTTTTTTTGAAGTCGTTACTACATAACTTATTATTTTCCTATTTATTAATGTACACGCAGCATTTCAGTGTGATTGTACATATTACGTCTGTTTTAAACATGAAATTTATATAAAAATATTTTTCACCGTTAGTGTAAAAATGTGTTGCCATGAGTGCTAAATAAGAAACTATCAACAACGTCTGAGGTGAAACTTACAAAGTAACGAGTTTGTCATTTCGGACACTGCCTCAGCCCCCCCCCCCCCCTTTACCATACCTTATATCCACATCTGGCCAGTTTATCGATCGCTTGGGCATGATTGTTATTCACTGTTTGTAGTGTCGTTTTTGCAGCATTTACAAAGTGTAAAAGGGCAGTTATCATGGAAAAGTTAGAAAAAAAATTAGAGCATGGTGTGTTATAAACAAAAACATCAATCCCGGTGCCCCAAATACTTTTTCAAGAAAGGCACTATTTAACTTTTTTTACATTTTTTCATATCAAGTGTTTATAAATGTTTACAAAAATCTTAACATTTCCTAATTTTTAAACTTTTGTCTGTGTTTATGAGCATGTATGTAAGATGATAAAATTTAAGTACGCTCCTAGTAGTGGGGATTGTAATGTATTAGTACCAGGTTGCCTCATTTAAAGTCCAGTTATAGTCTTTATTGCATTGCATTCTTAACTTCAACTAACTCTGCCATCTCAAGGACAGAACCTTATGCACAACGAGGAAGTGACGACACACACACACACACATGCACCACGCTGCTGGCTTGACACCGCGCGCTCCGGCTGTGTATACATGATGCACCGTGAATTAACTATACTCTGTGCAACATAAATATCAGTTAAAGTATCATGTATGTTAAATCCTGCTCATACAGTGGGTGATTTGTGTTTGCTTTGAAATTTATATTAGGTACTGTGTTTTATCATGATTTTCAGAGCCAATAGTAAAAATTAATGAATAGTAACAATGTGTAAATTTGATTATCTGGGTTTTTTGATACAAATTCACTTATTCGTGTTTTCTCTGACCACGTTTAAAATGGTTTACTGTATGTGCAAAAATGTATTTCAGACTTCATAAGAAATTAAATAATAGATTTTCTTCAAAAGTATGATCCTGTTATGACTCAGCACTTGGAAACAGGGCCAAAGGAAATACCATACATTTAAGAAACAAAATACAAGATGATTTGATTAAATCACATAACATTACACTGCAGTTAATTTACAAAACACTTAAGGATAATAAAATATTGATTGTGGCAAATGAAACAACTACCAATATAGAACAACTGAAATATTTGTGAGTCTCAGCAATTACCTATCACAGATACACAACACTTTTCAGCACATTGAACAGAGTGGTGGAAGAATAGAAACTGAGATATCTGTATGTTCTGATGGTGCCTCAGCGATGGCAGATCAAATTAGTGGTGTTCAAGCCAAATACAAAGAAATTAATAAGAAAATATTGTATTTCATTGTTTTGCTCACTGCTTGAATTTAATACTAGTTAATTAACTATAGTGTTTAGCAAGATCTGAAAACAGTTTAATTTTTTACTTCTCTGAAACAGTTCAGTTGCCTTACAATTTTATAGAAAGTCACTGAGTTAGTGACAAATCTAAAAATGTGGTTGAAACAAAACCGAGAGCACTTAAATCTCTGTTAACATAAAGCTGAACTTGTAGAGCGAAAGCAGTTGTTGCAGTACTTCAAATTTTTCAGCTATAGTGAAAACTATTTGGTTACTCAAGTTACCACCTTTCCAGCAGTAAAAATTAAAAGAAAAGGACTATTTAAGAAACTGCGCAGTTTTGAGTTTTTTGTAGTTCCCATATCATATTCTACAAATAATTGTTAAAATTAGAAAGAAAAAAACTATTTTAAGATACCAAATTTGAAATTTTTTTTTCCATAAGAGAAGTGTGCAATTTGTAATTGTTATTTCAAGCTGTGTGTTCTCATGATAACTTACCTACATATTTCAATGGAACATGCAATGCATTCCTGAAAAAATGTAAAGAAAATTGAGCTGTAGTTTCTTCCATCAAATGATGCAAGTGGTATCTCTGCATTTGAAGGAAAATTAGCAAAACAATTTCCAGAAACAAAAGAAAGTGACATTTGTACAAAATGTTATTCTGGATATTCTGGTTCATGACATTCATTAATAGCCTAGTCAAGAAACAATTATGAGTGTCACTACGTAAATATGTTCAAACTGGATTCAAACGAAGATGAAATTACTATTTTGTCAAAGAAGTTTGATTATTCTCTAAATGAGCTGAAAGGAGATTTAAGATTACTGATAGCACATAATAGAAGCAGAGCTCTTTCTACCCAGTTAAAGATGTAATAGATTAATCAAATTTGAAAGAGTAAGTCTCAGTTCCTGAAGTGAGTCACCATCTTCTGATGGCTTTTAATCACTTATCTGATAAATACCTGCCACTGCCAGTAGACATTGCTAAAAATTATCATAACTCTATTAATGATTTTTAAAAAATGATATTGATTCAATTTGGAGCCAAAGAACATTTTCCTACTGTGAATGGCTATATACATTTTACCCAAACTAAAACTATCTGAAGTACAATAAGGATACCCTATTTTTCTAACCAGTACAAAGGTCCCTAACTTATTGAAATAAAATGGTAACCTCCCTTCATGAAAGGAATAAATTATGTATATGGTCACGAAACAGGGCAAAGAGGAAAATAAAGTACACTCTATGATACTTTAAGAAAATTTGCTGGTCATCAGCAATATTTTTTTCTTTTCCTCCACACAAAAATATCCTGGACTTTAACGTGAAGAGGTTGAAACTCAACTACAATTAGTGTTGACAAAGAAGGACATGATCCAATCTACATTACAAAAACTATCTCAAGCTTACTACCATCAAAAATGGATTGTTTCACAAATCACCATATTTTCTGTTAACTTAACTAAGTACCATAATCTAAAGCTACAATGATAACACAGCAAGGTACTACACTTGTATGTTTTGTAGCCCACTATTACATATGACCATTATATTATATTTTAAACTGTTTCAATAATATTTCGAAAAGCATTTAACATTATTGAGGTGTTCATACCTATACTTACAATGTGATACTTAATGTTTTTAAGTCACATATCCACACTATCATGGTTAATGTCAGAAATGTGTCCTTCAATGGCACCCATTTGGCTCTTTTTGTTAACAGTTTGTGTAGTGGAGGTGAAGGTGAGACTTGACAGAATGTCACTTCTTTTTCTTCTTGTACCAACAGAAACATATTCCATTTATTTCTAAGAAAATATAGACTCGTTCCAAATGTAGGTAGGTACTAGCATTTTCATTTTTCAAGGACTCAAAACCAAAAAGTAAATTTGTATACACTGACAGAGGACTTCACAAATACATGAACCTTTCAACTTACCCAAATAAACCTGTTGAAGACCATTACCATCTCTTGTGGTTTCTGCAAAAGGACTTTCCACCAGAATCATATCTTCCAGATCACAATATTCTGAATACAATAACTTCTGTATCCTGCCTGAAGACATTATTTATGTTCTAAATAAGTTTACTTAACAGCAGCAATTAAAAGAGTTTTGCACATATTTTCTGAAAAATAAATCTCTAAAGAGCCTTGTTTAAGAATTATTTTTGGTTTCAATATTACTTACAACTTGATAACAAAATAAACAGTATTTTCATAACTGCATTTCTCCAAGCATATTCTCTTTGGGCTAGTTTTAACTGCAGTCAGCAAATAGTTTCTTGCACAAAAGGTGCAAAACAAATTTGTACATTACAACTAAAGCTTTGAGAAGAGGAAGAATGGCAATCTTCCACACACACTTTGAATATAAACTCCATTTTGAATAAACAATGGCAAGCAATATCTTTTATTAGAAGTAGGCCTACATATACTTAATTTAAAGATACATAACAATTTGGGCACTGAAAATGACAAGAACATCTTATGTGGGGGTATTAATGATTTTATGTCACAGGAAACTATGAGTAATATAAATTATTATTAACTCACGTTAATTTTAATTTTTATCACATTCAAAAAATTAATATTCCTAAACAATAAAGCTAAAAATGTTCCTCCCTTAAACCTGCAACTTTATCATATAAAAATCAAATTTTTTTCATTATTAAATTATTATTTTAACTAAAAAATGAAAATGTATTTAAGATAGAATAAACAAAATATGAATAATGTAGGCCTAAGCATATTATATATAATGATTTAATCATATGATACAAAAAAAAGCACTAAATAATTATGAAAATTCTGTATTCTACATTGTTAAAATTTATAAAATTTCTTTTATGTAAATTAAAAAGTTGTTTATTTATAAGTTTCAGGTAAGAATTTTCAATGATTATTGTATAGGCTATGTTTATAACAGATAAATTAATTTAAAATTGATCATCCAAAAGGCAAGATTTCTTTTCCCCATAGTTCATTTCAATAGATTAAGAATTTGTAGCTTAAGATATCTTTTTAATTTCAAATTCTTTAAAAAGCAAAATGGAATACAAGGTAAAAAAAAATATTCACTTAGAATCTATCTTAAATATTTTAAAGCATTTATCAAATTAATAAGGTTTGTGGTTTAAAGATATTTGGACATCTTTATTTAAACTAAAAAATCCTGATAATAGCTGCAGCTCTATATGCAATATGGTGAAAACAAAAATGTTGTAGGAATGTTAAATATTTTAGCTAAGGATAGCTGCAGGGGCAGATAGACCTGGGTTGGGAGGTTTGAAATCCCACTGAGACTCTTGCAGCCAAAAGTCCCTTAGACCTGCATGAAAAATAGTACATGTGAAAGGAAAGCTTAACAGTCCCTAGGAGTGAAGTTGAGAGCCCTGAAATGAGAGACACTCAAGAAAGAAAAGAAAAGCAGTGATAAATAAATGTCAAATATGAAAAATTTTCAATTTTAACTTAATAGGCCTACCTATGTTATTTGCAAAAGCTCTTGAAGAACACTAAAAAAACACTATAATGGTTTAAATTTGAACACAATTTCCCGGGGTTTTCCATATCCTCAGACCTTCTGGTGACTGCCCCCTTCTCCACTCATGGAAATTTTTTTTTCAAGTTTGGATCCCCTACTGTTTTCAATGGAAACTGACATCTCTCCAGTCCGCCCCTGGATAAATGTTCAGACTTAAGTGCTAGGAAATATTAAGAGATGTTTATGAAAAATACCTACTAAATATTAATAGAATTAAAATATGATCCAATTGCTTAGAACATAAATATATTCAAGTTGAAATCAAAACTATTACACCAAATAATTTGAATTAAAGTACGGATATTATTACAAGCTATCCGATCTCATAACTCGGTTACCGTAAGTCCATCATGGGCACACATACACGAGGAGCAGGGCCATATGATATGTGTGATGCAAGTGATGCGTGTGTTAAGTGTACCATAAGTGGGCTACGGCCGAAGCTACCAACAAAAGGGTTCATGTTAGTATGTAAGGTATTCTGTGTATTTGTTTTGCCGTGCACATCTTTGTGAATTAGTATGTAAGGCTTCAACGTATCTGTTTTTCCACACACTCTTGTAGATGTCTTGTGATTAGCAATGACTGAATCCACCAGCAATGGGTTCATGTTGGTATGTAAGGTCTTTTGTGCGTTTCTTTTGCTGTGCACCCCTGTGAAAATTTAGTGAATTAGCAAGTTAGGTTCTTATTTATTGATTCTGCCATGCACTCCTGCGCCCATTTTTGTGATCAGAATGTGTAACCTTCCATGCTTCATATCCATGAATGTGGCCAGTTGGGGCCCCCACTTGCGGCGTGGGCTAGTATCCGTTTCTGATGGCTACTGGGCAGTCTCACGTTGGAGATCAAGCAGAACGGACATGTGTTGCTTGGGCAGCAGGTTGTAATTCTAGCTATGTATTAAATTCTAAAACATTTTATTTTGCCCCTGCAGCCGGCCTGGCCCTTCCGTTGCCTCGAAGGACCCTTAATTAATTATTTTCCCTATGGAGATTTTCTTTTGATAAGGTAACTTTGTGTATTTTCTTACTGGTTCAGGCAAGGCCTCATTCACATTTTTTGTGCCGCAGTTTTATGGTAATGTTCTGTATCATTCCTTCTGATTTCAGGTAATGCCCTGCACATTTTAATATGAAATATTTTGTAATAAATGCTGGATAGCTCTGGATCTGATGTACACATGGTCACACTCATTTTCTATGTTAGTATAAGTAGCCATCCCCCCTTGTGCCTGCATTTAGCATACTCCATGGGCAACAATAGAGCAGAAGAGCTGCGTGTAAGTGTTAGCAATCAGCCACACGTCGACATCGCAACCCTGGTAAGAATCTTTGTTCACTGCAGGCAGTGCGCAAAATCATGGCCTGGTGTCCTGGGACTACAACTACACAACTACTTTCACTTACTGCCTTGCTAATTAACACAACAATTAATTAATTATTAACAATTAATTAATATATTGATAAATGTGGCATCTGGCAACGTGTGGCTGACTTCAATCAATGCTTCAAAATGTGAGTACAGGGGACTGTGTAAAGAGATCAGGCTATGTCTTATGCGCGCTGCTTTGTCTTTTGCTCTCTGCTCTCTCCCTCAGCAGGCACATAAACATTAAGGCTGTGTGCACAGAGAGTAACAGTAATTGTAAATACCTGTTGTTTCAGAGTAAACTGCAACATGAGCACGGGAAAGGGTAGAGGCATACTTATGTGTGCTACGTAAATTTACCATCACCAAACACCAGAAAACTACATGTGCGTGGACACTAATGGGACTAACGGACTGAACTTGAGCCAGGCCCCCGAACCAAATAGACAGTGCTCAGCATTAGTGTGCATTAGCCTGACCGACGAAGTGAGAGGTTGTGTGAGGTGTCACAACCATAAGTATCAGGACTGTGCCAGTAGTTGTGAACACTCATCTTTCACCTGCATATTGTTCACTTTTGAGGAGTGCTTTGATCAATGCATCAATTCAGATCTGACACATCAAGGCCAAGGCTAGTCTTGTCACGTGGGCAGACTGCCCCCCCCCCCCCCGAGGTGACCAGTTACCATCCTTCCACGGCGACGCAGATGCAGACAACACCCCCCCCCCCTTGAGGCATGCCTCAATGAGTAACGGAGGCCTGCTGAGCATCCCGGTGGTCATCAACGAAAAACCAAGGGTGGTCCTAATCGACATGGTGGTGACGCACAACTTCATTGCTGCCCGCCTTGTGCCAGCCCACCAGATGACAGCAAAACCGGGGCCGTAACGGCTCACCACCACAGGCTTGTCAACTGGGATCCAGGGGTGGACCACCATCACCATCTAGATAAAAGTGAGTGAGTGAAGAGATCTGAGCTGCTCTTAAGAGCGAGGTCTTGAGAGCCAATGAGGGTGATTGAGTTGAGTATGGAGCAGCACTGGAATGAAGAGGCGGGGAAACAGGATATCCCCAAGAAAACCATCTGACCAGTGGCATCATCCCGCACTATTATTCCCACATACAAAAATTTGGGAATGACCCAGCCATGGATTTAACCCAGTTCATCATGGTGGGAGGCAAACCAGCCAACCGCTCAGCCACCATGGCCCTGTCCAGATACGAGACCTGACCATTTATAGTACTGCACTTGTGGTAAAGGGGCTACTGGAGGACCTCACCCTGGGTCAACCAAAGCTGCACAAGCAGGACACCAACATCGAGACAAGCAAGGAGTGGATGTCGGCACTGCCAGCCAATGTACTGTTTAAAGTATCAAGACTCCCCTACCAATTCCCTTACGGGACCTGTGTTACTGGACAAATTCAGTCATGGAGTTCTGCCTGAGCACATGCCAGCATTTCATTCTGTGCAGAACCAAAAACCCTCATGTGTTTGCTGTGTCTGACTCATTGTGGCGGACCACCATCACTCAGGACAAGATCCCGACCATGTCGGATGCCCCTGTTTTCGTGAGACCTATTAACTATGATGATAAGTTATTCTGGATAAGATAACAGACATGCTTAAAGACGGTATGATCAAGCCTAGTGAGAGTCCATATGACTGTCAAGGAGTCATGGCAGATAAAATGACAGTATGATTAGGTTCTGTTTAAATTTAAAGCACATGAACAAACTAACTGAGAATGCACCTCCACCATTGCTAAACATCTCAGTCACACTGGCAAGGCTGAGACAGGCCAAGGTTTTTCCACAGAAGACCTCAAATATGGCTTTTCATTAATCCCTGCAACACCACAGGACAGGCACAAAACCACGATTACTATGCCCGATGGCTGGCGGTTCCAGTTTTTCTCCATGCCCTTCAATCTGCAGGATGCCCCTGTGATCTTCCAAGTGCTCATGATGTGGGTGCTAGATGGGTACATTGGTCTATACACCAACACATACCTCAACGACATAGTGATATGGTCCCAATTGTTGGAAGAGCCCACTCATCCCCTCGCATTGTAATTGAAAGACTTGAGACCCATGCCCTCAACTGTACCCCCCATAAGTGCTACGTCTGTGTAATCAAACTCCCGTATCTGGGCCACATCAAGAATGCACAGGAAAACCGACTGTCCCCAGAACAGATGCAGCTGACTGACAAAAAGACCCCTGCCCCATACACGCAAACAGCTACAGCAGTTCTTGGGCTCCGCAACTAAATTCCAGACTTTGTCACTGTCATAACACCCCTTACTGACCTGCTGTCACCCAAGTACTGGTATCGCTGGATGGAAATGGCCCAGCGGGCCTTTAATGACCTGAAGTGCAAGTTCCGTAAATGCTACCTGCTCACCCACCCCGACTACTCCTGCCACTTATATGAACAGACAATCATGAGAAAGGAGTGCTTGGGCACAGTGTTATTCCAGCTGGACGACCAAGGTGAATGTTTTGTCGTCGACTACGTGAGCTTGAAGTTAGGGAAGGCAGAGAAACATTATGACGTGAAAGAGGGTGAGTGCCTCACTGTAATGTGGGCACTGAAGTGCTACTGCCACCACCTGGAGAGCAGCAAGTTTACACAGAGGATGGGCAACCAGTGCTTGCTCTGGCTGGAGAGGATGCAAGGCCGGAAGTCTAAGTTCACTTGGTGGGCCTTGGCATTCCAATCACTGAAATTTCTCATTGAGCATGTCCCTGGCAAATACAACGAGCTAGTGGAGGAACTGTCTTCTCACCCCAACCCCGACCGACAGGCACGTGACAACATCTCCTGGCTGACATAATTCCACTGTCCAACCGTAGTGAACAAGTCGACTGGCCCTCACGCCAGTCTCCCAAGGCCACATGCGTGATGGCGCAGGTCAACTCAAATGAGACCTTTGACAGAGTCTGGCGTGAGCTCCTTAGGGCACAGGCAACAGATAAGTTTGCACAAAACAAGAAAGGCAGCATGCAATTTCAGGCACGTGAATCACTACTGGTCAGTCGACCTCACCTATCATTTTACCTGTATTGGATTTTATAGCTTTGAACAGTTTGGTTAGCTGGTATTTAATTTGACACACAATATCTATTAAGTTCAAATGGATAAAGTAATGGGAAGCTGTGATATCAATTAAAGCATGGCATCCTGGAGTGTGTTTGTGCCATGGCCAGCCCGCATAGTTGTGTATCTACCGGTTACACAACAAAGACACCTAAGCGAGCAACCCCAACGAGACAATGCATGCCAAGGGCAAACAATTCCACTGGCCTGGGATTGACAAAGAGACTGCCAGTATGTGCAAACATGTGTTGTGCCAGATGTGCAAGTCCCACCACAGTGACAACGCGAACAACAATACTCCAGGGAACCAACTCAGCCATTTGTTTTGGTTACTCTTGATGTCATGGACCCCTACCCCAGAACCAACAGGGGCAAGCACTTTGTCATCATCGTAACCAACCTCTTCACCCACTGGGTAGAAGTACTGCCAGTCAGTAACAACTGCGCCAGCACCATCACCCACCTGCTGGAGTTTGAATTCTCCTAATGGGGTTATCCCCGGATGCTCCTGACCAACACTGGCACCTAGTTCGTGGGCAGCAGGTGGTGGAAAAACTGTGTTTTTTGGTGCATAAAGCACCACACCACCCCCATCTACCACTCACAAGGCAACTTGACTGAACACTGGAACCAGGAGGTGAAGGCTCAGTTTCAGGTTATGCATCAACGAGGTCCACACAAAGTGAGATGTTAACTTACCCTGGGCATTGTTTTGCCTGCATAGGCATACCAATGTTTTGAACAAGGTGTCGCCTGCGCGGTTGCTACAAGGCCAGGACCTGTCAAGGTCAGGTCAACTAAATGTTTGGGACCAGGAGGAGCCAGAGGAAAGTCTCTTACACTGCAAAGAGAAGATGCAGTGTGAAAGAGATTCCGCACGTACCCATCAGATTCCCCACATCGGAGGTCACATAGCCGAACCACCCCCCTCAAACTTCAACTCGGACAACACATGCATGCATGTGTAGACCCCTTGTCAGCAAGGCAGAGACAGTTTTGCCCATTATTGGACAGGCTCAGGGACCACTGTAGGCTACACGGGAACATCATCCTACCTAGTATGGCTCATGACAGTACGCCACCGAAAATCCAATGTGACTATCTACATGCGGCGAGCGACCTAGAGAATGACTTTGTTGAGCTAGGCACGGACGCCCCTCCAGAGCTGCATGACCTAGAGGGCGAAGTGGACTTGGCCACAGTGTTCACGAATCTCAACTGTGCAGATTCTCAGGACAGACATGTCAACACACCTTTTAAGGCCATGGACTTTGGGGTGTTCCCACCTGGAGACCCACACCTGGGTATATCGGGACCACCTCCCCCACATGCACATCCGTATGGTATAGACCATCCCTCAACCTCATCCACGGATTTCCTGGGTTCCTGCCAGAGGACTCAGAATTCGGTGCCAAGCAGACATAGCCAGATTTCACGGGTTTCCCACTAGCCAGCTATTGTTGAGCAATCCCCGTCACGACCTGAAACGCCAGAGCCACCCTGGTACTATTGGCCACCAGACATGACACTGTGTGATTCTGTCCTGCGCTGCGAGGTGGTCGAGACGGACGACGAGCCTCCATCCCCCAATCTTCTGTGGGTAGGGCTGGGGCGACACAACATATCTATATCACAAATCTCTCGAGGGATAGCAAATCCAGCAATGAAGAGGAACCAGCTTGGGATGCCTGATAAGGATGTGACCCTGCTTCCCCGCAGGACTAGGAGGCCTGCGGGAGCCACAAGCAGAGCAGGGAGGGCACCCCACCCCATACCCTGGAGGATCCAACACCGAGATGCTACAACTTACGCACTCAACGACACAGGCTGCTGCTGCAACACACCTCACGTCTGTGGAACATGTGTTGAGGGAAAGCAGCAAAGGAACATGTTTCAGTTGTGTCAACAGCATGCTCAAGAATCTGGTGAAATTATTCATGCTGATCTATGTGGACCAATAAAGTGTGAATCATTGGGTGAAGCAAAGTACTTTGTGTGCTCAGATGTTATTACTCGTGATTTCACATGGTTAATTTTATCAAAGAAAATCAAAACTGTGGTCAAAGTTACTGAAATATTAAAAATGGTTGAGAATCACAGAGAAGATGCAGTAAAAACATTTCACTGTGATGGTGAAAAGGAGTTCAATAATAAAAGAATACAAAAACTTATGAAATTGAATGATGAAGCTAGCTATTCCAAATCCCCACAAGCCAGAGCAAAATGATTGTGCTGAACATACAAACAGAACAGTGGTCTAACTTGCTCGAACAATGCTTTGGTGAAAAATTTCTAAAATTTCTGTGAACTGAAGCAGTGAACACTTTTGTCTATGTTCTTAACCACACTGCACCAAGTAGCATTGAAGGAAAGACACCCTACGAATTGTTCACTGGGAAGACTGCACAGCTTGATAAACTCTATGTATTTGGTACATATTGTTATGTGCATGTGCCTGCAGAAAAGCAGATGAAGTAGGGTGCAAAAGGGACACAAGGTTGTAAAAATGCAGTTATTAATATTATTTGAATAGGACATTTGGTTAATTTCTGTTTTCTTTTGTGAGTGAGTGTAATATTTTATTTTCTTTCATGCCACGTGGAATAGGAATATCTTATCACTGTTTGAAGTTTTGGGCTGTGTTCAAATGCTAATCTGCAGTACATTTGCTCTTTCAGAAGTCGTAGTGAGGTTTCGTCAGCTTCGTAGATAAAAAGTTTTTTTGACGTCATACACAGTTTTTCTTTCGGGATGTTCTGGAGGCTCAATAAATTTTTGCTGCAACGCAGATCGATAGAGTGTAGGTTGAAACGCAGTTCACACAGGTGCGAGGAGGGGATGTCGGCATGTGATGACCTTGACTCCAAGTACCTGTTGCGGGCAGAATGATTTCTACCAGCCATGATGAGAGTATGACGTGCTTTGGATTATCTCGTGGTGCAAGATTTGGATGTGACATTAACAATTAAATAACTAATGTGGCACTGTTATGTTTTGTTTCATCTCGTGAAATAACTGTTTGGAATTCTACATTACTCTACAATTGTGAATTTGTTTGGAATTTAAATAAAAAGGAATTGATGCAAAATTTGAAATCCATTCTTTTTTTTAATTTCAATATGGCACATTTGAAGTTTCGTGTCCAGACTGACTGAGCTAAATCGAGCTGTGATGCCCAGTCATTATTTTAACGACTGCGATGTTACACTTATGGCTGTCCAACTGCAGGGCTTGATTGAACACACCTGATAATTCTGTGTTTACAACATAGCAGTAAGTCTATCACAACTTCAAGACAGTTCTGAATGAGTGAGCGGCGAGCGACACAGCATTTCCTGTGTTCCAGGCAACAACAAAGGATCCAGGTACAAACAACATACAACCACTTGCAGAGTGTACAAAGGTATTTATTTGTCAATCATCAGAGAATTCAACAATGAAGCCATCAGTCCAAGCAAATTCGTCATGATTGAATATTATTATTTTGGTATAGGTTATGGTGATCATAATTACCGATGTTGTTCAAAATGGTCAAATAATCAAAAGTAAATATATCATGTTTTTATACCTGTTCGTTCCGGTTTATTGTGGTAAAGTATTTCATGTTTTGAAAGCACTCCTAAATTAAAGTAGGCAGTTTGTTTAGTTTATATTCATTATGGCGAGTCAGGAGGAAAGGTGAACAAGTGAGGGGGACGATTTTTAGGTTTTGAACAAGAAAAAGACTTAAATTTGTTTAATGTAGAAATACACATTTCAGGTTCAGGCCTTGGAAATATAAATAGTGAAACACAGAGAACAGCAACGCCTGATTTAAGTGATAAAATAGACCTGTCTATAAGGTTAATGAAAAATCAGTTTCAGGAATAAAGGATGCAACAAAAAGCAGAATCTCACGAATCAAGGGCAGAATTAAATGAGCTTAGAAAGAAGTTTCAACAATTTACAGAAAAATTTGACAGGGTACAAAGTGCAATAGATAATATTAATGAGGGTTTGGTAGAATTATGAGTGGACCTAAATATTAATGTCAAATTGAATGAGGTTAGGGAGAAATGTGCAACAAAGGTAAATTAAGGTTTGGGGGGTGAAACAACATGTTTGAAATAAATAAATATGAAATAAGGAACAGCTATTGGGTTACACCAATAAGGGTTTATTGAGAGTACATTACAAGTATGTAGTACACAGTTATTGTGAAAGTGGGGGGTACTCTAGAGTGAAATAATATGATGTATCATTCAGAAAAAAATTTTGTAAGGCAAAGGAAAAGATTGAAACATAGTGTCAGACAAGTAGTGAGGAAAAAGGAGAGGAAAAACAGGGTTAGATATAAGACAGTAGGGACAAGGAAAAATGTAAAGTACAATATGAGGAAGGTCGTGAGAAAGATGGGAAAGAAAAGGAGAAACAGTGCGAGAATTTTGTAAAGAAAGAAAGAGAGAATAAATAAATAAATAAAAAAAGGCAAACAGACTGCAATTTAGGTTAGTAAATAGGTAATTAAGTTTTAAACATTTTTTGTACAGTTTTGTAATATTTTTATTCTAAAGCAGGGCTGCCACAAATTTCAAAACAATATCCTTGTCTTCAAGGTAAAATATCCTGTAAAATCCTTGTTTTGAATATAAAATATCTTGTAAAAAATCCTGTATGTTAAAAAAAGACAAATATATTGAATTTGTATCAAAATTACTTGCCTACCCTTTTGTACTTCAGTATTTCAACTCGCCAAATAATTGGGAACAGGTTCTTTATACACAATGTTATGGTTAAATTAACTGGAAACTTCATCACATACTTCAAAACACACACACAAATATATACATACACACTTCACTACGAGTAAAGTAAGTTGTTGAAAATCACTTTTACAAATGCTTTACGCTCTTCCTCATTTCTTCTGTTGGTTGGAACTCTTACCATATTCTTCCTAGAAGAGATACCAAAGCATTGAGCATTGGAGATTCAAGACATGATCTGTGTGCCATCTTGGTACGGTTGAGGTTGCTAAACATCCTTTCCACGCCTGCATTGGTGTGTGGAAGAATCAGCATTGCCTTCACCAGTTTACAAATCTCTGGAAAGCATGGTTACCCACCAATTTCACATACAAACAATTCCACTGGCCTGGGATTGACAAAGAGACTGCCAGTATGTGCAAACATGTGTTGTGCCAGATGTGCAAGTCCCACCACAGTGACAACGCGAACAACAATACTCCAGGGAACCAACTCAGCCATTTGTTTTGGTTACTCTTGATGTCATGGACCCCTACCCCAGAACCAACAGGGTACAGGTATGCTTTACAGAGCACACTTTATGCTAGTACGTGTCAGATTCATGTGTCATAGCAATGCCCAATTCTGCTGGTGAATCCCACAGTGTATATGCAACAAATTCTGAATTCAGTTCATCATATTCATTGTTTGCGATAACATTCGGAAATGCTTTGGCCAAATTTTATACCTTTACCCATTCTCCAAGCTGCTTTTTGACTGGATCAAAAATGTCAATGTTCTTCAAAAATTCATTCTTGAGTGGGAGAAGACGATACCTACAGCTATTTTGTCCCCATTTCGTAAAACTTATGAACACTGGTGAAAAATTTAGTTTCTTCCTGTGAGCCTATTTGGTTATTTTCCAAATGTGTTCGTGTGGAATGGCCAACGAAAAGTCCTGCATTTGGAAGTTGATTTTTCCTTCCAAAGTCAATAGATGTTACATCAGAAGCTTGTTGAATTGCACTAAATCAGGGATGCCACCAAGAATGGTTATAAAATACTGTACTTGACAATTAAATATCCTGTAAAATCCTGTACTAACAAAATTGTGTATTTTTCATTCACGTCAACAAAAGTTTTACAGGTAAGTAAATACAGAAAATTATTAAGGATGTTACTGTGAAAATATAGCTCCTTCTTCTTCTTGCATCAAATTGTGTTAAAATAATACATTGTTCAATAGTAAAAAATTTACATTTAAAAACACTAATAACTTATGAACTTCATCTTCCTACATGAAGACAGTGAAGCATTACCAAAGACAGCAGTATTGTCCACTTTCCCTTCGTGAACTGGAAAAGTCTTCCAGCATATTATATTGCGAGTATCAATGTCACTAATTTCCTTAGGAGCAGGGTCCTTTTCATGCTGCGGCTTTCTGAAGAAATACATTTCCAACAAACCACTACCAGCCTTAGCAGTAATTCCTTGAAGACCAAAAAGGTACAAAAATTACAACAAAATATAACTTTCTTCGGCATCACCAATTTTAACAGTCCAAGACCTATAGTCTTTATTGACATCCTTTGAAAACAGAAAAATACTACGGTATACCTTCCTAGGATAATAACCCGTACACGAACGCCTCCACAACATTGTGATGTGTCTTCTTTAATGACATTGAGCTAAGTGAGTAAAACTATACCAGAACCTGCTTATATAATAACCCAGATTCTCACACCAACATTGGAACAAATAAAAAAATAATCATCAGGATCCAAACGCTTTCACTACTATGAATTATTCCGTCACTTTTAACATGGCAATGCAAGTTCTGCGGCAACGCTTACAGCTATGGAGCGTTGCCGCAGAACACACATTGCCATGTTCAAAGTGACAGAATAATTCTTAGTAGTGGGAGCATTTGGAACCTGGTAAATATTTATAATTGAATTATCCTCTGTTTCCAGTGTTTATCCGTGGATCCATTATAGCACTAAAAAACAGTGAAAACTGATAAAATCCGCAAAATCGGTAACCCTGTTCTAAAGTAATAATATAGAATGATAAGTTAATGTGTTCATTTTGAGTAATAACTTGACATGTGTTACGCCTACAGTTTGACCGGACGAACACTTTAACATCATCGCAGTAGGGACCTGGACTCTTGTGATCTGTGTAGAGTACGACGAGTGCAAGTGCAGGTCAGGGCACGCAGTGCAGTGCAACACATAAAATGCCCAGCCGAATGGCCAGAACTCCGCTACATGGAAGGATACAAAATATAAATAGGGCATAAATGCAATAATAAGAGTTTCTGGAACACACAATGCCAAAAGGTATCACGTGTTTAAGAAATATGGTGAAACCATGTGTTGATTTTAGTATCACGTGGCCCTCTTATATTTTGTGTATTTTTTTTTGTTTTCATTCCCATGCACGCTATGAACATTTCATCTCACAATCATCTTTGCAAGTGTTTTGGCATCTGGAGTGCAATATTTTTTTGCACAAGAGCATCTACTTTTAAGCATGTAAGCAGGTAATGCAAATGTTTTGGCAAGGAAGTAGTCCCACATGGCGTGCAACCCTGCTATTGTCAGCTTGCCCGCAAATTGTTGAAGGTTAAGACAGATTTTTGCAGTTTCACCGTCAATAGCCGGTTAAGCCGTTCAAAGCACGTAAGTTGCTTCCACCGAAGCATTTGAGTCTTCACTGAATAAATCCATCAAAGAACTATTTTGTTTGTGATTTATTTCAGCTGCCGCAAGGCATGTTAGGGCATGGGACCTCAGAATATCTGCCAATTTACCGCAAGATCTAAAAGTGATTTCAAAGTCAATTATCATGTACGTGTAACTGCAAAGGGAAGTAAGTGAATGGGCATGTGGTCAGCCCAGATAGTCCACATCGCGTTGTGTAAAAATTTAATTAATAATTTTGCCACCAAAATTATCATAAGCTCAAAGGTGGGTAACCAGCCGATGAATTACCATTTAGAAAACTGCAAGCAACATAGTAATCATAACTATAGCAGCACAGGGGCAGAAGTCACCAACAACGGAGAATTATGCCGGAGTGGTTGGCCAGCAGCACCCTGAGAACACCCAGGAGTCATTATATTACTACGCCACCATCATTGACACCGCTCTTGAGAGACATCATCAGGTGCCTAGTCAAGTAAGACTAAAAATTCCCAAAACCCTCTCCTCACAGAGCCCCCTGAAAAGAATATTTACTGCTCCTTTTCACTATTTGACCCCATGTCATCCCATGCCACATCATCAAAAGGCTTGCCCAAGCGTTTGGCAAATTCCTACAACTTCAACTGAAAATTTCCATTCCTCCACACGAGTCAAATGTTGCCCTTCTGTGTGGCGTAAATTTTCCGTCACAATTTTCACCGCCAAAATTTTTCGCAAATTTTCCAACCAAGTTCTCCATACCCAAGTTATTCCTGCCCCCCCCCCCTTCTCCCCACACAAAGAGGGGACAACTGGCGCAACAAAAGCAAGGGCAACAGCATCGTCGTGACACATTCCAGACACCGGGAAGAGTGCCACGTGGTTCAACAAGAAACAGCATGCCAAGAGCAGAGCATCCACCGTTGTTGCTGGAAGGCGAGCACATAATCCGAAAGTGGCCATTTTGGGACAGCGGCATAATGTCACTGGCACGCCGCCCTGTCACTGTGCAGAAGGATAAGAACCGGAGGTGAGTTGCCATGCACCAAAACGCCTCCCCCGCGCTGCGCATCAGCTAAGCATACTCCGTGTGTTGACCCCTTTAGCAGGTGCAGAGGGACAGCCGTGCCATGAGCAGGGAGGGTGCCACCTCCCCTCTGACCCTGCATCACGCATCCGCGAGCCCGGTCACCCGTGCCCCGAGCACATGGACCTGTTTGTCAACAATGGCTGGCCAGACATATGACAGCACACCGGCACTGTGGTGCCCAAACTGTTTATGACCAATTCCACAGGATTTTATTTCCAGATACGGACAAGGCAACACCAACTGTCAACGCCATCAACAGTCCAGCCCAACACCTTCCAGAACAACCGCGAACAGGAAATAGCAAAGAACATGCAGGAAACAACAGTAGTGCAATCACAATTAACAGCGCAGCCAAAAGAGGAGATGGCAGAGTTACCAAATTATTGCATATCCAAATATTGTGGAAATTCATTATGCACCGCTCAATGTATCATAACCCTCCATTCAAGACAGCAGCAAAATTCCAAATTTTGCCCACGTTTGCCGGAATTTTTGCCGAAGATCCGACTGCATTCTTAGCGGACGACACGTCATGGCTCACGAGATATGACATACGTCAAGCAGAATGGGCAAGCTGTGTTGGAACGCAACTCCACGGAGAAGTGCGTTCTTGGTGGCACTCACTAAAACACTATGGTCTCCAGTGGGAGGAGTTTCAGCACTCATTCAAAGGAAGATTTAAGGGTATGTTTACCTCCCTACAAGCCCAGAGTAAACTCATGTTAGAAGGACAGCAACAGGATGAATCAAAGACAGATTTCATCTCAAGGAAGGGTTGTTTGGTCCGTTGTTTTCACCCGCAATTACCAGAATGAGAGGTAATGGAGGTAGTAGCGGAGACAGCACAACCAGATTTCAGAGCAGCACTAATGCCATTATTGAATGGCACATTAGAAGATTTGATGCAGGCCGCAATAATACCGGAGTGCAACCGCACAGCGATTTGAATGCCATTCGATGGTGCCACAAGCAACGGAACGGGAGTGGCAATGGACATAGTAACACTATGCAACAACAACAGCAGCACCACTTCTAGGGACAGCAACTGGAAAAAGGCTTTGTGAAAGGTTCCGGATTGACATATTCAACTGGGTCTAGTGGTCAGAGGCCACCAGACAAAGGTGTGACGAAAAGTGCAAGTAGTTCAGAGCAAAGGTGGAATCCTAACCAGCTGCCACAACATCCGTATCATTATTATCGTACTAAAGTGTACAATTTTCTTAACCAATGTCCTAACAACCCACACTTGGATCGTGTGAAGGAGGCAGTGGAGAAGAAGAAGCAGGGAAACAGACTGCCACTGGATGAAGGGGCCTGATGCTTCTGACATCCCGCCAGCACCGCAGAAAACACTGGATTTGACACCACAATTTTTAATACAACAGGTCAGTGGTAGCCAGTCCCAGATCATCTGCATTTTGGTCACAATCAACGGTAAACTGTGTCATGCACTTATACATACAGCAGCATCACACAACTTTGTAAGCCCTGATTTTGTAGATGAACAGGTTGCGACACCCACTAAACACGTAATTAGGCTAGCTACCAATGAGCACCGCAGTACAGCGATAGAGCAAGTAACTGTAAAGGTACATGTAAGGAATATCGAGACCATAAAAACAGTAAGTACCTTGGCTCTCGGAGCAAAATAGGATAGTGGAACCAACAGCTCGTCGTATTCATATTGATGGAAAGGAGAGACACACGGTTTACAATTTGGACCACTGTCAGACAGGTAGCCTACCCGAGGTACAGCTAGGAGATTTTGATAGTCAGATACAGCCCGAACACCAGGCTGCGTTTCAATGAGTAAAGGGATATGTTTGCAAAACACTATGCTTTACAGAGCACCACGGTCGCAGAACAAGATATCCCCTTAATGGAGGAAAGAACAATTTGCACTAATCCACGAGGGTACTTACAGCACCAATCACATATCATCAAAAAGCAGATTCAGGAAATATTGAATGATGGAGTAATTGAGCAGTCCGATAGCCAGTACAACTCCACAATTACGTTAGGGCCTAAAAAACGGAACATGGAGGTTCTGTGTAAACTTTCAGACTATAAACCAAGCCACATGTAGCACACTTCCGCCTTACATAACTGTAAAAGATGCATTGAGATCCCTGGTGCAAGAAAAAGTTTTGACATACCTAGACCGGAAAAGCGGCAACTGGCAGGTGCCAGTGAAGTTAGAGGATCGCAAGAAAATGCCATTTACCACACCAAATGGCAGGCAATTTCAATTCTGTGCCATGCCATTCCGATTGAAATGCTCCCCGCCACCTTCCAGTTGATGATGGTTCGTGTACTAGACTGCCTCATCGGGGAGTACACATTAGTCTATCTAGACGTTGTTATAATCTGGTCAAACACCTGGGAAGAGCACGTGCACCACCTGTCAGTCGTTTTAGAAAAGTTCGCAATCAATGGTTTGACGTGCGCAGTAGAGAAGTGTCATGTAGATAAGACAAGTATCTATGTCCTGGGTCGCATAGTTGATAAAGAAGGGAACAGACCAAACTCAGAGCAATTAAAATTAATTGTTAGTTACCCACAACCGTGCACGAGAAAGCAACTTAGAAAGATTTTTGGCCTCATAAACTAGTTAAGAGAACACACAGAAAATTTTGCAGTCATTACAGCACCCTTAACCAATGTATTTTCACAGCAAGAAAGGTTTCAGTGGAGGGAGGAAGTTGAAAGTGCCTTTACAAAAATCAAGCAAAAGTTAAAATCATGTACCACATTAGCATGTTACGATGCCAGCAGGCATCTGTATTTTCAGACCGATGCAAGTCAGGAGGGAGTTGGAGCTGTGCTATATCAGGTCAACAACAACGGGGCAAGACGAGTTATTGATTTTGCTAGCGCCAAGCTCGGACAGACAGAGCACCACTAAGACGATAATGAGTGAGAGTGTTTGGTGATAATTTGGCATTTCAAAAATAATCGTGCCTATCTCGAATACCAGATTCATGCTGAGAACTGATAATGGATGTTTGGTATGGTTACATAGCATGAAGTAAGCGAGAAGTAAACTAACCAGATAAGCATTGCATTTGCAAGCATTTGATTTTGTGGTAGAGAATGTGCCAAGCAAAGAGAATGAATAAGTGGATGCATTGTCACGTGCCCCTAATAACAACGTGGTCGTATGAGACGAGGTAGAATGGGAAGAAATTCTATTGCTGGAAACAAGTGATCCAATGACGTAAATATACGTGCAACACATAGGAGCAGATAACGAGACATTGATTAGTGACTTGTATGGAGCAGTAATGCAGGTGCAAAAGGCAAATCGGTATATGCAAGAAAAGGTAAACAAATGTGCACAGGAGGAATTGAAGGGATGGCGAGTCATAGATGGTAGGTAAGAAACATGTTTCGTGCAAGAACCCGGGAAGTGGAGTGTGTTTGTCCCCACAAGTGCGAGGGATCAGGCACTCGCCTATTTGCACAGTGGCAGCATGGCGGGACACTCCGGTGTCAAACAGACAGTGAGAAATGTACGCAAGCATTTTTTCTGGCCAGGCCTCAATAGAAACGCATGTCAGTTTGTATGAGCATATGAAAAATGCAATTTGTTCAAGTCCCGCAGGTCCGGCGGAAAACAGCAACAAATGCCACATGTTCCACACAAGCCCTTTGAGACGGTATGCCTAGAACTTATGGGACCCTATCCTAGGTCAAAAGGGTGACGTGCAATGTCAACAATGTCAACGCATGCGTGAGGTATGAAAACAGCACGGCAGGTACACAGCAAGATGACAGATAGTCAATGATAGACAGCCGCACAAATTACAAATGGGATAAGCAGTGTATGTAAGAACGCACCCACAGTCCGCAGTGCGCAAAGAGTTCATCACAGCTTTATGGCAAAATGGAGCGGCCCGCATCAAGTGATTCAAAAGCATGGATCGACCCCCAACACGATCCGCATAGGGTGGGGAAGGTGAGGGTACATCAGAACAACATCCGGCTCGCACCGGGTGCTGTTGACGACAATGTTGTTCTCAATGACCCTCAGGTCCACAACGGTGGTGCCGAGCTCCCAAGTGCACACAGTGAGGAGGAAGGTGCAGCAGCACCTTTAGCGCAGGAGTCCACACCGACTTCACCACAACAGGATGTCGAAGTAAGATCACCCGAGGCAACCCTCGACTGCAACGTTACTGCCACACTCCTTGGGCAAGATAGCGAGGAACAAAGTGTCACAGTACCTTAAGATGAGCCAGAGCCGAGGGAGAGAACTAACCCAAATTGCCCGTCGTCACCATGCCTACCACCGAGCACCCATTAGTTCACCCAAGCGACATCGACAGTGCAGCTCCTACGAGCACTACCATCATGTCCTCAGCGTCCGCACCAACGCTACCAGCACGAGAAGAGCAAGAATCTACTGACGTCACGACACCAGTCGAAACCACACAAAATTTGCAGGAAAATGTGCTCCCACCAGGTGTTGCACTGGAGCACCCGAACATTGTGATAATGATGTCGGGGCAAACCCCAAGTGTGTTAAGTGCACGCGATGATGGGGAGATGTGCACGCACAAAGCAAGAGGGGAGGTAATGTCTAGGAGGATATCAGCAAGTGAACGGACCCCCTTAGGCACTGTTTGCACGGGTCGCGCCCGGATACAGAAAATTTCACACAAGAGCAAGCACAGCAGCAAGGAATAGTGCTAGTAGTGATGGCGGAAGTGAGGGGAGTAGGTCTGGTAGCTCGTTCCACCTCCATCGGTCACATCAGTGGACACGTCCGCCACATCAATGTCACAAATTCCAGCATGCTAAAGCACCCAGTACCCAGGTGAGTCGTCAGCAGCCGCAGCAGCAACCGACATAGCAGACAACAGTAGGAGCCAGCAGACTGTACAAATTGTGGCCTGGGAAGTTACCAAGAGCCAGCAGTTGCTCTTGAGAGCAGCATCGGGCCTACAAAAGGTTTCAAAAGGAGGAGTGGCCTTTGACGTGTGCTACGCCTCTCTCCCTAAGACTGTTTGTGCGGCCGAACACTTCAACATCACCGCAGTACGGACCCGGACTCTACGTAAGTTGTGTAGTGTACGATGAGTGTAAGTGCAGATCAGGGCATGCAGTGCAACACATAGCATGCCCAGCCAAATGGCCAGAACTCCACTACGCGGAGGGATACAAAATATAAATACGGCACAAATGCAATAATAGGGTTTGTGATACACGCCAAGCCAAAAGGTATCACGTGTTCAATAAAGATGACGAA